>OZ005655.1:213363714-213513714 GCA_963930645.1 Salticus scenicus | reverse complement strand
AAGGGATGAAATGGGGTGCTGTAGTTCGTATTTCTGCACTGTATTTCTACAGTGTTTTCGAGTAGAAATTTAATAGTTAGAAATATAATTTAATAGTTAGTTCTTTATTTTTAATTGTTTAATTATTTTTTATTCCTTTGTATCAAATCATAGAATTTTTCTCTCGAAAGCGCATAAGTAATGAGAATTGTTTCGACGTTTTTAAGAGAACTTCAATTTATTCCTAGCTAGTAAAAATTTATTTCTAATTCCATTATTTTTGTCCCAGCTACAACAACAAATAGAAATCATTTTCAGGAAAGCAAAACTAATAGAGAAGGAAAATGAACATTGGAAAAACTTCAGGAGGCCCTACAATTTCGCTGTTCAGCCTATCGAAATCGCTAACTCAGTCCGTAAATCTCAATCTTTCGGACACTTTATTGTCTCCTTTTACAATAGCTGCACAGCGTTTCTATGAAAAGTCATTTTCAGATGAGAAAAAGAAGCTTGAAAGAGTAAAAAAAAAACCGGCAGTTACGCTGCGGATTCGGCAATCCCGTAATCCGGCATTTAGTTTTTAGAGTCAGGTTTTTTATTCATTTTTATTGGCGCATGGTTTTCAGTTTAGTTTTATGATCGAGTTGGTCTGAGGAAGGGAATTGGTCGGAATTGTAGGAGGGAAAAGACCACTGGGAATTTTTAGCCTGAATTATTGATTTTCACAGCAGTTTACTATTTCCAGTAACAAAAAAAATATTGTCATGCAAAATGTACGTTTATTTTGCTATGTAGACTTGTTAGACTATTTGAATTGTTATCTGGATATATATATTGATATGTATGTCAAGCTCGGAATGTATTATGTTATAAAAATATATGTTTTCATGTGAAATTTTTATTTTAAAATTAAAAAATATTAAGTTATAAAACTGTTCTCTTTCATCTCACGAAAATTAAAGTTACTGCAAAAATTAGACTTCAAGAACACAGACGATCTTTTAAAAATTGCAACCAAAATTCTAAAATTGTAATCCATTCAATAGAAACCGATCATATTCCTGACTTCGATAATATAAAAATTTTAAATTCTGGTGTTCATAATTATAAATCACGTATTTTCCTTGAGAGCTGGCACACTGCCAAGCATCTCCACACTATCAATGAAGCATGCGCATTGGCTCCTCAATATTCCGTACTCCTTTAAATTCCTTGAGTGTTCATGTCCTGTTTGCATATTGTGTTGTATTACTGATGAGGAAACCCGGACGGGTTTCGAAACGTCTGATTTTAATTGTTTTTATATGTAATTTTTGTTTTTTAAGTGTATTTTAACTAAAAAATTTTTTGTCTCATAAATAAAACGTGTTTGCTTTTAATATATATAATTGAGACGGTTTGATGTTTGTGTACGTTAAAGTTACTGAACTGTCTTTGTTTTTCAATTATGGGAAAATATTTATACATGTATAATGACGCTCGTGGTGTCATTTCTTAAAAACTTTATTCGATTTTTTTTTTTTAAATAATCACACGCAGATATAAATATAAATTTTTGGAGTGTTCATTACAAGTGTGTATTCTAGGTTATATAGAATATTTTAGTAGTCCTTCATTTTTCAGAATTTTGTAATCGACGAATTAAAAGAATCATTATGCGAAATTTGAAATTTTAATGTCTCATCAAATTCTCGCTAATGACTACTGTCATATAACTTAAAGAAATATTTCGGTCATTTTAGCCTTTTTGTGCCACCCCTCCCTCCCCCAAAGACACTTGGTTAAAATATTCATTGGAAAAAAGAACAATAATATTTAGCTTATAGGTATATAACTTAAGAAAATTATTTTCATATATGATGCATCTTTCTCTTTCTCCCTTTTTTCTCTCTCTTGCATTGTTATTTACTACTAATTATAATAATAACAATTATTATTAAATAATCTTTTAAAAAAATAATTTTCACGTATAAAATTTTGAAACATCGTCTCTAAAGTTTTAAAACCATTTACATTTTTGCCTACTTTTGAAATTTTGAAATTTTCTCTATAAATTTTTCAATAAATGTATTTATTCATAAAAGCTAGAGACAGTCTGCTACATTTTATACTTATTTTCTTTAATAAGTTATTTTAATGAATAATTTCAATTAAAATCTATTTTTTTCCTTCTTATCTAAAGCTTTTGTTTGTTTTGTCTTTATTTGGAGCCTTATACTTTTATCTGTTCAACACTTAGAAATATCCCGAGATCTTAAAAGCGACTTTGTCATCGTTCTTGTTAAGTTGTACTGATCGCATGCTATTTGCTCTATTGCACTTAGGGGGTTCACATATATAAATAAATACATTTTTTCTCCCGAAAATTTAAATCTCCTCAAATCGATGGCGTCTTGTGAAATCCCTATATCTCATCCCATCAGACACATCTCCGGCACTTTCATCTGCCGTAACGAC
Organism: Salticus scenicus; assembly: GCA_963930645.1. NCBI lineage: Eukaryota > Metazoa > Arthropoda > Arachnida > Araneae > Salticidae > Salticus > Salticus scenicus. The sequence goes on along the minus strand of OZ005655.1, from coordinate 213,511,278 downwards.
AGTCATTTGGCTTTCTCATCTGTTTGCATTTTACAGATGAGTGGCGGCCATCATCAGTTTTGCCAGGCAACCCGTCACTTCGCTCGCACACTACGCTGCGTAATTGTAACCTCCATCATTTACGACAGCTTTAACCTCCATTTATCCCGGAAAAGGGAGCGAAAAAAAGTCCTTCTCATTTCGGATGCCGGACATGTAGATTTTTCCCTTCTTCTCATTCTGAGGTGGTCTCGAGCTCCATTTATCCCAATCGGTATAGGAATTTACCTTCCTAGGGCTTGGAACTTCTGCCATGTTTGACCACAGTAAAAACTAGCAAAATCTGTACAATGGTAGTTGACTTTCGTTTCAAATTTCAAGCGAAAAAAAATTTGATGTTTTACTTTTAATAACTTCTTAGTTTATATGATTTCTTTCTGGGGGAAAAAACAGATTATTGTCTCTGGCGCGTTTAATTTCATGCAAAATAATTTTTCTTACATTTTACATTCCTTGCCTTAAATTATATTATGGTTATATAATATTATAGATTAATACATTTATAACGTAACTCTGCTTGATTTGTGTTTTTTATTTTTTTATTTTTATTTATTTTTATTTTTTGTACTGTTCTAAAATGTAGACACACACACACATAATTATGCATTTTTAAAACACATAATATAATAGGAAGTAATACAATTAATTTATTTATACATATTACGTTTGAATCTAAATTCGGAGGGGAAAAGGGGAAAAAAATGATATCGATGTATAAAACAAATGAAAAAATATAATAAGTAACTTTTTCTTAATAACTAAAAAATAAATTAATTAAGCGGTCTGTAGAAGGTTGTAAGATTAAAAAGAAATCGGCTTAATATATATATATACTAAAATATAAACAATCTGATCAATTAGATGCCTCCTGTATAATTCTCCGTACTTTGGTTCAAAAGTTATTAGCAGACTTGTAAGTGATGTCAAAAGACCCAACTTATTGTATTTTCAACAACTGCTTGTTCTCTCACTTTTTTTTTTTACGCTATCTGCAAGATTTTGTAAAAACTTCTTTATCCTTTGCTTTAAAACTTTGCACATACATTTATATAAAGGATTAATTATAAAAGACTGTTTAACATTCAATAAAAATTAACTTTACTTAGTTAAAAATTTTGCATAATTTCTTAAATTGTTTGAAATATTTTAAGTTTTGCATAATTTAAAAAACAGTAAATTTTTAAGTATGTCAAAATCTTTAATGAATTTTATGAAATATAAATATATTGATACAAACAAGTTAAGACCGTAAAAAAAGCTTAACTTGTAGTTAACAAGAACAAAAAAAAAAAAAAAAAAAAAAAACTCTTTTGATAAAAGAAGCGTTAAAGTTTGGAAATCCAATAAGTGTGGTCTTGATATTGATAACAATTTTGTTTATAACTTTTGGATAAAAAATATAGAACCATAAATAAAGCAAAAACATTCCCAGAATTATTCACAATTTAACATAGATTTTTTTTCAAAACAGGGATCTTTCTTTAAAGCCCTTTGATCCCTTAAATTGTAAAAAAAAAAATGAAAAATCTCAGTCTACTTAACACCTACGATAATATAAATGGAAAATGAATTTTTAATTTTATAATAAGCAAGCTAATTTTTACGTTAACGATTTTGTTTAGAAACAAATATTGGCCTAAATACTCAATTGTGATGAAACTACTTGAAATTAATTTTACACTAAAATATGCGCATTGTTATTATTATTATCATTATTATTACAGTTGTTGATTAGCGGTTTCTTCTGTTGAAATTTTTTTTTACTTCGTGGGTGATTCCACGGAAAACAGGACAATAATGTCCGGCACGTGACAGCTATAATTTCATTAAAAAAATTATAATTAAAAAATACAATGAAAAAAAAATTTATGCTTAAAAAATTATATAAGTTTACATGAATTATTAAGCACAAAATTTTTTCCATTGTATTTTTTAATTATAATTTTTTTAATGAAATTATAGCTGTCACGTGCCGGACATTATTGTCCTGTTTTCCGTGGAATCACCCATATAAAGTAATTACACTGGCCTCTGAAAGTTAAGATACAACCAGTTTTCTTCTTTTGCGCATAATTTTGAAACTAATGAACATGTTAATTTAAAATTTGAGTGGAATAAATATTCGCTATAAAATCATTAATCGAATTTTATATAACATTAACATAAGTAATAGATTTAAAGTGATGCAACTTCATTTTTTTTTCTCCCAAAATAAGCAGCATTGTAAGAAGTTATATATATACGGTTTGAGAAAAAATTATTCTGGTGTGAAGGGGGATTTTTTCTAATAAAAAAAAAATATATATATGTATATAATGATTAAAATTTTTGTCGACAGAGAGCGCTGTGCCTAAGCAAATCTCAAATTTCCATGAAAAACTATATTTATTTGTATGGAAATATTTATAGGCATAGAAATCCTATTCTGTGTGCTCGCCATCACTATAAATGACAATTTGCTAACGAGTTACAACTGCAGCTTCACTCGGCGTTTCTTACCTGAGGAAAAAATCTTCTTCAATAACGTTTTATCTGCTTGTCAGCGTCGCAATTAAAACTTCATGTATGCACAAGTAGTCGGCAATATAAGAAATAAGTTGTACTAATTGTAAAATTCTGCAATTTTTAGGACTCTGATTTGAATAATTTTGTAACGCATCTGTGCAGCGTCCTCTGTTAACTGAGAAAAAAAAATATACCGGCCATTTTCTAAATTCCTTAGCTAAAAATATAGATTCCCGAGCTATGCGCGTAAGGTACGCCAATAAACTGAATAGACGAAATGATCGAGAATTTCTAGTGTACACATTTCTAGATGGTGAAACGATATTCTGAGTACTCTAAAAATTCTGAATCATTTGTATTGCGAGAAATTCTCGCTTGATTTTCTAGAATTTGGTAAAAAACCAAGATTATAGTTGCATAAATCCGCCTCTTGTAGTCCCATTTATTTGCAGAGATTTTTAAATAACTTTGCCCTCGAGAATATAGGCAAACGCTCAAGAATTCTAATAGAAGCTTCTAGAACTCGTTTTCCAAGGGGACTAGAATATATAAGGATGACATGGAACTATTTTTTCTAGAGCCACAATTTAGATTCTTGATGTCAATTACAGAATTTTTTTTCAGTGTTGACGAAAAGTTCAACTATAAATATATATATTATTTATTAATTAAAATCCCCCTTCACGAAAATAATTTTTTCGCAAACAACGTTCAATTCCACCAATTCCTTTAATTTTTATGAATTTTTAAACTGTCTACAGACTTATGGGACACCCGGTATATGAGAAAGGGTGCTAAAGTGCATTGAAGTTTGGTGAATGTCTTTTATTTTTCTTTCATAAGGTTTATTTATATTTTTATTTATTTTTAATAAAAATCATTAATTTGTAAACTTTAAGCATCGCCAAAATAATAAAAATTTTAATAAATCGTGGGAAAAAAAAGAGAAATAGAGAACAAATGGATACACTTATTTAAAATAATTCCTATAATACTTATTTAAAAAAAAAAATTCTTTAGTAATTTTAATATATATATAAATATAAAAGAAGAAAAATTTAAAACACTTCTTAACTTTGTTATCCATAATAATTATATCTTGCACAACAACGATATCTATTTGCAACAATTAGGCATTCCACAAGGAGGTTGTAGCTCCAGTATTTTGGCAGATCTCTATCTTTATTATTATGAAAAGCAAATTTGCAATGATGATGTTCGATTTTATCGTTACATCGATGATATTATTGTATTTTATCTCAACAAGAACTCACAAAATGGTTTTTCCTTCAATTATCCACCTAATTTAAAGCTAACTCAAAATACTCTGACTAATCAATCTATTAACTTTTTAGATCTCAAAATAATCATCGATGGTAATAAACTTTACACAGATATCTATGACAAACGGCAAGATTTTTGTTTTAATGTAAACTTATTTACACATTTTAATTCATGTCTGCATCTTTCGGTATTTAGAAACATCATCATTAACCATTTATTTCGAATTAATAATTTATGCTCTGCAAAGTTCAAAAACAAGAATATTAATAAACTGATCACAGCCACTGCTAAAATGGGTTTTCCTAAAAACTTTGTATTTTATATCCTTAACCATGTCTCTGTCAGTACAAAAAAAAAAAAAAAAAAGCTGTGTACACTCTTGTGTATATCAACAAAAAAATTATAAAATAATAAAAGACAATAAAAAAGGTGACGGTTGGGTGGGCAGATGTTTGATTATGGAGGTGGGGTGGTGTTGTAAGGCTGGATGGTTGGGTGGGTTTGTGAAATTAAATTAAAAAAAAAAAAAAAAAAAAAAAGGTAGAAGGTTTGTTGCATTTGCTTTGTATTACTATGCATACTTTCATTTTCCATTAAAATTTCAGTTTTTTCCTTTTTGAGTTGTCAACTATATTTAATGTTCTAATTATACTGTTAAACACAATGTGATAAATCGGTGAATTTCATTGTGGCTTCGTGGTTTCATTGTTGTTCATCTGCTTTGAAATTTGCATTTTTAAATCCATATGGTTCCTGTTCTGGTTGTGGCAGGCTGGGGGAGTGTTGCCGGCATAAAACTAGTGTAACCCCACAGGCAAGTCACAAGTCTTGCCGCCTGCCTCCTTCTTCCTATCTTGTGTTTCTTGAGTTGTTTTTTCATTAATTTTGATAAGTTTATGGTTTTAAGTTAAGATTTGTTGTTTTACTTTATTGATTCGTTTGTTTTGCAGGCTGTTAATTGGTGAATCTGGTTTCTTTGCATTGGTATATTTTTTTTCCACTGGTGATTTTTTTTTTTTTTTTTTTTTTTGTCTTATTGGTCATTGGTGTTTCAGTGATCTTGTATCTGTTGCTTGGCTTCTACTATGCTTAATAGATCATCTTTATTATATATATATATATATATATATATATATATATATATATATATATATATATAAATATATATATATATATATATCAAACAGATTTCATTGAATGAAAGCAAATGAACTTTCTATTTATAATTTCACGTTAAGTAATTATATGAATCAAGTAAATATATAAATAAATAATTTTAATTGAAAATTTACTGATACTTTACTCTTTGAAGATCTTTAGTTTACAAAAGGGAAAACTTCATGTCTAAAATGAGAAAAAAATTATACAAACATTTTCAAATTATTTCTAGCTTTAGATATGACTATATTAAAAAATAAATAGATAAATAAATAGAAAATAAAATAAAATAAAATAAAACTCTAATTTTAATACAATAAACTAAAAAGCATGCAAATAGGATATTCTGCATAATTAACTACAATTTGGTTGGTTGTAATGATTGATTTGCATTAGACTATTCTAAGATTAATTTCAAGTGAAGTTATAAATGCATTTTTGAGAAAGTAGGCTTTACATAAAGGTACAAATGAACAAATAAATAAATATGAAATTAGAGACTTCTGCGCTTCGAATATTTTATTTAATGATACAAATTGAATTTTTAAACTTGTATCAATGAATTAACATTAGATTAGGCAGTGATATCTTAGAATAGAAAAAAAAAAGTTTTATTTTAAATTTAAATATTATATGTATATAAATACTGAATGTAAGCAAATTATATTAAATTTCAGAGGACGTTAAAATGCAAGACCAAAGTCAGCAAGATATTACATATACATGACTAATATTGAAAAATTCCGCAACAACTTATATCTCAATATATACTTTTTCCGAAACTAAACTGAAATAATGCATGCACAATAACAATTGATTTATATCTTCTCTATAAGCATAAAACTAAAAATTTACAGAAAATATCCGCAATTACTTACTAGAAGAATAAAATGTACAAGGTTGTAATGCAAAGTAAAATGATATAAAGAATTTTTACCGAAAAAAAAAATAGTACTTATATTAAAAAACTATCGTTAAGAACAAATTGAATTCAAATCAAATACGCGTTTCAAATGGTTACTATTAAAAACAACTTTGCAGTTAAGGACAATATATATATATGTATATAAATGAGTTACGAATATAACATAAACATTAAATATTATACTGAAAATATAGAAATTAACTTCTTTAATCTTCAATATTCTGGTATATAAAGTTTTTAGTTTTTAAAAATAGTACAAAATAGAAAAACAACGAAGTAAACATTTGTTACAGTAATAAGATTTTAATTATTTTTATGTATTTTTAATTATTTGTTCTTACATTAATTAAATAGAAGCATTAAAATTATAATAATAAAAAAAATTACACAATTTGGTTTTAATTTATACCTTTATAGTATATTTTTAATTATTTTTTACTTTTATATGACATACAGACGTGTAAAAATATTAGAATAATAGGAAATTTTTCATTTTATTTCATTATTTTTTATTTAATACGTGCAATAATTCTATAAAAAATATTTCTAGTCGTTGATATAAATTATTTTTCATTCTTTAGATAGTTGAAATTAATTATTTTGTTTTACATTCTATTGCTTTCAAATTACGTATTATCATGAAATGTATTGTTTTTTTGTCCAGAATTGATATTTTGAAGGATAAAAAGTAATTTTAGAGATCGAAATGCCTCCTTTATATGGAAAATAATGTCTGATTTTAAAATGCTGTATGGGAATTGTAAATTGTTTTACATCTCCATTTTTTTTTTTTTTTTACTGCGCCTCTCTTTTGTGTGTAACTTGACATATCTGGGTACTTAATTTTTTATCTGTCAGTTACACAATCGATTATACACACAATATATATATATATATATATATATAATTTGGCTAATTTATTACCCATTGTAACACTCAGCAGACAAAAGATAGATGAAGATACCAACATAAAATTAAATTTTAATTGAGATTTATTTCGATTAAAAATTGTCACGATAATAATTTAATTTGAATATCAATGATTAGTAAAAACATGTAAAAGTACTTACGCAGAAGAGAAATGACACTAACATAACACATAAGCCGAACGATGAGTTAATTTGCAAAAACTATGAATTAATAGTAACAGTCAACATTTTAGAGAAAAGAGAAAGGATAAAATTACCAAAGAGTTTCGTTAAAAGGAAAAAAAAAAAAAGGAATTCATGAATTGAAACTTGGAATTTTAAATGCTGAAAAGTAGAAATGTTCACTCATCAGGAAACTTGCATTTCTATCAGCATATGCAAGATTTCAGAAAACTGTATAGCTAATTCAAGACAATATACAGCTTAAGTCTCTCTCTATCTTGCAACAAAACAAAATAAAAAAGCAAATTAAATTAATCAATAACACAAACCAACATTGAAACAAGGAATAAGTAATTTAAGCAATCCACATGTTAAACGATACATACGGAGATAGTAGAAATAAACAGGTTGCCAAACGAACATTAGTAAAAAGAAAAGATTAAAAGTTTAGAACCGATTAATCGATTTAGGTGCTACTGAAATAGAGTAATTGAATGCATTAATTGATAGTTATTAATCCTTAAAAGCTTATAACAATGTTAAAAAGGTGATTTTTAATTTTTAATTATATTGTTGAAATCTTGATGATTTTTTGTCTCTAATTGAATCTGAGAGTTCGTAATAGTTTTTTGATTTGAAAATGATTACCCAGCTTTGTTCGAAATGCATTGATTAACATTCACATAAATTTTTAAAAGGATTGGACGAAACCAAATTTGCAGGGAGCATTATAAGTAAATTGTTATTCCAGAAATTTGGAATCCAAGAAAAATAAGTTTAAATGTAAAAAATTGTAAAAACTTTCAAATAATGTTTGAGGAACTGTAAAATGGTATTATTTTAAAAGGGCTATATACACACACTGGCCAATGAATTAGAAACATGTAAGAGTTTCTACAAATGCTCGCTAGTGGCGAAGGTATGCAAAACCTGTTACAGACATTTTTGGGGTGTTTTGCTTGTATGCAAGTGGTCCCCTGGTGTTACTTGTGGATAGTTAAAAAGCCATGCAGCACCTGAACATATTGATAGTTTAAGTGCATCCCTCCATGTTACATTTTTACTCCGAAATTAACGGATACTTTGTGCTTGATAATGCATCGTGGTAGAATCGTACGAGTTCGATGGTTCAGTGAACACCAATCTGACTTTTAACAGTTTCTCTAGATACCGCAAAGCCCAGATTTTGATCTAATAGAAAATGTTTGGGACATGTTGAAAAGGAGCATCCGTCAGTAGTCTTCTCTTCCATCCAATTTACAGGATCTTAAAGTCTGTGTAGCCAATGTATGGTAAACTCTGGACATAAATGCACCCGAGAAGCTTGTAAGATCGCTGCCCACACGAATACTGACTGTTATTCATTCAAAAGGAGGTCCAACGTGCAGAAAAAGGTCCAGTAAAATATTAATTTAAAGGTTTATAATTCATTGTCCAGTGTGTGTAGCCTTTATACTTTTTATAACAACAATCTATATTTTTAATTGCATCGATTTTGACAATTTCTATCGCTTCTTGTCCCCTTAAGAAGAGTTTGAAGGATGTGTTTCAATTTTTCAATAAAGTGTAAAATTGTTTTGGACTACCGTTTTTCTGCCTCTATGTCCATGTTTTCATTTCCATAAATAATTTTTAAATTCTATTAAAATTCCATTCCAATACAAAAAGAGCATTTTGATAACACTGCTCTACAAAGAAACATTTTTTTTTTCGAGGTTTGATACCAGTCTTGCTGATTCTTATGCAAAATGACCTCCTGAAACCGAATATGATTCCCATTTTGCCCAGTCACCCACCGTTTTCTAGATACACCACCCCCACCCTCAATTTCTTTCCCTGTTCGATAATTTTATGACCATGAATTTGATTTGATGAATGAAAAATAATTAATTTAACACCTAATATATATATATATATATATATATATATATATATATATATATATATATATATATATATATATATACATATATATATATATATATAAAGTTTAAAAAATAACATTAATAACAGATTAAAAAAAGATACAAGATATGTAATGCATAATTTCAGAGGTAAATCCCCCCCACCCCCCCAAAAAAATCCCTTGTCGCAAATGTCCATGTTTTAGAATTTTCCAACTCTGTAGCCCCCCAGAGTATATTTAACGGTTATAATAATCCTTCTCCCTCCTAAAAATCAAATTTATAGCCTCAAAATCACCAAAAAATGATAAAAATAGGGGGCCATTCCTAAAAAATGGTGGGTGATAGGGCAAAATGGGCGTCATATTCGGATTCAGGAGGTCATTTTCCAAAAGAATATGATTAAATGGTGTCAGAGGCCAATTTTCATGCCGAGCAGTGTAATCATTTACCCGTAACACCATAAATATTAAGTCATAATACTTTTCAACATCATTGGAAAATGTGGAAAACACATAAACTGAAAATATATTTCCAGTAATTCCCGTTATGTATCCGAATATTTTTCAGTGCACGTATAAGTGAACCAATAGCGTTAATCATTCCATTTTCTATAGGAAACGTCTTTAATTCATCTGAAAAATGTATATTGTTTTTGCATGTTTACCACAGCATGTTGAACTCTGCTTATAAGTAATTCATTGTTCGACCATAATGTGTCTGTATTAATTTGTAAACCCTTGCACACAAACTAGTGTTGTTATAAGTAAGATTTTTAACAGAAAACGTTCTAGAGTACTGGTAAACCCAAAGAGCCTGTATCACTTTTGCGGCATTTTAAAAATATTTACGAGTATAAAAATGCAAATAGACAGACAAAATTAAATCATGAATATTGCTTAATTTTGATGGAAAGTGTTAAAAAAAAACCTTCAAAAAATTCTTTAAAATATAAAAGGAAAATTATATCAACAAATGAAAATCTTATATATATATACATATGTATATTTTTATTATAAAATCTATCAAAAATTAATCATTACAGTGACACATAAAAAGTTTAAAATTCCCGATCTTTCTATTAATTTTTACAGATTTGAATAAAGCATTTTATAATTTTAGTTATTTAAGAGTTTTATATTTATATCATATTTATAATATAATATTATCTCTATAATATAAATATTATTACATTTATAATATAATATTTATTATATTATTATTACTTATTATATTATTAATTTATATTTGATAATTTTTGTAATGTCTTTTTTTAGTTTTATATGTTTAAATTAACCCCTGAAATATCCATTTATCTCACAAACCGATAAAAATCCGAAACAATCGTGGACAACTATGGCGGCAAGATATCGGTTCAAGATTTCACTACCAACGCAGTCAGCACTTATAGGTCCGCTTCAGCGTCCGTCATATTATAAAGTGGATTTTTTACCGAACCTAAGAGCGCGAGCGTATTTGTCAAATGCCAAATTCCGGAATGGTATGCAAATGCAGATTTTTGACTCCGTTGACCCTTTTTATAGCGTTTGCGGATCGTTTAGCGGGGTGGTCGTTTTGCCGAAAAAATACCTGCAGGGCAAAAATGGGAGGATGCGGCAAGATGATGATCATACTTCACCGATATTCAACCTTTATGAAACTTGACTTTGATGTCAAGTGCCACAAAAACTTATTGAAATATATAAATTTGAAATAATTCAAATAAATATATTTGTTTTTTGGACATTTCATACGAAGAATAAAAATTTTGTTTTTTACATAAAAAAAAAAAAAAAAAAAAAAAAAAGATAAATAAATATATATATATATATATATATATATATAAAATGTTTTTATATTCATATAGCAGTTATAAACATTTAAAAACAAATGAGTGAATAATATATAACATATAACACATATGGAGACTAGCAAAGCATATGCAAAATATATAGACAGACGACATGTAATTGGAAATGTCCACTAAAATATTATGGGTAATTTATTACTATTATTGTTATTGTTATTATTATTTTAAATGAGTAAGATATAAAAAATTTTATATTATATATGCTGAAACAAGGTAAAATATATTAAATACATGTTACAATAATATTACAAAAACAAATAAACAAATTAAATAGAATTTCACTTAGAATTCATATGACATTTGTTGCAAAACAGAAGGAAAAATTATTTACATGTTTTATTACTTCTGTTATATTTTGTAGATTTAATGTCAATAACTGCGTTGTATATTAAACCATACACCCGGTAACCAAAAAATAACGATTTTATAACGTAATTAAGTTCAAAGTATAATTTCGTAAAAATAAATAAATAAATAAATAAATAAATAAATAAATAATAATAATAATAATAATAATGCAAACAGGAATTTATTCATGGAAATTTTTTGAAGCCTTATAAAATAAATAATTAAAAAAATAAATAAGGTGTTGAACCATAAAGAAGATTATTCAAATTCCATTAATAATAATGATAATAACTATATTTTGAAATTGTAAATTTCCGGAAAATAATAATACATAAATATATATTTTATTTTCTGTTTTATTTATCCCCCTGTATTTTTATAATAACACAATCTGTAAAAAGTTTTACTGTGTATGAGATTTTATTTTAACAGATAAATTTCTGCAAATGCAAATTAATTGAAAACACATGAATATGTTCATTTAGTAAATAAATTATTATTACATATGTATTCACCATATATCTTCTACAATCCGTATAACTAGTTTAATTTTCATATTATATTATGAATCTATTGGTACCATACATTTCTACCATATACGAAGAAACTGCCTCAAAAAAATAATCAATAAAAAAAATAATAAAAACCGTTTCTTAAATTGTCCCTGACAACATCAGTTTGGCAAATAGGTATTAACTCCTCAACTAAAAAGGTGAGTCCCACGGTTATAATCTCTCCTCTCGCTCTTTTTTCTTCCGCCATCTGTCCCCCACTCGAAGTGAGAAAACGGCAGAAATACTTTAGATTGGGAAATGCGAAACCGAAAGAATAACATTTAATCATAATAATAAAAAGAACAAAGCGAAACGATGAGCAGATAAAAAGCATCTCAGTGTTTTTAGAAAACGCAAAGCCGCGCGCCATCGCCATTTAACTTGGCAGAAGGTCTGTCAAGTGTTGAGTGGTGAGTCAATATTTGTCACTTTTAGCAAGCTGCCCACTTCCCTGTTATCGCTCTGTCAACAAGCGCCCTTTTTGCATAGGCTTCCGTTGTTAGTTTTGCTTTCTCCTTTAGTTTTAGACCCTCCCCCAATATCCATTTTTGCGTCTTTTTCTTTCGCTCTGTTCCAAGTCTATTTTCATGGCTTCCGGCGCCAAACAAACGAAATGACATGTTTTCCTATACCATTCCTTTTGCTAGTGATGAAAAAGGAAAATAAAGAAAAAAGGAGACCCGTTTAATCCGGAAGAGAATGGGAAAGGTCTTAATGCTCCACAAATACGATGAGTGGCGCAACAGTTACTAATTGGTTTGGGAGTCATTATTTCTCCGCTGTTGTATAAACAGTTCGTTGCGTAAAAGGTGTCATGCGATGACAATTGATGAAAAAGAATAAAGACAAGCGAAAGGAAGATGGTAAAATAACTTGTTTCGTAATAAATAATAAAATTAATCAATAAAAGGAATGGAAAGTAAGAATTGAAGGCTATATTGTTTCTTTCATACTACTAAACATACTTTAAACAGGATAAAGGGATCATTTATCTGCATTAGAATGATTTTTTTTTTTTTTTTTTTTTTTGTGTGTGTGTGTGTGTGTGTGTATGTGTATACGTGTATAATGCATCTTTAGTTTAAATTTGTTTTAAGGAAGAAAACAAAATAACCTATCAGACAATTGTGGAAAATACCAATTATATTAAAAGGAACCTGAATGTAGAGCTCGCGCGCGTGTCGAAGGTTTGTTGGTTTGATACTCAAACCGACCAAAGACCATAGAGAATGTTAATGGCGACTGGTACTTACAAAATTTGTTATGGCAGCGATATCCCCCCATGTTATGTAAACATAATACTTTTGGGGGTTACCAAATGACGGAAGCCATCCACTCAGTAGAGAATCCAAATTGAGCTGGTATACCTCCGGATCATCGCCAATAGCCGATTACGTAGCTCAAGTGCGACGTGAAAACCCCTCAGCCTCAACCAATTATATTAAAAATAAAAAATAATTAATTAGTTAATAAAAACTAACTTGGATTCTCAGCAGAAATGAAAATTTAGTGTTCCAAAAAGTCCACTTAGGTTTGAATTTAATAAATTAAAAGTATAAAACGGTACAAAAACTCAAAAAAATAATAAATAAACAAATAATAATAAATAAATTATATACAATAAAAATTTCTTATTTCATATAAAAATGAATGGTTTTATGAAAAAATAGCACAGGATGTTTAAATTTAAGATATTTTAAACCCAAATGTTTGTGTGTTTCAGTTTTATTCATATTAACTTCCGCAAAAGCAAAAACAAAAAAATTAATTTTACTTATTAATTAACATAAACAATATAGAATGTAATAACATATGAACATCCATTTACTTCCAAAAGTTAAACAATAGTCTGTTATGTCGCCTTCTTCTTTTAGTCATAACTTTAAAGCAAGTGGACACAAACGAATATAAAATTATTCAAATAATAATTCATTGAATAATTTGTCGAATCTAATAATAAATCTAATTTTATATAAGTTTAACAAGATTACAATTTTTAATATGTTATTAATTCAATTTTTCTTAAAAATACATTTTTGAAGAAATGAAAAATTTAAACAATTAAGAAAAAAGGTAAATAAGAAATTATGTTAAGCATTCGTTACAGACAGGTGAAGTTACACACGATTTCAAAAGTTAAATTATAGCCTCTTTTTATATTCTGTCTTTAATTTTCTCTTTCTTCTTCTTCATTCTCCTTTCTTTTTCTTATTTTTCTTATATATACTGACGAGTTTTTACTTCTAATTTTAAGCATTTTTATCCAATTATTATTTCTGTGGTCCTTTAGTTATTTTCTCTGTCATTAAGTTTAATGGTCCTTTTTACTTTCTCTTACCCATAGGGTCGAGAAAGTATTGTTTTAGGGTGAAATTTTTGAACGAGAGTTTTTGTTATATTTACATGTTCAGAGGTCCCCTAAATACGAAAATCATGTTTTTAGCGAATGGTCTGTGTGTCTGTGTGTCTGTTTGTGTGTCTGTTTTCAGCATATCTTAAAAAAAAAATAGTAGCAGAAATTCCAAACTCGTTATGCAAAATGCGTATCATATAGACACTAAGCTTTTCATTGAGCAAATGATTCGTGTACACGGACACTCAAAAGTGTTCAAATACATTACGTCTATGGGGGAAATTGCAGGTAAGTAGAGTTTAACATCTATAGACTGCACTAAACCAAATGAATATATATTTTTTGTAATAGAGATAGTCAACAGGGAAAAAAAATTGTATATGTAGGAGCCTCGCCACCCTCCACTGGAGGAAAGCCCCCCTCGAGGGGAGTAAATTTTCATGATGGGTATCTTTCAAAAGAGCTTGCCAATACCTTTAAAACGAATGGTTGAACCATCGATTTGCGATTATTTCAAATAAAGTTATCGATTTTTTTCATTTTTAACAAAAAAATAAATAAATAAATAAATAAATAAAAATAAATAAATAAATAAATAAAAAATAAATAAATAAAGATAAATAAATGTAATGTTAAGAATAAATTCAATTGTTTTTGGATATTTAATGTTATACTGCTTCTCTAATACGGAAATCGTCTGCATTATCATGGCGATAATTTTTTTACATAATAATTTTAATATTTTTTTTTACTGAGTGAATTTGTATAAAAAAATATAGAAGAAAGTCGTGTGGTGGCCACAACACACTAGTTATTTGTTGTTAGTGGATGTGCTTTACTAATAATATTTTACCATTTCCAGGAAAGCTGTTCGGGAATTGAAATAAATTCGTCATAGAGATATTGTAAATAATGTATGTTTTAAGCTAAATATTCATGGCTTGTTTTTTATATATTTACACGTTTTGAGTCTTCCAGATTACCATAGTCAAGTTCTTTAACGTTTGATATTTGTCTGTGTCTCTTAGAGTGACTCAAAAACGAATAATTTTAGGAGATCCAAATGTTGTATTTTAAAGTTAATATAAGTTTGTTGCTGGAAAAGTTTGTTCAAGATTGATAAGTTTGAATGAATGTTGCGTGTGACAATTGTCTGTATAATTTTAAGTAAACTTTTAATTTTAATAACAGAATTAAATTCTATATAAATGTGGGTGCATTAATGAAACGGGGGTTGAGGGGGCGGTAGACCCCCTCACACAGAACTAATTATCACATAAAACTCTTCCGAAACCTAATTTGAATTGTTTAATCTCTTAATCTCCAACCTGTATTTATAGTATTAAATTTCAGGGTAAGAGAAAGTCGCGTGAGTGACACACCAGATTATTTTTATTATTATCATTCATGTCGGCGTAAATAATTTAAATTGTTTTTGTCTCTTATTGGTTCTCAATCTGTATCACAACATTTTTGTGTCAGTTTTACCTATAAGTTAAAATCAGTTCTATTTTTGTTATGTTGGTATTGTTTTGTATGTATTAATTGCTAAATCTTAAGGTTAAATTTTATTACGATATCTATCATTTATATATATATATGTGTGCGTGAGTTTTATTTGTATGTTTAAAATTGTACATTGGAAAACCTGCAAATTTGATAGGATGTTCGTTAGAAAACTATTTACTTACGCTTCTATTAATCTGGGAATGTTAATAGTTTACGTTTTAAAAATACCTTTTTTTTTTTTTTTTTTTTTTTTTTTTTGTATAAAGTCCGTTATAAAAGAAAAAAAAATATCAGGGTTTAATTTACATTTACAGAAATTTTTATCTTTATTCACCTGTAATGCATTCTCATCACCACACATTTTTCTTTTAAATCTCTCTTCTATAACGTTTAATTTTTTATTTACTCAAAAGCATACGTTTTAGAAAAATCGAATTATATTTGATTATTTATTTTACTTTATTTATTTATTTCTTTCTTTATTTATGTTGGAGTTACAGAAATCTGGATTAATTGCACAGGATTGTTATGAATTTTTTTTTCTTCTATGTGATAAGATTTTCTGTTATATTTTTTGGATGCTGATTATAGAAAAAAAATATTCCAAAATTCCCATCACTTGCAGTTTTGACAGAAAAAAGCTTTAAAATTTACTTCTCAACTCCCATCTCAGTTATTTCTCGAAAAATCTAGGCATTGTGAGAAAAAAACGGGGAGAATGATTTCTCCAAAAAAAAAAAAAAAAAAAAAAAAAAGGAAATGGAAATGGGTGTCAGAACTTATGACATATTAACATTATAGCAGATGATCATTGTTGGATGCTACACACATGCACTTAAGCCGTGTATAAGCGAAAAAACTCCAAATGGAGCTTCGATGTAAAGAAAGAGACATTTATTAAGGTAATGTGTAAGGAATAGCCTATTTTAAGACATTTTATCCACAAACACTTTCGATTCTGTTATAATCTCTGTGTCAGTTCTTCAAATATGTACCTTTTAATAATTCTGTTAAATGATTTGGAAAAATTAAAATTTATTCAGCATACAATTTTAAAATTCAAATGAACTTAAATTTATTACATAAAACTATTATATGCACTTTAACTGAATATCACTTTTATTCCGTATAAAAAAAAAAAAAAAAAAAGCTCAGAGAATCCTTAAAAATTAACTTAAATCCAGTTATATGTTGCAAAAGAGCTTTATTAAGTATAAAATGCAGCAAGTCTTACATTTTAGTAATTTTCTAAAAATACGTTTGAAAATATCTAAGTTGATACAAGTTTTTATTAAACTAAACTAAATTTAAATTAATCCGTTTAAGTACATAAATTACTCAATATAAATTTTATTAAATAAAGAAAGAAATAAGCAAAACAAAACAATATATATAGATAGATAGATAGATAGATAGATAGGTAGATAGATGTGTGTGTGTAAGATTTAATATACATTTACATTTAAAATTACTTTTTAAATTTAATGATATAGATTTCTAAATTATAATGTTAGTATAAAGTACAATTTAATAAATATATTTATGTATTTAGAGTAGTGAAATATCGAAATTAAAATAAATGAAGAAGTTCTGTAACGTTCAACTAACTTTAAATCTCGTTAATTTTATAAAGAAACTATATTAGTATTATCCATATATTAATGTATAATAAACATTTCCTTTTAAAATGCTGAGTAAATAAAACAATTAAGTGTAATATTCTAATCAATATAACGATTTAATAAATCATAAATAGGAATGTTATAATTGATATCAAAGATTGATTAAATTTCCTAAAATAAAAGTTTAAATAATATTCACAATTTCAAGTGTGAAAATGTTTTTTTTTAAACTAGTAATTAATATAAATAAATAAATATATAAAGTATTTGTTTATTGGTAGCGCATTTTACTTTTATATATATGTATATATTATATACACTGGATAAATGGAAGTACGACAATGTGTATGTTAAACAGCTCCAGAAAATCAAGTTAATAACGTTTCAGAACTTCAATTAATCGTAAAAATTGATTCATGTTATTATGTTGCTTAATTAAATTAAACAATTTTTAATTCTTCTTCATTTTGCTCTATTAATCCATGTAAATTAAATTGCTCAATATATTCTTGAAGTACTTTTTCAGATTATTATTTTTTTCCCCTAGATTCACTGTGCATTTTTAATGTTTGAATATTTAAAAATTTTTTGAATCTTTAATTTTGTAAATTATTTACACAATCAAATTAATATAATTTATCCTTCAAATATTAAATTTTAAATAATGATTCCTTTACTTTTATTTTCATTAAATTATTTGTATCTTGTAGTATAATCTTTATACTACATCTCAGCATTTATCTAAAAATACATTTTAGCATTTTTGTGGTTAGTACAGTACTGTATTTTATATGGTTATTTTCATTTCTGTACTTTTATTTTATTTATTTATTTATTTATTTATTTCGTCAAGCACATATTTTTATTTTTATTTATGACATTGTCGTGTATTGCTGGTAAATTTTTGCTAAAAGCTCCACGTAGAAACAATATTATTTTTTCACTCTAACAGTTAAAAGTACCCTTTACAATATTATAACTTTTTTTTTTTTTTTTTTTTTAAAGGGGGTAGGGGGGGGGGGTGTTTATAGTTATCTCATAAATTTTCATTATTTTGCTGTATCTTGTCTACATCATGCATTTTTAAATATATTATCTTCAGTTGTTATGGTTCTATTTTAAATTCTAAAAAAAAAAAAAAAGAAAAATCTTTATCCTTTTCCCAGTTTTTTTGCATTGTAGAGATAGCATATATATATATCTGTGTGTGTGTGTGTATTAGAGGTCTGCACGGGCTGAAATTTTCAGGCCCAGGCCCGGCCAGGCCCAGGCCCGGCCAGGCCCGGCCCGGTATGAAATCGAAAAATTCGGGCCCGGCCCGGACAAAAAGCGATAAAATCAGACCCGACCGGCTCGGCCCGATTCAAAAATATGTAAAATTCCAAAAATAAAAAATAAAATAAATAAAATAAATAAATAAATTCATTTCTACGAAAAAAATTTTTAGTATGTGTTTTGCAGAGGTTTTATATTGCTAAGCAATAGAGTGTTCTTTAACAAAACTGTTGAATGTTTACAAGATATTTATATATAAACGGTATTTCATTATTACAGACGTACAGAAGGCACAAAGACAGACAGAAAGTCAAATCGAAAACATCAGCATTCCTCAAACGATATAGGAAAATATTTAAAACGGTTAATAGTACTAAAAATACACTTTCAACCACTTCCTGTTATATACCGTAATATATCCAAATCTTTCATGTGATCCGGTAAACAAAACTTTAATGCTAATCCAACCATATTCAATAGAAAAGGTGCTTTTCCCCATGCTAAAATTGATGCCCCTTCCATCCAGTGCCCCGGAGAAAAGGAAAAGAAGCCTTAGAGGAAAAATTACAGCGGAAGGATTTTTATACCCTTCATACCACCTAAACACTATAGACCATAGAAAACAAAGCCTTATATACAGTAACGTATCTAATTTCTTTTGTTTGTTACATGTACGCAAACTGGTAGTAACAGACATATTATTTTGAATTAGAAACCATATAGTATTATACTTTAAATAAAATATGTTAATTTTGAGACATGTTTAAAATATTTGCGGAAAATCAGATCGCGAACAGTCAAACTGATAAACAAATTGTAGTTACAGACACCTTTTAACAAAATAAAATTTTATGTGACATACCAGACTGTAAAATTATGTAAAATAAATGACTGAAAAAGTATTTTATCATTTTCCTTTTTCGTTGATTAACGAGGAATTTAGAAAAAGTTTCGGGCCGGGCCAGGCCCGGGCTTAAAATTTCCTCCAGGTCCGGCCCGGCCCGAGTACATACAAAAAATATTGAGCCCAAGCCCGGCCCGGCCCGAGCCTACAAAAAAAATTTAAGCCCGAGCCCGGCCCGGCCCGTGCAGACCTCTAGTGTGTATGCCAAATTCATCAATAAATTAAAAAAATATATGTATCCAGAAATAGTCAAAAGAAATATGAATTAGATCATAATACTTGCACTTAATAAAAATTGTATACATAAGTGAAGCTTTATATAAAGCAACACATGTGGAAAAATGAACACGGATTGTTCCTAAGACATCGATATATAATATCATGTATAATAAATATGAAAAAAGTGTAACATAATAATAGTAATAATAATAATAACTAGAAGAAGAAGCAGAGGCCACTACAGCTTAAGACGAGTCGAATATATTAATATATACAAGCAAGTAACGATAATATGCATATGAAAATCATGATATTTTGTAGACTTGCTTATCGATAAAATGTTACATGCTTTACTTTTAAATCGAATTGAGAAAAATACGTTAGAAAATATATAGGTTTCGGGAATATAAATTCCTACAGTTAAAATAAATTACAATTTATTCATACAAATCATTTTAAGCATGTAAATTAAATACACATTTTATTATACAAGAAATTAAATAAACGAAACAAACAAAAATTTTAAAATACAACTAAAGATCACATACAGTTGAGATCATTAATATTGTATAGGTTTAATTTACTTTGCGTGAAATATAAGATAGGATGAAGGTGAAGTAGTGTAAGTGTAAAAACGTTTGGGCATAGTTCGAATTCGAACTAGTTTTGCTCAGTTGTTATTATACTTACACTTCAAAAGGTTTTTTGGCATAAGTTACAATAATCGGATTTTTTGAAAATATGACTATTTTGTAATTTAACAATACGCCACTTAAGAAAAAAGAGAAAAAAATGTGTTTCGTGCTTCTACTTATCCAGTAGCTTCAGGAAGTGTAGCCACGACCCACTATACCTACGAGTATATGCAGAACATAAAGAGATATGTAAATCGAATTTCCATATAGTGAAAACCTTCATATGTCTGAGAATTTTGAATTTTTTTAAATAATGAGGATTCATCTATACGCCCCTAACTAGAAACATCGTATTTAAACACTTTAACACTCCAGTAAACCTAAAAAAAAGATCAGGTGTTGGTGTTGGTGTTAGGGATTAAGGCCGATTGACAACACTGGGGTCCTAGGCCTGAGGGGGAGTGCCTTCCGTGGAGGTCTTTCTAAGGGGTCCTAGCCCGTATTTACGCAAGTTTCGGAGGAAACCACGGAAAACTCCGAACGGCTAGGCCGACGAGCGCGACCGGGGATCGAACCCAAAAAAGATCAGGATATTAGGTTTTGATTAAAAAAAAAAAAAAAAAAAAAAAAAAAAAAAAAATTGAAAAAGCAAAGTAAATGCTGCAGTTAAGGTAATTGGAAGGAGTGTAAACACTCACTTACTTGACATGCAAAATCCCTGTGGTAAATGTAATATCGACTAAGATAGTAAAAAGCATAAAAAATAGAACAAATTTGAAGTTATATTCAAAATCTGTATATAAAATTTAGTTTCGTTACCGAAAACTGTGGTGTTTACTTACCAGCTACACAATGGCTAAACTTCGAACTTATGTCGAATCAAGAGGTAAATGTAAGCAATTTTTAAAACTTCTAAAATTATTGCTGTTTCTCATTTGATTTAGCTTTCTAAGCTAAATATAGTAAGGAAAAATTCAACCAATAGATATGGTGATTATTATATCCAAATTAAGCTTATCAGTTGATTTATTGGCCGAGGTTATACTTACTAAGTAGTTACGCTTACCCCACTTAGCTTTACCTTACTTCTAAGCAGTATTTAAAAAAATATATATATAAAGATTTAATTTTTCCTAATATGACACATAAGAATAAAATGAAATTCAAGCTTATTATATAGAAATATTTGACACAATTAAGTTTAAATATAAAAGTTACAATATAACACGAGGAGAGGATGAAAAGTTCCTGGCTTTGCCCGTTTCGATGTTAAATAGAAGAATAAATTCACTAGCAAAAGAAAGCTAAATATCTCGATATGTAACTTCAACAAACGTCCAGTAATTCTGATTTTTAGAAAAAAAATTTTATTTGTGCCGAAATATTTGAACAATGATCAGACGAAGGAACGAGTTGAAACATCCAAACCTATTTTGGTCCATTTTGAAGCATGAATTATTTGTGTGGGTTAGTGACAGTAAACGAAACATGGCTCCATATTTATGATCTTGAAACAAAAGAACAATCAAAATAATGGTTCCCCAGGGGTTTCCCGCGACCAAATATGTTCTGCAACCAGAAATCGGGCAAAAAAACTCATGGCGTCCGTTTTCTGGAACAAAGGTTGGAGTCTGCTGACAGACTTCTTACCTCAAGGCTCCAGTATCACTAGAGAGTATTATGCTAAATTTACAGACCAACTGGAAAACAAATTAGGAATAAGCACCAAGAAAAACTGACCAGAAGAATTATGTTTTTGCATAAAAATGCACTGCGGACAATTCAACGTTGTTCAAGCTA
Organism: Salticus scenicus; assembly: GCA_963930645.1. Lineage (NCBI taxonomy): Eukaryota > Metazoa > Arthropoda > Arachnida > Araneae > Salticidae > Salticus > Salticus scenicus. The sequence continues at coordinate 213,489,283 of OZ005655.1, read as the reverse complement.
AATTGAACACCCTAGGTTTCCAATTGGTTCACTATCCTAGCTATTCACCTGATATAGCCCCTTCTGATTAATTTCTTTTTCTTAATTTGGAAAAAATACTTAAAGAGGCAACGTTTTAAGAAGATGATGCTACTGAAAACTGGTTTTAAGAACAACCAAATGCATTTTATTTTGATGGTCTACAAATATTAGAACAAGGCTGTAAAAAGTGTAACAGTCACCAGGGGGACTATGTTGATAAATATATAATTTCATAATTCTGACCTTTTTTTTTTTTTTTTTTTTTGAGAAAAGCCATCAACTTTTCAGTCTCCCCTCGGACAATGAATAAATATACGATTAAAAAAGAAAAGAAAGACTACAGCAATTCATGTGCTTGATTTCTTTAAAAAGTGATGCTACTTACATCTGAATAACATGTGCCTATTTCTTGTGTACTAAAAATGATAATATAAATTTGATAATAATAGATTATGTGTTAAGAAGAAATTAAAAATTATTTTAGACGTATTGATTAAATTAAATTTTTTTTTGACAACATATAAACCAAATAAACGAAATGTCGAAATTAACCAAAGATCAGATATCAGTAAAACTCTTTACATTTCATAAACATAATAAAATTTAAATTAAATGCTATTAGACATTAAGAAATTTAATTAATTATTAAACTAAATAAATAAATAAAAATAAATGATATAAAATGGAATAAATAGATTAAATGTAGAAACAGAAATATGGAAACTTGTATTAATATCATATATGTACATAATATTTGCCAAAGTTTAAATTTCACTTATAAATATATATATTGTATGTTTTACAGGAACCATGCAGCTTATTATAGTTTAATAATGTAATGAAATACATTTTCAAAATGAAAATAAATTGACTTTTTTGAAATATAGGCCTCCTGAATTTAAGAAATAATAATAATAATTAAAAAAAAAAAAAAAAAAAAAAAAAAAAAAAAAAAACTAAAATGAATAAATGATTAAGAATAAAATTCATTACAGATAATAAATTTATATTTCTTTTTTACCCGCTAAAAACCGTCTCTCTCTCTCTCTCTCTATATATATATATATATATATATATAGAGAGAGAGAGAGAGAGAGAGAGGGAGAGAGAAAGAGAGTATAGAGAGACTATGTATAGAGAGTCTTTTTACAACTTAACATTTAATTATTATTAATAACTTTGAATTTAAGACTAATTATTTTAGGATTAACATTATTAAGATCAACTAATTTAGTTTAAATATTTTGGTTTAACTTGGTTAGTTTGAACCTGAATTAATTTAACTGCCTTATTGTTTATCTAACTAAATGCTAGATGGCGCTTGCTCACTGCTGACTTAATGTTTTCTAACATTAATTTCCTTTCTATGAAAGTTTTAATGTTCATTGATTTACGTACAATTGAAATTAAAATTTAACTTGTTTAAACTTTAACTAACTTAAAATTAAAAATTCACTAACTCAATAAATAATTACTCAGTGAATTTAATCGTTAATGATACAGCTCAGACGTTAATTCTTTATCGATTAATCGAAGTTTGCAATTCTTTTATTTTTAATTTCAATAATTTGTTGGCATCTTCCTATTCTCCAGTTTGTGTAAAAGTTTTACATGTGGCTACTCTGCTTTTTTCTAGTTTTCTGTCTGGATTCCTTTATGATTTGATTTAATAATTTATTTAATTTCGCATCCAAAATGTTTTTGCTGCCTCGATCGGGGCTGGAACAATATAAATTGCTATGATTAGCTATATTGTTTTACGAAATCGATTCAGCTTTCATAGATTTATGAAGTACATGCCCCCTGACGAGTTTTCACTTCTACTTTTAAGAATTTTTATCCAATCATTATTTCTGTGGTCCTTTAGTTATTGTCTCTGTCATTAATTTTAATGGTCCTTTTTTTATTATTATCATTCATGTAGGCTTAAGTAATTTAAATTGTTTTTGCCTCTTAATGGTTCTTTTCTGTATCGCAACAATTTTGTGTCAGTCTTTCCTATTAGTTACAATTAGTTCTATTTTTGTTGTGTTGGTATTGTTTTGTATCTATTGATTGCTAAATTTTAAGGTTAAATTTTATTACGATATCTATCATTCATATATATATATATATATATGTGTGTGTGTGTATTCGACATATTTAAATTCAGTGCTATCGGCTAGAACTTTTTCATATTACAACGTGTGTCTTGAAAAGGAGCCAAATAGCATTTCATTAAAATGACCAAAGCACTTTGCTTCTTGTGATAGTTTTATGAGTTGAAATACTGTTAGTGAAAACTAGTTTATCTCTAAAAATATATCAAATTAAATTCTATGCACAAAACCTTTCTAAATTATGTTTAAGTTAATTTATTTTATTTGTTGAATGCTTAAAACCATTTATTTTCTAAAACTTTTTCCCAGGCGGAAAGCGAATTATTAATAAAAACTAATATTTCTGTAGATTACAATTAGTAAAATCAATTTATATTCCTTTAATCCATTCATTTTTGGTTTTTAGTAAAATTTGCACGTTTTACACTTTGATTTTTCGTAAGCGCACCGCAAACGGTTAAAGGCGTTTACTTTCTGCTGTTTATTTCTACCGCTACCACTACATATCAGCAAAAAATATTTTTCCCGATATTGGCAATCTATAGACCGATTTCTATGAGTATTGTGCAATTCATTCTTTAACCTTTTACACGCCTTATTCAGATCCAGGTGTAATTTAAATTTGTTTTTTACATATTTTGCGTTCTAATGCTTTAGTTTAAAGAACTCTATCATTAGCATGTGTAAAAAAATTTTTTTAATATAATTTATTATTATTATTATTATATTCAATATTATTAGTTTAATATTATTATATTTTAATATCATTGTATTTTATTTTAATTTAATAATTAAGTTATTTTAAACATGCCAGACCATTTTTATAAGCATTTGCTTATTTTTCTAAATTATGTGAATTTTTAAACTGTGGGATAAAAGGGTAAATGGTAAAATTGGTCATGTTTATGATTTTCTATACATTTCCCCTTTTATGATTGAACTGTAATTTCTATTTAAAAAAATCATGTCATCTTTCTATTATATCTGATAATTTTTTTAAGTCAGTATTCATGATATTTAATTTTAAAATGAATTTTTTAATTCCATGTTCCATTTATGGAACATGGCGTGTAAAAGGTTAATTTTCATGAAAATGACAAGAGCGGTTATTTTCCTGTATCTTTTTTATATTTTTTCCTCGGTGGTCTACAAGGCGATAACATTGTTTTTATTACAGACTGATTGAAACTAACCTATAAAATGAAATAAATAAAAAAATAAAAAAAATGAACTTCCTTTTAAAAGTGTAAGCTATGTGTTTGATGTACTTTTTCAAGGCCTGACTATGCTTTCTGAAGACCCAGGCCACTTGTGCTATTTGGAGACTATGCCCCTTGCTAAATATTGAAAATGGGCCTTTTTGAAGAAAAAATTAGTTGGCATAGGTGGACTCTGCTCAGTTCCCCATCATATTTATGTTCTCAGAAATTTCTAGTGCGAGACATATTACTAGTGGATCTGCAGATCAGGAGCCTCAACGTCCTATTTGCATCAGATATTATTCAATAGGTCATTTTTATTTATTCCTTATTATATAATAGTATATATTGATTCGATCGACTTATTACCAAAATCAAATACATTCCTGAGGGGGGCGGCAGCCCCCCTCAACCCCCCGTTGTATCTCTCTTTGTATACCTATTTGTATATGATATAAAGTGTTACGAAATTGTAAATAATTGCATTTATTTTTGTATAAATTCTCTCAAAGAGGTTTAGTAAGTTGATAAAATGCTAATTTTGTGCCTTTATAGTCGTTTTAGCGTTAAAATAGCCAAATTTTCCTTTAAAAACGCATTAAAAAGCTCCTATAAGGGAAGAAATAAATTTGGCGCCAAATTTGGCGACTATTTCCCTCCTTGGCGATTTTTTTTGGCGATCTTGGCGAGAAAATCCTTATTAGGGATATACCAAATATGGAAGCTCTAATCTCATTGGCTGATGTGATACGAGAATTTTCCAGAACAGTCTGTTTTCGATAGAAAAGTATAAAAGGAGCATTATTTTCGCCAAGGCGGTCAGTCTCAGATCTATATCAGTTTCGTCAAATGCTTGCTCAATGGGCTCATGAATATGTGTACCAAATTGCAAGTCAATAGCGTTATTTTGGGGGCCGCTATCGCGGTACATACAAATTCTTCCCATAGGCCATAATGGTAAAAAAAAAACTTTGGCGTGTCCCTGTACACGAACTTACAAATGGAATGCACACCGAAAACTATACAGCTAATTTCGTGGGCATCATGAACATGTGTACAAAATTTCAAGTCAATAGCGTGTTTTTTGCGGCCGCTATCGCATGACAGACAGACAGACAGACGGAATCCAAAATCCTTTTGAGTCTCAACAGAGGGCCTCCATTCACATTTCGCCAAAAATTGGAAGTCAATAGCTTGATTTTTGCGGTGGCTATCGCGGTACATACAGATTCTTCCCATAGGCCGTAATGATAAGAAAAACTTTGGCGTGTCCCTGTACACAAATTACAAATGGAATACACACCCAAAACTATACAGCAGATTTCGCGGGGCACATGAACACGTGTACCAAATTGCAAGTCAATAGCGTGATTTTTGTGGCCGCTATCGTGATACATATAAATTTCTCCCATAGGCCGTAATGATAAGAAAAACTTTGGCGTGTCCCTGTATACGAACTACAAATGGAATACATACCAAAAACTATACAGCTGATTTCGTGGGGCTCATGAACATGTGTACCAAATTTCAAGTAAATAGCGCTTTTTTGGCGGCCGCTATCGCGCGACAGACAGACAAACAGACACAGCCCAAAACCGTTTTGAGTTTCAACAGAGGGCCTCCACTGACGTTTCGGCAATAATGTTAAAAGAAATCAATTTGACCAAAGCTTCATACAGTGACAGAATGAAATCCCCGCCTATTAGGCTATCCACCGTTCATTTCGATATATTTATCTTATTCTAATCTATTAATTTATTTTATCAGGGTCAATTTCGTTGTTTAGTTTTCATGCTACTATTTCCAATGCAATAATCCTCAAATTCATATTTATATGAAAAATTTACAATTTCGCTATGTTGATAAAATCGTAAATTACGAATAATTTACGAAATTTTCCTATTAGAATATTTGTATTCAATCATGTTCAAACAAATATCATAAACGTAATTTTGAAGTTGTCTAACGTATTTAGGATCCTCAAAATGGAAGTTTATGCTCAATTTTGCTTTATTCTGACATGTTAAATAAATCGTAAATTCCAAATAACTTACGAATTTTTTAAATTGGAAAAATCATAGTCTATGATATCCATGCCAGTATCCTAAATATTATTTCGAAAGTGGTTTGACATCTTTACGATGAAAATATCCCTCAAGATTGACGTTTATGTGAAATTTTGCTCTTATTCAGCCATGTTAAGAAAGTCGTAAATTTCCAATAACTTACGAAATCTTTATATTGGAAAATTCATAGTCATTAATATTCATGCCAGTGTCCTAAATAATGTTTCAAAAGTAGTCTGACATCTTTACGATGAAAATATCTCTCAAAATTGACGTTTATGTGAAATTTTCCCTTATACTGCCATGTTAAGAAATTCGTAAATTTCCAGTAACTTGCGAAATTTTCAAAGTAGCATATTTATAGTTACTGATGTTCATTCCGGCATCAAAACTGATATTTTAAAACTGGTCTGACATTTTTACAATAAAAAGTTTTCATTTAATGCACGTTTAAGTGATTTTTTGTCCTATTCTCCCATGTTAAGAAAATCGTAAATTTCGAATAACTTGCGAAGTTTTTAAAATCGAATGTTGCAAATGAATAGGGTTTTTGCCAGTGTCGAAAGTAATATTTTAAAACTGATCTGACCTCTCTGCGACAATTTGTTCTTGAGATATCGTGTACACAGACTAACAAACTAACGGACTGACCCACTAACAGACTAACACACTAACAGACTAACAGACTAACAGACTAACAGACTAACAGACACCCTACAGACAGACACCATAGAAATTTTGTCATTTTCGGATTCCTCACACCTGAAAACGTGTAGAAAAGTCAAAAAACCGAGGTCGAAATTTTTCACGATTACCTAAGTTCCCCATACCTATAGTATGATGGGGAACTAATAAACGCAGGTATTGTTTCTGAAAAACTTCCTGCTCCCCCAACAGTTAATATCTTTTCCTAAAACACAATTTACATATTTAAAATAAATGTTTGTCTAGCATTGTTTATGTAAATGCATTATTAAAGATAATCCTCAGAATATCATATTATTATCAAATGCAACTTCTGCAAACCACAAACGTTTAAGCTCTCTGTCGATAAAGAAATCCATTTGCATCCGCAAAACAAGAAAAATCAAAGCAAGCGTGATAAAGTAGATGATAGAAATTTACCGAATTTTCTTACATTCAGAGTGCGTTTCTATCTTTTGCTACTTCTCAACTCGTCTCTTAAAAGAAATGATACGAAACACACACATATGGGTGGGAGATACAAATGTCCCACTCGTGTTGGAAATAGGGAACAACTATTGTCTTAAAAAGGGGAAATTTCTCAGATATTTTTATCCGTTAAATAATAGGTTGCCATTTAAAAGAAATACACAGATAAAAACAGACAAAAATTGATTTTAAGGCTTTAGCATGATAAAAATTTTTCATAATACTTTTGAATTCATCAAATTATATAAGGATTACCATACATCTAAACAAAATATTCCTTTATTTATTTTAAGTTAATTGTTTATTCAGATATTTCCGATACTTCTTGAGCAAGTAAAATGTTTAAAGAATTTTTGATACGAGGTTGGAGAATTAAATAAATTGAATTATTTATTACATTTAGAGTATATACAGGAAAAATAGAATATTACTTTTAAGACTTCAATACTTTCTTATATATGTATAAAAAGAAAGTATGGCATTCGTGAAAATTTTCGAAATATGGTTTTCGATAGATTTACCCGCTTTGAGATGTCATGAACACGATTTGGTTATTTTTAGAAACTGTCAGTATGTTTCTCTATCTGTCTGTGTGTATATATCACAAATTTTGTGGGCACTGTACCTCACGAAACAATAGCGCTGTCATTTCCTTTTTTTCTCTAAATTTTTAACTTGTCAGTATAGGATAAAATTTCGTATAAATGTTCAGAATGAGAGTTATTTTTAATGCATGATTGTAAGATTAATATGAATTATTGAAAATAGTAGTAGTAAACTAGGGGAAAACTGTGAATGGTTGTAACATAGGTCTGTGATAACTTAAAGCAAATATATCGATTTAAAAAAAAAAAAAATTAATGAAAAGAAAATCGCATTTATTCTGGTGATAGTTTTTAATTTTTCTAATAGGTTGTCCATTAACTATTCATTCATCCTAAAATTAATTTTATTACTTTCAGAAATCATCATGGATTTTGAATTACGATTCCTTGTATTTAAATACATACGTCTGAAAAAAAAAAAAAAAAAAAAAAAGAAAAAAAAAGAAAGAAAAAAGAAGAAGAAGAAGAAGAAGAAAAAAAAACACTTGTTACTGTGTTGAAGTACTATGAAAATGTGTTCCAGAAAATCTCTTTCTGTTCCCAGAAGAGAATATATTTTTCAAAATTATAATCTTTGAGATGCTGAATATAATTTTTCCTAAATTAATACACAATGATAAATATAATTTAGCTTGCTTCAAACCAAAATACAAAAAACTACGAATTTTTAAAAGGGGAATTTTTATTTATTTATTTTATTTTTTAATTACGAAATTAAAATTAGTTTCATGTATTTAAATGTGAAATTAAGAAAAAGATTCTTGAATTGTTTTGGTTTGTTCTGAATTAATAAATGAAGAGTTATAATTTTCAAAAAGTAATTAACCATAAAATTAGTTTTTTTTAAGTCATTATTAATTCGTTAAACATAATTTAATTTAATACAAATTAAAATTTATCGTAAAATTAAAAAATTAAAATTCATAGTTAGTAATACAAATATTTTGTAAGTTATTTGTGAATAGATAAATACCAATGCATATGAATGTGTATTTATATCCATTAATTTATTACTTTAGTTTTATTATATCTTGAATGTAAATTTGTATTAATTAGTTATTCAAATATTTCTTTTTTAAATTCGTTACGTTGATAACATTTTAGTATAACATAGACTTCAGACTTTAACTTAAACTGAAGAACTATAAATATATGTATATATATATATATATGTATGTATGTATATATATATATATATATATATATATATATATATATATATATATATATATATATATATATAATATATATATATATATATATATATATATATTGCCGTTTTTCATATAACTATGACTGTTTTTGATATATAACTTTTAACAATTTAACAATAACTCTAACTGTCTATAACTATAACTGCTTATAACTGCTTTTGATCTATACAATAAAAAGAATTTAAGTTTCTAAATGCATTTCATTCTAAATAAAAAACATTCTTACGATAATTAGCCAATTAATTAGATTTTTAAAAATTTATATCGAAGTATATTTAGAAAAATATTCTTTCCCTGTCAGATTATTTTACGAGTATAACTGAACTTATTAACATTAACTGCATAATTTCGACAACGGTTTTCACCCCATTTTTTTTTTCTGATTCATAACAATTAGGACTACAAAAATAATATCGACAAAATTTGATCTGATAATTTTAACTGGATTTTAAACTCAAAATGGAGCCAGGTTTTTTTTTTCTCACGTATAGATTTTTTCAATGCAGGATGCTTACCAACACAGTTTCTTTATTTTCGATAGTTTCTTGGTATGTCTTCATGATTAATTATAATCAATCATGGAAGCATATTATAAAAGATACCATACAATTATATGGAAGAGTCACTGAAGAAATTATGTCGGTAGACTATCTGTATAAAAAGGTATCTATAAAAGATAGAGAAACACTAGCTTTAGATTCGGTTTTAGCACACCAAAAGAAAATAAAAATCAGCTAAAATTATCAAGTCAAAATTTTGGATATAGACCTGTGTTATATGGAGTTACATAAGATTAATTTAACTAAACTTATTTCTTGGTAGCGTTAATTCAGTTCAGATTACATAACAGTTTTAAATGTTGTGCAGATATATTTTTTAAATTTACAATTTATTATAATATTATGTGCAAAATTAAAATACAAAACTGGATAATAGAAACTATGTACAAACTTTGTAGATTTGAAGAAATAAAATTGATTAAAATTCTCCATCTCTCCACTCATTCACAAGACGAGGGTGACAGTAGGAATTCTTTTACACGAAAATTAACTTACTTTTCTTTTCACATTCATCTTTTTTAATAAAAATTATTTGAAATAAAGGAAAGCGAAATAAAAAGGCGTGTATAAGGATAAATTGAAATAAGTTCACAAGTTGACATCACCATTTACCGTAGACATTGGTAGACATTTGGTAGACATTTTTCTTTTTTCAGTCTACATTAGTAACAGCGTGTTATGCTCACAAAAGTTATCTTTTAGGAAAGAATATGTATATATATATATGAATCTCATTTTGAAAAGAAAAAGAGAGAGGGGGGGGGAGAGAGAAACATTAAATAAGAAAAAAAAAAGAAGAAGAAAGAAGGAAAGAAAAGAAAAGGACAATAACAAAAGAAAAATAAAAAGAAAGAAAAGAAAAGGAATAAATAATGAACTTGCAGCGACTACATTTTATTATTATGGATCTGCTGACAATAGACATTCTCTAAAAACCAATAAATCATTTTTGTTCCATTCTAAGTAATATGAATTCAATCCTTTCTTTAAATGATTTTGTTATAAACTAAACAAAATTATAAAAATTAGATTACATGTTTGTTCCTCAACTAGTCAAATTTTTATTTTTACATTATATATTTGTTTCTTTTTATTACTATTACTATTATTATCATTATTTGTTTATTTACTTTTACAGTTTGCAAATAAAAGAATTTTTTTTTCTTTTTAATTAGAGCCCGAGATGTTAATGTCTTTTTAATTAGAGCTCGAGTTCGACTTCCCCTTAACAAAAATTATCCCCTAAATAATGAAAAATTAATGAAAATTAAATAAAATAGTATGCATACGGTCTGCAGCTGTTGCACATATCTCTTGGTATAGTTTCATCGTTTATTGATAAATTGGTGAGTAATTTCTCTAAAATCGCAATATATCTAATTTTCACTTTAATCACAGTTATTTGTATTCTATTACGACTTTAAATACCTGCTTTTTCAATTTGAAAAACAAGATAATAATAATAAAAAAAATTAAAAGTAAAAAATAAAAAAAAATAAAAGTAAAAAAAGTAAAAAAGTAAATTGTAACATGTTATATTTAGGTCGAATCTGTTCGTTAATTTCTGTAAGAGTCAAGGTACAGTTAAGGGTAGGTATTTTATAGTGATACAGAAATATACAACGAAATATTATAAAACCACACTCTTTACTTTTGAAGGCATAGGTAAAAGCTCTTAATGCCAATTTAAAGGTATTTTGATTCGCTAGTTAAAAATAATTCCATAAAGGACATTTAACCTATTCATTTTGTAAATAAGAATATTATTAATTTTGAACTAAGTAAAAGTCTTTTAAACTTCCAAAACTCAGTCATTATTACTGGTATATTATTGTTATTATTATTATTATTATTATTATTTTATGCAATTTCTGGAATCGTCAAATTACCTTCCAGTCATTACTATTTTCTGTAAAATATTTTATAATTTTGCTATTTAACATATCATATTTTTTAGTTAAAAATATTGTTATGTGTACCAAGTTTTATTATCATATACTTGAAGCATTTATTATTAGTTTTTTTTTTTTTTTTTTCATCTATTGTTTTAATGCAACCAATGTTATGCCTGAGCGCAATCCTTGATTTAGTTTAAAATTTTCGAGCTTTGAAATGAATTTTGCTCATTTTTAAAATTCGGAATGTGATTTGAATGCAATTCTTTTTTTTTTTTTTTTTTTTTTTTGATTTTGAGCAGGAGAAAGGAATTCAAACTCATATTAATTTAATTTCTTTGTGAAAATATCTTTCATTTTCAGAAATATCTTCTCCTAGTTTAAACGTTAGGTAGATGCTTTTATAACTTTCTGAATAGTAAGCAAAATTTTCAAGAGATTTATTGGAGAACATAACGCCGGATGTCGCCGTGAATTCGCGAGCCAATCAAATTATCAAAGATTAATTAGTTACATAAATTGAGATAACTTTTTTATACAATTTTAAACATAGCATACAGCAAAATAATGACACTTTAAGACAATGGAATTTGTCTCCTAATAAGAATAATTAGCTCTACAGGCGCAAAAACAAATATACATATAGAAAATTCTATATTTAAAAACTAATCACAAAACAGAGGTGTCTGTTAACACGTTGAGCGCCACGCGAATTCTTAGTAAAATCCATTAAAATTCCATAATGATTCCTCCTGTAATGAATGAAAATGAAGTAAATTTTAAATAATTTTTCAATAATTGCTTAAAACAATGTAATATTTTTAGTTTTATATCTTATTTTACACTGTCAACCACCGATGGTTGACGCGGCTTTATATCATATTTGACACTGTCAGCCACCGATGGCTGACGTGGCACTCAACGTGTTAAAAAGATATTTATTACATGGAAATTAATTTAACGAATAAAATTATTAAGAACCTTTATGTTAATTGAAAAAATAAACACAAATATGAATTATCTATGAAAATATACGCCGAGAAAAAACTATTTGGAAAAATAAATAAATAAATAAATAAGTATAAATAAAAATATAAAAAGCACCTAAAAATGAATTTTTAGTAATTTTTTGCTCTTCCTCAAAAATGAATTTGAATTGAGCTGATTCTTTTTTCACAACTTTAAATCTGATCGTAACCCTATCCATTTTCTATAAGAGGAATTTGAGTTTGAAACAATTTCTTATTTAACATGTTCCAACAAATTTGTAAAATGTTTATGACATCGGTCAGTCTGTCTGTTCGTCTGTCTGTGTATCTGTTTATCTCTACGTCTATTTGTTCGTCTGTAAATATTTTTAGAATTCTTCAAACTGATGTGTTTTTCTCTTTTTTTCTTTTTGTGTGTGCGTGTGTGTATGTGTGTCTAAGTTTTTATAACATTTATTTCAATAAAATTAATTTTCTCGCTTTAGACCTGCTTCTAGCAATTTGCAAAAGGTACCCTTTCCCTTTTATCCGATATCCGCTGACTGCCAGTGTCCAGATGCTTCTCAAAAGATATTTTACGACAACCTCCACTGTTGTCTATATCGGGCTTGGAAGGAAAAAAAACATATATTGAGCTGTCTCTCTCTACGATTTCACTCTTTCTCTTAGCGTTGGTGTGTTACTTATATTAGACTCTTCGCCGTGTATTTGGCTTTGTTATCGGAATTGTGATAACAACGACGAATACAACTCAGGCTTCTAGAATTGCTTTTCCATGGGAGGGTTTCCTCAAAGAATGGCTTTTGGCTTTTAGAGTAAAAAGGGATGGGGATAAATATGTCAGCTACCGTTTCCAAAGTGATATTGAAATATTGGATGGAGTGCGGTTAGAACGACTGTTGCCACTCGGACAGCGTCAAGTATACGATTGGTTGGAGGAGCGAGTAAATTAGGATTTAAAAATTGTGGAGCTTTTTGCAGTAAATGTCTACTGAAACAGAATATGGTTTACGTTACTGTCGCATTTCCATGGAAACGTACTTTTAAAATTTTGAGTGATAAACAATAACGTATTTTATGATATAAAGCATGCAAACTTACCGAATTTGATTTAAAAAGGAAACAAACATTTACAGAAATATATTTATTATGTTTATTGCTTCAATTTTGCAGTTATGTACATTTTAACTGTAAAAATAAATACACAATAAATAAAGAATTTTAGTGGTAATTTTTTTTTTTTAGCTAGCTTAAAATTGATTGTTGAAGTTTTTAAATTTACATACCCCTATTTTAAATTTACTGATTGATTTCATTTGTTTATTTCTTGACTTTTAATGATTTGGTATATTAATCATATGTGCATATCGAGTTTATCTCGAATAGAAATCATTTTGGAATGTGAATTTGGGCCGTTCATTTACTGAATTGTTATAGGGTGAAGTAGAATAAGTGTAATCATGGTGTGTAAACTTTGCAACTTTTTTATTCAATAGTCACTAATAATTTTGAGAAGTGATATTTGATATACATAATGGACAATGAAATCGAAGAATCGTCGATTATGTATATCAAGTATCACCTCGCAAAATTATTGGCGACTATTGAATTAAAAAATCGCAAAGTTTGGCGACACTGATGTTTGACCTCGGCTTATAAATCAACCAAAAGCCTAATTTGGAGCTAATAGACATAATATTTGTTCGCTTGAAGCTTTCTTTGTTTTCTTAGCTATAGTAAACAAAATAAAATGTTAGACAATAACAGTTTTAAAAATTTCTAAATATAGTTATATTTTCTTCTCCGACAACATGCTATTCTCAAATGTCAAAATTTTGCTGCGCTGTTCTTGTAAAGTAAACTTCACAGTTTTTAGAATTGAAAAAAAAAAAAAAAAAAAGCATTTCGATTTTGAATATAATTTCAGATTTGTTTTATTTGTTAAGTTTTTTAATTGCTGCTCGACGATATAGTTATATCTGCATCAGGAATTTCATATGATGCCCAACTCTAACCAAGGTGTTTACAATTAATCACAAGATCCTCAACTGCATTATTTACATCTTTTATTTTTCTGTTTCAGTTCTTTTTATTATTATTATTATTATTTTCAATTAAATTCAAAGTTCTGATTTTTTTAAGTCTCATTGGAGTATTAAAAGTTTTAAGATGTAAAGCGCCAGTTGGAAAAGTTGCTAAATCTGAAAGGAGTTGAGATATTTTAAAAATTCACAAAGTCTTAGAATCAATAATGGTACTTAATTATTTGAACACTTGCCTTACGCATATAGCCTATTTTATAGCCTTACTTCTTGCATATGAATAGATTTAACTGAAGTTACATTTGCCCCAAAACATGAAGCAAATGAAACCATCAAACAAAAAATTTCCGTCTTCTTAAAAATTTTCGTTAAATGGCACATTGTTAAATTAGCGAAATTCCTACAAACATTTTGTTTTGTGATACCTTTACAAATAATTGTCTTGTGTTAAAAATAAATAAGTAAATAAATAAATAAAACGAATAATAAAAAACAAATAAACATGTAATTTTTTCCTGACATAATATTAGCCTATTTACATATATAAAAGATTTTAAAAAATTTAAATTACAATAGTTTTCTCAATTCAATAGGAAAAAATTTACCGCTGAATTGCTATTAAAATAGATTGTAAAACCTTCACCTCTTTCTTGGTTTTAAAATCAAAACTTATTAGCGGTCTTTGATCTTAACATATTTTTAATATGGATTTTAGTTTCAGTGATAATACTGCATCCAACTGAATTTCTTGCATTAGTATAAAAGCAATTAATACTTTCTCTTTAAAATTTGCAAAATATATACGATAATAATTACTCTGCCAATCTTAATTCTGACATTTGAATTAAAAAAAAAAAGTTTCTGGTAATTGTTATCGTGTTTGTTTCCGTCAAAGAGTTTTCATTTTCAAATTTTCTACAATAATAGCTGAGGTACCAGAAGACTGGTAAAATATTTGAATGGTTAGAATTCCTTCATACATTAGAAATGGTTTTATAACATTATTTTAATGTATCACAATTAATATATCGAAAATAATTATAAAATTATACGAATTATAATGAATTCCTGAAGTTTATTACAATTTATGTATACTAAAATCATACATTAGGTAAATGACACAAATGGAGAGGAGTACGTAAATTTAAGCAATAGAAACCTTGCATTTAAATGAGGCTTTCAAAATCTATTCAAAATTGAGTATGTCTGTTATTCTGTTTTTTTCAATTTTATTTCTCTCTTTATTTCTGCTTTTCATAAAAGTGATGAAATCGCGACATTTTAGTATTCTATAGAATAATAAGATTTCCGCATTAATTTCAGTCTAGTTATATTCAGAATTGTAGGAATTAAGAAAAATAGATGAAAATATTTCTACTAACACACATAAACTGAAATTAGAAAAATAAAACTGATGTCAATAATTTTTGAATAATATACTTTTTATTTAGTAGTTCAAATTTATTTCAGGATTTAACTTATTTTTTAGCAAGAAGTGCAGACTCAAGACTGGATTATCGCAGAGGCATGCGGGGCATGTGCCCCGGGCCCTGAGTAGCAGTGGCCTTAAAACCCATTTCTTGTACATTTTATTCAACAAATTCTGCTTTTAATGCACAAATTTTGTAACAAAAATGTTTGTTTAAGTGCGAGGGGGGTTGGTGGAGGGCCCAGAAAAGTATGTGTGTCCCGGGCCTCACATGAAGTTATTCGGGTCCTATTGATATCGCAAATAATTATGCACTTTTTAATTAGATGAAACACAAATTTTAAGACGTGTTTATTTTCAATTTAAGTTATTTAAATTATTTCCGACAGAATTGCTTTCAAGAATTGTATAAGTTCACAGTTACTAATGGTTCTTTGTGAGCAATATGTATATTTCAATAACTAGATAAAACCGTATTTACTTTAATCAGACGCTAAACGGCAATCAAGATATTAATATATTGTTGTGATAAACAAATATGAACATATGCTTTTCATTTTGTAAAATTTATGATCCAACTGATTTGATGGCATAAAACAAACAGCCTTATCTCTTACAACCCAGATCCCAAAATACGACGAAAGCATAAAAGCAAGGTGATCGGCTTTGCCGTGGCAAGGCATGGGGCTCAAAATAAAACCTCATAATCTTTGAGAGGGTTATTTATAAAAAGTAAATAGTCAGGAGTTTGGGCTTTTCTGCTTCTGCTTTAAACATAATGGCAAAACGATAAGAGCGGACTGAAAACAAAGGATTTTTTTCCCTTTCGCACGTGTTACAAGTGACTTCAACGCATGCGCCCAAAATATAATGGTCGTGAGTCATCTTCTCGAGATATCGTAGA
The DNA here is from genome assembly GCA_963930645.1 of Salticus scenicus. NCBI lineage: Eukaryota > Metazoa > Arthropoda > Arachnida > Araneae > Salticidae > Salticus > Salticus scenicus. The sequence continues at coordinate 213,473,087 of OZ005655.1, read as the reverse complement.
ATTTTAAGTTAATGAACCTTTTGGATTACGTGGAACATTGATATAAAAAACTGAAAAGAAAGAAATAAATAAAAGGTATACTAGTTAGCATTTCCCACTATCAAAAAATTATTTGAAAATTCAATAAATGTGGTGACACATGTTAAATATTTTTGACGAATGTAAAGAAATTGCTCATATTTTGTTTTCTATATAGAAAAGCGCCAATTGTGGCTGTCAGTTACGCGTTTATTTTTATTTTTATTTTTTTTGCTTTATGCATATTTTAAGTACAGTTCCAGTTTATTTTTATGCAAATGCTTCGTTTATACGATACATACATTGGCTAAACATCTTTTACGCCTTTCTGAAATTCGCATATAATACGGAAAAGGAAGATGGTTATTAAAGATTTTTTCTAACTAAATGCTTAGTTGCATGGTCATAAGTCATTTAATAATTAGTACGTAACATGTGCAATGTACATTGTAATATTTTTCAAGATTATGTACGTATTTACATTTAATCTAAGCAATCATAATTGCTACTTAGTACACTATTAACTAGTTGGAATAGGTGGACTCTGCTCAGTTCCCCATCATATTTATGTTCTCATAAACTTCTAGTGGGAAACATATTATAAACATGTTAAAAGAAATGAATTTGACCAAAGCTTGATACAGTGACAGAATGAAATCCCCGCCTAATAGGCTATCCACCGTTTACTTCGATATATTTATCTTATTCTAATCTATTAATTTATTTTATCAGGGTCGATTCTGCTGTTTAGTTTTCATGCTACTATTTCCAATGCAATAATCCTCAAAATTCATATTTATATGAAAAATTTACAATTTCGCTATGTTGATAAAATCGTAAATTACGAATAATTTACGAAATTTTCTTATTAGAATATTTGTATTCAATCATGTTCAAACAAATATCAAAAGTATAATTTTGAAGTTGCCTAACGTATTTATGATCCTCAAAATGGAAGTTTATGCTCAATTTTGCCTTATTCTGCCATTTTAAGTAAATCGTAAATTCCAAATAACTTACGAATTTTTTTAATTGGAAAAATCATAGTCTATGATATTCATGCCAGTATCCAAAATAATATTTAAAGAGTGGTTTGACATCTTTACAATGAAACTATCCCTCAAGATTGACGTTTATGTGAAATTTTGCTGTATTCTACCAAGTTAAGAAATTCGTAATTTTCCAATAACTTACGAAATTTTTATATTGGAAAATTCATAGTCATTAATATTCATGCCAGTGTCCTAAATAATATTTCAAAAGTAGTCTGACATCTTTACGATGAAAATATCTCTCAAAATTAACGTTTATGTGAAATTTTGCCCTATACTGCCATGTTAAGAAATTCGTAAATTTCCAATAACTTGCGAAATTTTCAAAGTAGCATATTTATAGTTACTGATGTTCATTCCGGCATCAAAACTGATATTTTAAAACTGGTCCGACATTTTTACAATAAAAAGTTTCCATTTAATGCACGTTTAAGTGAAATTTTGTCCTATTCTCCCATGTTAAGAAAATCGTAAATTTCTCATAACTTACGAAGTTTTTTTATTCGAATGTTGCAAATGAATAGGGTTCTTGCCACTATCGAAAGTAATATTTTAAAACTGATCTGACCTATTTGCGATCATTTGTTCGTGAGATATCGTGTTAACAGACTAACAAACTAACGGACTAACACACTAACGGACTGACACACTAACAGACACCCTACAGACAGACACCATACAGATTTTGTCATTTTCGTATTCCTCACACCTGAAAACGTATAAAAATGTAAAAAAAACCGAGGTCGAAATTTTTCACGATTACCTAAGTTCCCCATACCTATTGTATGATGGGGAACTAAAAATGGCTTCTTAAAAATGAGCTAAATTGTCTTAAAATAGCTTCGAAACAATATATACTTAAATTTGAAAACCTATGTACTCATTTTTGAGTATATTGACATGTGAAACATGAGGATATTTGGATTCTTATTATTGGTCAACCGCACTTTTGAGCATATCAATATACTCAAAAATGAGTACATGGTTTCTCAAAAATTTTTAAGAAACCATTTTTAACAGTGTACACAATCAGGAAATGACTTTTCTTACGTATTTACTTTGTGTTTTATGCATACGAATTTTATTGGTAAATATTATTTTTAATAATTATTGGTGGAAGTATGTTAGTACCAAATAATATGTTAGTAATTTTTAGTAATCAATTCATATAGTGGATATACTAAAATTGAATAGTCTGGTATTTGACTGTAAACTAAATATGCACTAACAATAATGTACTTAAATTTAGAAGAGAAAAAAGTTCATAACAGAACCTGAAATGTACTTTCTAACTATAACCTTAATATATACTAACTCTTTTGTGCGGCACTGTAAACTAAAGATGAATATTTTCCATGCCATATTCTACATGAAACATGCATACTTTTGTGCATTTAAAAAATGTAAATAAGTTAATTTAATTTCGTTTAGTGCAGTCTAAATATTAAATTGTACAAACGAGAAATATTACATGTAGACGTAAATTATTTGAATCATTTTGTGTGCCCTTGTACCCGAACTGTTTTTCTGATTTCAATAAAAAAAATGCCAAATAACATATCCATATAATAAAGATTTTAAAATGTCGAATTTGGACTTCCAATTTCGACTACTATTTAATTTTGTGTTATGCTGATAAATGCTTCACAGGCACACACACACATACACTAACTGCAATATATATATATATATATATATATATATATATATATATATATATATTACTGCAATATATATATATATATATAGGATTTGGATTCAGACGACTTAAAAACGTGTAAATATACTAAAAACATCTAACTTCAAAAGTATACTTTCAGTACAGTATATTTTACTTAAATATGTGCAATTAATTGAAAAAGAAATATATTATATCTTTATATTATTCTGATGTCTCCCTTTTTAATACAGAAAATTTAGATCTTTAAAGATATAATAATATTAAATATTAACAATTCAAATCATACGATAACATATTTTTATTACCTATAAGCACTTATATTTCTGATTGATTTAAGTATAAATGATATATATAGGACAGATAGCGAAAACGTTTTAGTATTAAAACTCTCATTCTTTAGAAATATTGCATCTACAATTAGCAATCATGTATTCCTGCCCAACTGACAAAAGAAGAAATATTCATTTATTTACTTTTGTCTGATGCTTTTTACACCGCTTATGCTTTATTTTGGTAGTTTAAAAAATAGTATAATGATGATATTTCATAATTAGGGTTCAAGTCAGCTTTCGGCATATTGACATTTGTTGCCAAATCATCAACAAATGTCGCTAAGATCTTAATTAAACGACAATTTTTTTTTTTTTTTTTGCTTAAAATATATATTTATTTTACGAAAAATATATATTTATTTATACGAGAAGAAATATTCATTTATTTACTTTTGTCCAATGCTTTTTACACCGTCTATGCTATATTTTGGTTGTTGAAAAAATATTATAATGATAATACTTCATAGTTAGGGTTCAAGCCAGCTTTCGACATAGTGACATCTGTTGCAAAATCATCAACAAATGTCGCTAAAATCTTAATTAGATGACAAATTTTTTGCTTAAAATATATATTTATAAAAAAAAAAAAATTAAGTATACATATTTATATATATATATATATATATATATATATATAAAGAAACAAATAAATTTCAATGTTTACAAAATGTTGGTTAATAACCCTTTTAGAAATTAAAATTTATCTATTTAAAACAAATGTCCGATTTCAGTGTGGTAGTGTTTAGCGTGGTAAACATTATTAATAACTCAAAAGTCGAATTTAAGATTTTTCTATTCACAAGGATCTGTACTAGTTTTTCTTTGAAACTATTATTTTGTGTGATTTCTGTTACACTGCTATCTCGTCCAGTATATTTCGTCCGATGAAAAATAATACTTAAAGTTTCGACCTGAAACAAATGTTTCATATTTTTTAACACTTTCCAACGAAGTTTATGACTTCGGTTTGTGTGTCAGTCTGTCTCTCCGCGTTCTAACTACCTTAAATATTCATGAAATTCTTTGAAACTGATATATGTTATTCAAATTCACTGTGAAATGTTCCCTTTTGGAAATGGGGTAAATACCACCACTGTTTTATGCTTAGGGATACCCGATAGAAATTTAAAGCATTGCGTTCTAATGAAGGTACTTTACAAATCACATTTTAATACTTTTATTTTGCACAAATCATAACGAAATTCACATTTATTATTCATATGCATAAAAGAAAAGTTTTCTATGGCATACAGTATGATAAGCATTAAAATTTATGGGACTAGACAAAAATATTCAGATACATTAAGGACGGTAACCGAAAATTGCTAGAATTGCATTTTCAGATTTATTAAGCCTTTTTAACACTTTCCAACAATGTTTAAGCCTGATTATCAATTCAGTTAGTCTACCTGTCTGTCTGATTGATGTGTGATTACGTAGACAAAGTACACTGAAGGTCAAACAAGGCAATTAATTCGTGCAGTTGGACAGTGTTAATAATCTGTATGAACTGCATTATTTTCTGTTCTTTTATTTTTATTTATTTATTTATGAATATTTTTCAATTCGTGGTGTTTGAACTTGCTTTTTGCATCTTTGAATACAGGTTTTTCAGTATATTTTACTGCAAGATATGAAAAATTTGTAATGCACAATTTCTATGTTTTAATTAATTACTGGAATTAAATATTTCTACCATTGTTAAAATAGCTTTAATAAATCAAAAAAATGCAGAAAGTTTATCGTTAGAATATTTTTAATTAAAGTGTTTGGGCTGTTTTTGAAGAAAAGCGTTTTTATGTGCAGCAAAAAAATATGAATTTTTATATGTTTGTCTGAAGTTTTAAGCTACTAAATCGTAACTCAGGTCATATTTGGATCACCAAATTTTCATTACAGGTGTGCACTCTATTTTTAATATATCATTATATTTCTATTCATGCTGTTATTTTATTTACATGTTTGATCCAGGCGTTATCTTAGTTTTGTTTAGTGTATTCTTTTGAACATTAGGTAGATTCCTTTAAATCTAGCAAAATAAATAAATAAAAATACATGGCAATTTCAAAGAATTACTTTTGTTTTAATTGATTTTAACTTCCCGTCCTTCTGTTTATTATACGTTTAAAAAGTTTGTAAATATAATGGTATAACGAGTAGTTCATGCAATCCTTTCTAATTCGCTTTTTAAATTCAACACAAAGCTTCAGTTTAAAAAAGAATCTGCAGAATTATGAAAGTTTTTCTTTGCCATATATGCTCTTGCAACGGGGAAAAAAATTATTTCTATTATGAAAGCGCGTGTCTTGAAAGAGAGAACAGCGCATCGTATCAACAAAAAGAAAACTCTTAAGAAAGTGTTTGCAGCATTTGGGTTCGAAACAGTTCATTTTCTTAAATGGAGCGGACGTAAAAGTTATTTGAACACGCAGTTACAAAAGTACTTGTTCACGTAAGACCTTTGAAGTTTTTCGAGAAGTGACTAATTATTCTTCACTGTCGTATTCTAAAATATTCAAGTGATTCTGTTAAAAGAATTAAGCAGGCAATTTTGATGATGCAAGCAGATTTATATCTGAAGAAATCGGAATAATCTTTAATAATTTTTTTCAATGTGCAGTATAAAGCTTGTGATATAGCTATATCTAATTTATTTTCATTCTTTCTTAAGGAATCGTATTTTTACATTTGAAGTTAAAAGGAATTTCAAAAAATAGTGAAAAAAGATTGTGGGGTGTATATCTATGTTTGAAAAAAAAACAACTTTTGCATACATTTCTTTCTTAAAAAATAATAATAAAAAAAATTCATATTTGTCTTTATTTACGAATAGTTTACTAAAAATCTCAAGAATGATTCGCTAGACTCAAATTTCTTTTTCGAGTATGAATCATTTTTTTAGAAAAAGGCATTTCCATGTTTTAAAAAAATGTTCTAACTTATATTTACGATTTTATATATTTGTAAGAAGAAAGTATTGGATCCGTAAAAAGTTTCAAATTTTAGTTTCCTTCAGATTTCTACATTTTAATGTGTTTGGGAAACGATATAACTACATTTTTCTTCTAATATGAGCAGTACAAAGCAAAATTAACAAAAATTATTCATTATCACAAAAGCATGTTTCCCATAGATTATGATATGATTAACATTATTGTTTTGCTTACAGGGCCACTCAAAAATAATAAAATATATTACATGTTTTTAAGTTCATTGTCAATTGTAATATACCTTGGAAAGTGTTAAAATACAATTTCCGACAAAGTTGAAAAAAATTATATTTTCAGTTCCATCTGTCAACCTTCTCTTGCATATCTGTAAATATTATTAGAAAGTCATGAAACTAACGCGTGTTACTTTAAGGTGTCTTTAGGGAGATAAATTGCATTAAAGTTAAGCAATGTAAAACATATGTACATAAAAATATTTTATAATGTGGCCAAACCACATATTTTATTATCATCCTTCAACTTTCTTATTAATGCCAGCGGTAAATATTTATAGAAATCGGATCTGAGAAATGAAAAGAAAAAGTTTTACCAATATTGGTAATACTAAAGAATAAATTGGGATAAATAATTTTCAATAAAAGATTGTCTTTAAATAAGGTTACTTTGTAGCCAAAATAAAGGATGTAAATTTTTTGTGTTTTACAATTAGAAATGCCCTATACACAGCGGGATAAAAATAAATTTTGTCTTATAATTTTAGTTAAAATTGATAGCAGAAATAAAGGATTTAAAAATGCTACTACTTCCTTCTATAAAAACATACATTAATTTTCTCATACAATTTATCTAAACATAAAACAAAATCCTAAATTCATATGCATTTTAAACCTAATTGAAAAAAAAAATGAAAAAGTTATTCTAGAAGATTAATTTATAAATCTGTTTAGTTGTAAAAAAACGTAAAAATATAACCATTTTTACTAAATAGTTAATGAAAATTTATTAACTATTTCTACTTTTATATTATTGAATGTTTTATATTATTGAACTAGTTTTCTAAACTAGTGGTTTTCTAAACTCAACGTCCTACTTATATCACGCATTATTCAACAGGTTATTTTTATTTATTCCTTATTAAAATCTATATATATTGATTCGATTGATGTGATACATAAAGAGATACGTTCCTGAAGGGGCTGCCGCCCCCCTCAACCCCCCGCTGTATCTCTCTTTCTATACCTATCTGTATGTCATATATATGTATTCTTAATAACTGACAGTCTTGTATTATTTCCCTGAAATTCATACATATTTGTACCAAATTTCATAAAAAAAGATTACATAGCCTATCGGAATTATTTTGTGTAACGTTGTAAACTAATTACCAATTCTATGCTCACACTTTTCAACATGAAAACATGCTTTTAAAATTCTAATAAAATTCCCTTATATTTATTGGGGTGTAACCATGTTGAAATAATTTTTTTTTAAATACCTACTACAGACCGTAACAGTACGAAATTCTTTTATGCATCCCGGTAAAAGAGCCACAGTTATTATATACGCCAATAATAAAAAACACCTTATTAATTATAACCCATTAATTTTTCTAACTAATTTGACATCATTTGGATGATTACAGTACATAATCGGAATTCTTCTGTGTGGTTCCATAAATAAATTATTTATTCTATACATACACATTCTTAAGAGTAAACATTCTTTTAAGCATCTTTATAATGTATGTTAATTCCATTTTGTTCAATGCAGCATAAACGCATTAAAGTTCGCTTAAACTAAAAATTGTCCATAGGATCTCATGACACGAAATTATTTTGTATGTCTCTCTAAACAAACCGTAAACATTGTATACACAAATAAAAACTATTCCACTTTTCTACGTCTTTCGTGAATAATTGTTCGAAACTTGACATAATTTGGATGATTACGTGGCATTATCAGAACACTTTTGTAAGGTCCTGTGCATTAATTAGGAAGCCTAACAACACATATTTTGTGCAGAAAACATAAGTTCAAGCATCTTCCTAATGTAAGCTAATTTCGTTTTGTTGATTGCAAAGTAATGATGTTAAAATGCATCTAAAGGAGAATCACTCCATATGCCGTAATGATAAGAATTTCGGCGTATCCCTGTACACAAATCATAAAAAATATAGACATAAAATATTATACAGCTATTTCTATACAAAGCCTTAACGTGTGTGCCAATTTGCAAGTAAATCGGAGGGTTTTTGCGTCTGCTGTCGCGGTACATACAAATTCTTCCCATAGGCCGTAATGAAAAAAAAAAAAAAAAAAAAAAAAAAAAAACTTTGGCGTGTCCTTGTACACAAACTGCAAATGGAAGGCACACCCAAAACAATACAGCTGATTCCGTGGGGCTCATAAACATGTGTGCCAAAATGCAAGACAATAGCGTAAATTTTGCAGACGCTACCGCGGTACATGCAAATTTTTCCCATAGACTATAATGATAAGAAAAACTTTGGTGTGTCCCTATACACGAACTTCAAATGGCAAGCACAACCAAAACTATACAGCTGATTCCGTGAGGCTCATGAACATGTGTACGAAATATCAAGTCAATAGCGTGACCTGTGCGGCCGCTATCGCGCGAAAGACAGACAAACAAACACACAGACGGAACCCAAAATCATTTTGAATCTCAACAGGGAGACCTCCACAGACGTTTCGGCAATTATTTGAACTAGTGGATCTGCAGATCAGGAGCCTCAACGTCCTATTTGTATCCCGCATTATTCAACAGATCATTATTTTTATTCCTTATTATATATATACATATATACAGTCGGTAACAAAAGTCTCCGAACACTAGCAAAAATTCCTGCATAAAAAAGTACACTTAATACAGTTTTGTTAAATAAATCCTTGTCGAATCCTGTTTTTTGACTGACTAAGAACAGGATTCGACAAGGATTTATTTAATAAAACTGTATTAAGTGCACTTTTATTATATAGGATTTTTGCTAGTGTTCGGATACTTTTGTTACCGACTGTATATGTATATATATTTTTTCGATTGATTTGCTCCATAAACAAAAGCTTTTCTGAGGGGGGCGGCTGCCTCCTCAATCCCCCGCTGTATCTCTCTTTCTATAACTATCCGTATATATATATATATATGTATTCCTAATAACTGATCATCTATTTATTCTCTGTAATTCATAAATACTTGTACCAAATTTCATGCAAAATAGTTACATAACGTATTGGATTTATTTTGTGTAACCCTGTAAATGAATTACCAATCCTATGCCCATAATTCTCCACTGAAAAACATTCTTTTAAAAATCTAATATAATTTCATTATATTTAACGAGATGTAAGCATGTTAAAATACACTTTTGAGAAATACCGACTATAGACCGTAATAATATGAAATTCATTTATGTATCCCAGAAAAAGAGCCACAGTAATTATATACACTAAAAAGAATACATCTATTTAATTAATTATAACTCATTAGCATTTCAACCTAATTTTATATCATTTGGATGATTACATGATGTCATCGGAATTCTTTTGTGGGGTGCAATAAATAAATTATTTAATCTATACATATCCTTTTTCTAGAGTAAACATGCTTTTAAGCATCTTCATAATGTATGTTAATTCAATTAAGTTGAATGCAGCATAAACGCGATAAAGTGCGCTTAAATAAAAATTTGTTCATAGGCTAAAATGTCACGAAATTCTTTTGTGTGTCTCTGTAAACGAAACATAAACATTGTATGTACCAGTAAAAATTATTCAGCATATTCTACGTTTTTCACGATTAATTGTTCGAAATTTGACATAATTTGGCTGATTACGTTACATTGTCAGAACACTTTTGTATGGTCCTGTAATTAAGAAGCTTAAGAGCACATGTTTTCCACAGAAAATATAAGTTTAAACATTTCAGTAATGTACGCTAATTTCATTTTGTTGATAGCAAAGTAATGATGTCAAATGCGTTTAAATGAAATTCACCCCATATACTATAATTGTAAGAATTTTGACGTTTCCATTTACATAATCCATAAAAAATAATAAATATAAAAAGTTTTATAGCTATTTCTATACAGAGCTTGAATGTGTGTGCCAATTTTCAAGTCAGTCGGAGGATTTTTTGATGCCGCTATTGCGGTATATACAAATTCTGCCCATAGGCCGTAATGATAAGAAAAAATTTGGTGTGTCCCTGTACACGAACTACAAATGGAATACACACCCAAAAGAATACAGCTAAAATTCCGTGTAGCTCATAAATATGTGTACCAAATTTCAAGTCAATAGCGGGATTTTTGCAGCCACTATCGCGCAAAAGACAGACAGACATACAGACAGAACGTAAAATCTTTTGGAATCTCAACAAAGGGCCTGCACTAACGTTTCGGCAAAAACTACAAGTTAATAGCTTGATTTTTGCGGTGACTATCGCGGTGCATACAAATTCTTCCCATACGCCTTAATGATAAGAAACACTTTGGCGTGTCCATGTACACGAACTACAAGTGGAATACACACCTAAAACTATACAGCCAATTCCGTTGGACTCATGAATATGTCTAGTCTACCAAACTGCAAGTTAATAGCATGATTTTTGAGGCCGCTATCGTGGTACATACAAATTCATCCCATAGGTCGTAATGATAAGAAAAACTTTGGGGCGTCCCTGTACACGAACTACAAATGGAATGCATGCCTAAAACTAAACAGCTGACTCCGTGATGCTCATGTATATGTGTACCAAATTTCAAGTCAATAGCGTGATTTTTGCTGCCGCTATCGCGCGACAGACAGACAATCAAACAAACAAACAAACACGCAGACGGTACCCAAAACCGTTTTGAGTCTCAACAGAGGGTCTCCACCGACATTTCGGAAAAAATTGCAAGTTAATAGCTTAATTTTTGCGGTGGCTATCGCGGTGCATACAAATTCTTCCCATAGGCTTAATGATAAGAAAAACTTTGGCGTGTCCCTGTACTACAAATGGAATGCACATCTAAAAGTATACAGCCAATTCCGTTGGTCTCTTGAATAGGTATACCAAATTGCAAGTCAATAGTGTGATTTTTTGAGGCCGCTATTGCGGTACATTCAAATTTTTTCCATAGGTCATAATGATAAGAAAAATTTTGATGTGTCCCTGTACACGAACTACAAAAGGAATACGCACCTAAAACTAAACAGCTGATTCCATGGCGCTCATGAACATGTGTACCAAATTTCAAGTCAATAGCGTGATTTTTGCGGTCGCTATCGCGTGATAGACAGACAAACAAACACACAGACTGAACCGAAAACCGTTTTGAGTCTCAAGAGAGGGCTTCCACTGACGTTTCGGCAATAAATTATAGGAAAATCACAATTAATATTTTATGAAAGTTCAATTTTACTTCCTTTTTAACGCTTTCCAATAAGGCTGAAAGTTGCTAATGATCTCGGTTTGTCTGTCTGTCCACGCTCTGGCTCCCGTAAATATTTTTGGAATTTCTTAAAACTGATATATGTTGTTCCAGTTCCCTATCGCATGTTCCCTATTAAAAATGGAGTTAATATCTCTACTGGTTTATGTACAAGGGCATCCGAAAGTATTCCAAAGCATTGTGTTCTAGAGAGGTATTTCTATAAATCAAATCTTAATAACTTTAAACATATTTTAATAAAATTGAAATATGTTATTCATATGCTCAAAAGAATGTTTTCTACAGAATGTAGAATGATTAGCGTAACATTTACAGAGCCATACAAAAATATTCAGTTACACTGAGTGATTTTATTGGAAATTTGCTGAAATATGCATTTAGTTATGTAACAATTTTAAACATTTTTGAAGTGTGAATATGATTTCAATTTGTGTATCTATCTGTCCGACTGTCTATCTGTCTATCTGTCCGTCTGTCCGACCCGGCGTCCGTAAATATTTTCAGAATTAATATATATATATATATATATATATATATGTTATTCAAATTCACTATGGAATGTTCCCTTCTTTAAATAACATTAATAGGTCCTGTGTGACTGGTTTGTGTACAGGGACACCCCAAAAATTGCCAATGCATTGCATTTTAGGACAGAATTTTTATAAATTATATTTAAAGCACATTCTATTCTAAAAATCATGAAGAAATTGCCATTTATTGTTAATATGCTAAAATAATATCTTGTATAGAATATGATTTTGATAGCCTTCGGATTTACAGGGCTACACTAAAATATTCAGATATGGACTGCAAATAGAATATAAAGGCTAAGTTTTCTTTGGCGATGAGTTATTGGAAATTTGCTGAAATTGCATTTCCATTTCCATTAAACATTTTTATCACTTTCTAAATGTTTTTTAACTGTGAATATGATTTCAATTTGCGTATCTGTCTGTACAGCTGTCTATCTGTCAGTCGGTCCGTCCCCATCGTTCTTAAATATTTTCAGCATTTTTAAAAATTGATATATGTTATTCAAGTTCAATATGGAATGTTTTTTATTTAAAATGGTTTTAATAGGTCCTGTACAACTGGTTTGTGTACAGGATCACCCAGAAAAATTCCAATGCATTCCGTATTAGAGAGACATTTTTATAAATCACATTTAAATAACTTTTTACTGTAAAAATAAAAAGAAATTGACATTTATTGTTTATATGTTAAAATAATGTTTTGTATAGAATATGATATGGGTAACATCCAGTTTTACAAGTCTACGCAAAAAATATTCAGATACATTAAGGACTGTAATTAAAATATAAAGGCTACGTTTCCTTTTGTTATAAGCATTTTAACACTTTTTGACAATGTTTAAGATTGATTAGAAATTTTAGTCTATCTGTATGCTTTTCAGAACTACTGTCTGTCCGTTGTGTGATTACGTAGACAAAGAGCATTAAAAGCTGTATGATATTACAATTACGTACATTTGAAAAATGTTAATAATCAATGTGTACCGCATGATTTTTTGTTCTTGTTTTTACTAATGTCTGATGAAGAAAACATGGTTTTGAGGAAACTGATCTATTTTGCATAATTGCATACATTAATATCTGAATACAAAGCAATGCTTTTAGCTATTGACTGATTACTTTTTTCTGTGTTTATTTCTGTTATTACAATAACACATTGTACATACAATTGTGTTATTACAATAACTCAAAAACAATGTAGCTGAAAGAAAGTCCAAATTTAGTATTCTAAATCACAATGTAAAATTACTTTAAACTGACAAGTATAGATCTGATAAGTGTACAGGAACGTGCAAAAGAATTTAATAAACAGTGCGTCTACAGGCAAAAATTTTTATTGAAACGTTTTAGCATCTTTATTAACAAAATTAAATTACCTAATATTTTTATATGCACAAAACCATATCGAAATTTGAATTAAAAGCATTCATCTTTCTTTTATAAGGCTGTATAAAGGAATTTACGTACTATAATAGGTTAGGTGCTATAGTTGGAAATTGTTCGAATTGCATTTCAAATTGTGTTATGTATTTTTTCATGTGCTAAATTATGTACACAGTGTGGTACTTAGATAATTTTTAGATAGCTTAAAGAACTGCCTAAAATTAGTTGAATACATCCTTTTCAATTGAATGTAAATGGTAGATGTACATAATTAAATCATACCATGTTTAAAAAAAAAAAAAAAAAAAAAAAAAAAGTAGGAATGATAATTAGCTCCTTCTACTGATATAGGCAAAATATTACTGAGGAGTGTTTAAAAGTTCAGTTTCTGTTATAACTAATGCACATTTTGTGCTTCCTTGAAAGCAAAAATAAATTTTCAAGCGTTTCTGTTATTATATTTAACAGCAAAAATTGAAAAAAAAAACTAGGTTTAAACTCAGTTCAAATTCAGTACCTTATATGCATATCACATGCTGATTCTACATGAAAATATTTTGTTAAGATCGGGAAATCCGACAAACGGATGCGAGGGATCATTTTCTGATTATTTTACATCATTAAAAACTAGACAGCAGCAGAAAGTAAAAATTAAGCTTTCTAAGTTTGGGGATGACACTTTTTTACTAGTCTGAATAAGAACTCTATATAGTAAATGCTTTACATTTTTAAATGTTAGAACAACTATAAACGTTTTATGAATCTGGGTATACTATTTAAACATTTGTGGTTGAAGGGGAGAGGCTAAAGCTTTAAAGGAAGAGCTGTTAATATATGTATATATATATATATATATATATATTATTTTTTTCTTTAAAAACTGATGATAAGAGAAAGTAGACTAAGTATTCTACAAATTATTATTCTTATTATTTTAATGTATACAATTCGAAAAAGGAAAAAATATATATGAGTAATATTGACGTGTTAGTTTGGAAAAAATGTGAAAACAGTAGGGATCAAGTGTAGAATAATAAAGAAAAGTTTAAAAGTTACATGGATTTTGAAGGTCTCATTTCTGAAAAAACATTTAAAAGTTTATTTCCTTATTTATTGTAAATAATATAAATAAAAATCAACTTTATACATTTTAAATTTTTATTTAAAATAATTTGTAAATATTTTATTGTAGTTTATTCAATATTTCGGTTGTCAAGGGAAATATTTTATTTTTTATATTTTTCAAAAGACATTTTGGTAATATATTTCATAAACCTGTTTAATAATATTTGAACTAGCAAAAATGCGAGACTTTTTTATTTTATTGTTATCAAAATATATTTTTATTTACACTAAATATATACTCTCTGTTTTTTTACATATGTATGCATGGTGCATTAATTTTGGATGGTTTTTATTTTCACTATTCAATCCTTCGTTAAAAAGGCGCACTCATAGCGTAAAAATAGTTTTAAATAAAGTAAGTAACGACGTCATGTCAAAGAATTTCATACTGTAACTTATAAAAAGATATCATTCTAAGGTTAAAATTTATGAAGTTATTTCATAATAAAATCTGAAACAATCTTTCGGATTTGTATACAAAGTGAAAATGGGAAAGTAAACAGGAAAGTAATTGAAGTAAAAAATGTTTTTCAGCGGACGTCTTTTTTAGAAAAAAAAAAAAAAAAAAAAAATCTGTTAAAACCACACGTTTTGAAATTAAATAAGTCTGTCCATTTTAATTGTACAATAATGCTTTTTCCTTCCTTAGTTTACCAACGTTATTTTACTACATATAATTTTAGGGAACTGGGGACCATATGAAAATTTTAATTTTGTAATAATAATAATAAAAGTGAATATTTTTACCACATGACATTGTTAAAAAAAACAATCTTGGAAAAAGGTGTGTGTCCTTTAGATAAACGGTTGAGAAAATACAACCGTTTAATTATAACAAATGGAACCCTGTATAAATATATCTATATGTATTGGAGCAGCTATATTATGTGGCTTTAATTCACAATTGCAAAAATGTTATTCAAATAAATAAATTAATCATACAAAAAATAAATTAAAATTTTAGTTTTGGTTTTAATTATTAAAAATATTTGATTAAACTACGATAATTACATACATTCTAGTCATTAATTAACGCTTATGTAACTCAAATATCTGTAACAATTTACGACGCATTGAGTTAAACGCCTCTTCAAATCCGGCTATTTCGAAATACCCGCCACCATCCGGAAATCGCTCTCTTAAGGATCACCTCACTTTCTCTCTCTCAGCAAACATCCTTTCCAAAAACATATCCAGCACGTTCCTGTTCACATCCCCGAGCGGCTCATCTCCGGGAAAACTCCTTCCCATTCCTGACTAATTTTTCTCCCCAACCTCTCGGTCCCGGAGTCTCATTCATTAAACGTATTGTCAGTTTTCCGCACGGTCTATTCCCAAACACACAGCCGACTATTTCTCCTGCATGCTTAATTTCGTTTTAGACGCTCGATAGGCCAGATAAGGCCTGGAAAAATAAAAGTTGAGTCCACGGATTTGTGCACCCCCAATATATCATTGGGAACAAGATTAATTTCGGGCACCGAATTATAAATCGATTAATAACTGGGCCGGTGAATTTTTACAAATTTTCCTTTACCGCTACTAATTAATCATAGCGGGACATCTGTTGCATACTTATCTTAGGACGGATTGTCTCTGGCGGGGAAAGTGAGTGACTGTACTAAGCAAAAATTGGCACGACACCCTGGAATGTGTATGTTCAGCTCTAGAACTCTAAAATACCGAGTTGTCAATTTTCTGTTTTCTAGAACTCGAAGATAGTTTGGCAAAGTTCGCGTGCCTCTGTCTGTGAAGTTTCAATAAAATTAATCATTCTCGAAGATTTACCATACTTTGTTGCAGATGGTTCTTGTTAAGTTAAACTCGATGTCAAAATATCACCTGATGTAAAATACATACATTTTACGCAGGAATTTGAACTTTGTTGTTCATGGTAAATATACAAGTAACAATTTATAAATGTCTTCCTGTAATAACTTACATTTAAGTGTTTCTCTAAACATCGACTGCATGTCAAAATGTTTTAACTCAAAAAAAAAAAAAAAAAAAAAAAAAAAAACTCTAACTAATTTCAGTATAAATGATGTGCATTTTACTTCGTTAGTATTATTTAAAAATCAATTTTTTGACAAAAATCGTCTTTAAACGGCATGAAGTACTTCAGAATAACTAGAGTAAAAATATAAATTTTCAAGATTCAACAGTGAATTATATCAGAGCTTGCCACAATAAAATTTTGTATTTTATTTTATTTTGTATTTATTTTATTTATTTTTTAAGTACAACAAGACCATTGCATTCAAACAGTAGACTTAGTGTTTTGGAAATTTGAAGTGGCCCACCTAAAATCAAGTATATACTTATAATATAGCAGGTTTTATATAGCTATACAAAACTACCCCGTTGAAACGATCGGTAAGAAAATTGATACACTTATTAACCAGGATAAAACCTTCCTAACACCGTATTATTTATTTATCTATTTTAAAGCTCCAATTGGATAATTGATTTAAAATACATTAAATAAAAACCCCATTTTAACTTTAAAATTATTAAAAAGAAAAAAAGTTCATGCTAAAAATAAATAAATAAATAGAAATAAATAGAAAAAGATAAAGGAAAAATACACGTTCATGTTTTTATCCACAATAAAAGAAATTATATTTATTTTAATGTCGAAAAAAATAAATGAACACGTAACATTTTTTTTTTAATTTAAATTCTTAATTAATTTTATTTCTTTAATTTTTTAATATATTTAGTCATCTATAAAAGAAGAACAAATAATTTTTTTTAAATTGTGCATATGTTAGAGATAATTGAGATAATTGAATTAACAAAATTGAGATTGTATACGTTTTGCATAGGTACGAAGTCTCCCGTTTTTCAAGGGAGACTTCAAACCGGAAAATTTTTACAACTGTTTTCGATAATATTAATCGTCAAAAATATATATAACATATTTCATTTAAAAATGCTGGTGTCAATTCTGATTTAAAAGTTTAAAATGTTGGCAGCTCTGGTTTTGATATATATAAAGTAAAGTAAAAAAGAAAAAGAAGAAGAAACCTTTAACGGAATCTACACTTAGCATAACATGCAAATTAACCTTTAAAAAATATGGGAGTATTTACAAATAAAGTTTTAAGAAGTTAAATAATTTTAACGACTAAGCCATCAAATTCAGAACCTATATATTTTTCATATTTTATTCTATACAAAAAGTGGCATGTTAAACAAAGTATCTAGTTTTTTTTTTTTTTTGTAATACAGGAAAATCAAAATGAAATTTTGAAATTTTATTTAAAATACATTTTTTTTTTTTTTTAAGTCAAAATCTTTTATAATTCCATATACTATAATTAAACTTTTAATGTAAAAAAAAAAAATAAGAAGAAAATGAAAAAGAAAGAAAGAAAATTCTTAATAGTTTTTTCACGGATCATTTTAAAATATGTAGTTGACGTAGAACAAAAAAATGGATAAAGTAATAAAATTTACATATCTAAAGTTGTTTTCAAACAAGCAATTCTAAGAAAGAAAAGAAAAAAAAAAATGTTTCTTTTCTGAAGTAAATACCCTCAAAAATAAATAAATAAATAAATTATATATATATATATATATATATATATATATATATATATATATATATATATATATATCTTGAATATCCAATAAATAACGAAGCATATTTCAATTCTACATCAGTTTTTTCCCTTTTTCTTCTTCTACACAAATATACAGCTGAAGTATTAATCAAAGATTTTGGCCAGAAAAATTCTGCAGAAATATACACCATTGCAAAAGAAACAATTCACTTGGATGTATTGTCGTAAGACAAAGTAAATTTCTCACCCATTCTAGTCTTATCTTTCGTTGTGCAGGTGTAATTCTGGACAAACCATGTCCAGCTTTCTACAGTTTGCAGTACATCATAACTAAGTCGGAAGCCATAACCACCATTTCTTTATAGAGCTTTTCATCCGACTGTTGCCTTATCGGAATCCAGGTCTGTGTCGAGGGACAACTGCAATGTGTGTTCAGCCTTTCGAAAACGACATCTCAAGTTATGAAAGATAGGTTTATTTTCTTTGTATAGTTTTTCTCGGCATAAACCGATTCCTTTTTATGTGCGAGTTATTTTTCTAAATTCTGATTTATTCTCTTTGTGTTTTTTTTTTTTTATTTTTTTTTTTATTGATAGTAACTGAATATCAATAAGGCAATACCGAGAGAAATATGCAAATAATAATATTTTATTATTAGTTCCCCATCATACTATAGGTATGGGGAACTTAGGTAATCGTGAAAATTTTCGACCTCGGTTTTTTGACTTTTTTACACGTTTTCAGGTGTGAGGAATCAGAAGATCACAAAATTTGTATGGTGTCTGTCTGTAGGGTGTCTGTTAGTGTGTCAGTGTGTCAGTCCGTTAGTACGTCAATTTTGAGAGATATTTTCATCGTAAAGATGTCAGACTACTTTTGAAATATTATTTAGAACACTGGCATGAATATTAATGACTATGAATTTTCCAATATAAAAATTTCGTAAGTTATTGGAAAATTACGAATTTCTTAACATGACAGCATAGAGCCACATTTCACATAAACGTCAATCTTGAGGGATATTTTCATCGTAAAGATGTCAAACCACTTTCGAAATATTATATAGGATACTGGCATGAATATCATAGACTATGATTTTTCCAATTTAAAAAATTCGTAAGTTATTTGGAATTTACGATTTACTTAACATGTCAGAATAAGGCAAAATTGAGCATAAATTTCCATTTTGAGGATCATAAATACATTAGACAACTTCAAAATTACATTTATGATATTTGTTTGAACATGATTGAATACAAATATTCTAATAGGAAAATTTCGTAAATCATTCGTAATTTACGATTTTATCAACATAGCGAAATTGTAATTTTTTCATATAAATATGAATTTTGAGGATTATTGCATTGGAAATAGTAGCATGAAAACTAAACAACGGAATTGACCCTCATAAAATAAATTAATAGATTAGAATAAGATATATATATCGAAGTTAACGGTGGATAGCCTATTAGGCGGGGATTTCATTCTGTCACTATATCAAGCTTTGGTCAAATTCATTTCTTTTAACATAATTATAATATGTTTCGCACTAGAAATTTATGACAACATAAATATGATGGGGAACTGAGCAGAGTCCACCTATGCCAACTAGTTATTTTTATTATTATTATTAATTATAAGCATTTCTATTCACATTTCATAAGTAATACTTTTGAATAAAAAATAGACTAATACAACTAATAAAAATTAATTATATTGAAAAGATTTTAAAATCACATAAAATTAAATTTTATTTAAAAGATGTTTAAAATTTCATCCGAAGCTTTTCGCTTTTAAATAGTAAAGCATCATCAGGGATTTTTTATTACTCTTTTCCAATGAGCAGTTTTATAAATGACTGCTCATTGGAAAAAAGTAATAAAAAATCCCTGATGATGCTTTACTATTTAAATGCGAAAAGCTTCGGATAAAACTTTTAACATTTTTTAAATAAAATTTAATTTTACGTAATTTTAAAGTGTTTTCAATATAATTAATAAATGACACGTGTTCAATTTAACTCTTTTTTTAGATATTATTTATCACAAAAATTAATTAAAAAAAGAGAGAGAGAGAGAGAGATTACCCTGTAAAAGTTAATGATTCGAATGCATTATAGCTGTAATGTACGGCTACGATGTTTCTTTTAATTATCTGTATTTATATTCTGTCTTTTTAATTACAAATATACAATGCTTGTAGAAATTATAAATCAGTTCGACAAAAAATAAAAAATAAATAAATAAATAAAAATAAATAAATAAATAAATAAATAAATAAAAATAAATAAATAAAAAGTAAAATAAAGTAATAATAATAATAATAATGATATAAGTAAATACAAAGAAAGTTTGTAGAAAATTTGTTAACTTTTTTTTTTTTTTTTTCGTGTGTGTGTATGTGCGTTTTTACAAAACTAATTCTTTACTCATGACAAAAGCTTGGTTTAAAACACCAGAATAATGTGTACAAAACAAGTCTTGTTGCTTTGATTAAATCCTTACTCTGGGTGCAACAACATATTGAATATCCATACCTCATTCAATTTCGTCCTTATTTGAACATTTTTTTTTTTCAGTGTACAAAGAAATAGAAAATGTATGTTAAATAGATATAAAAACAGACTGACAAGCTAAATCCGCAAGCAAACTTTGCAATGTAATACTGATGGAAGAGTTTCCGAATTTTTGTGTAAGAGAATGTCTCTGGTTGCGGGAACAGTTTTGATTTTGGCTTGTAACTTTTGGTAGAGTAGATATTATGCAAACATATAAATACCAATGGAAGTCAGAACCCTTAGCTAAAGTTTGATAAAATAAACTGTATAGATTCCGTCAACCAGAAAAATTTTATCACAAATTTTCTGAAGTGGTCATTTTTGGCCAAAAAAAAATGTGTACCCGGTTGTGGGTACACTTGAAAAATGCACTAAAAATGGGAATATAATAAGAAAAATCATTATAAATACAGAAAATAACAAAATTCATTCATTTTGTAAGGATTCAGTGGCCAAAATAACAACAGAAAATGGCTTTTTTTCTAATTTTATTCGTCATCTTCTTCGTCCTTCAAATCAGAAGTGCAATGCTTAAAAGTAAAATAATTTGCATGTACATTGGCACACTTCAAATGTATCAGACGATCATACTCGTTGTATTCGATTGGCTCTTGTTAGGCATGGTATTAGGTGCTCCAAACAGATGGTGCAGAAGTCGACATCATCATCAGATTGCGGATATTCCTATTTTTAGTGCGCTTAAACCACAGTTTGACAAGTAGAGTTACCTTACTTTATCCAGGCTTCTTCTGGAGGGACACAATTGCTGCAAGAAAGTCCATATTCTAGAGCAGTCGATTTTATGGATTTCCTATACCAAGCAATACTAAATGGCTTTAACCAGCGCATTAAATTCCATTTCTTTTGGATCGGTTGACTTTTCCGGGGTTGACATGGCTAAAAATGTCTAAAAATACTAATAAAATATGTTATTTGACATAAACGACCATTTTTGACAATTTGTAAGCCAATCATACGTTAAAAAAAAAAAAAAAAAAAAAAAAAGTGTGCCCACAACAGGGAATGACAGCCATTTTTATAATGACAGAAAAAGCAATTTTCGGTCCACATTTTGGCTGAATTCGACACTGCATCACAAAATATATTGAATATACTGCAAAAATATACATTACACTTACATTTTTGAATTAATTCACTTTGATTTATCGCATTCTGAAAATATTCAAAAATTACTTTTATATTGCTTTTTTCTTTTTTCTTTTTTTTCTTCTTTTCGACGCTTGCACTTAGTAAGCAAATGCGTCAATTCACTTCGGTGTTAGCACAAAAACTGCACTTTTTACAATACAAGTTTGGCAGTACTCAAATCCACCATACTTGCTTTCTATTAAATGATATGGTGGGGTGCCCATAACCGGAGAATGCCAATAACAGGAGATATTCCTCTACTTGAGATTTAAAAAAATAAATTACATATTTATGTATTTTTTTAATGTCGGATAATTTCTGATCGAATTAAAAATAATGTTTGAATTTCTAAAATTAAATTTTTTTATTTAAAATATTCAGTGGATAAAAAAAAAAAAAAAATAAATTAGAAAGGAAAATCCTACAGTCGGACAAAATAAACAAATGAACACTTTTAAATACTTTGAAAACTCATGTTTAACAAATAAATGTAAGTGAAGAACAACAAATAATTGTAAAAAATAGAATAACTCCTTGAAATCCCACACGCGAGCCTTATTTAAGACTTTGTTATAAAATTGTGTAACAAAGTTTTAACTGAATCCGCATAAAATAGACACATTAAAGAAGTGACAGGCAATCAAAAACCGAAAAAGCTGATACCAGCTTACTGAATTACAGTTTTATGTCTGTATCGGAAGGGAATAAATAGTGTCTTTCTTTCAAACTTTATACTACATACGTATAATAGCAAAGTTTAAGAGTCTCATAAATCTCTAAAATGTTTCGCAGTGCGTTTACTATATTAAGATACATCTCCTTCGCGGCAATGCGTACAAGTTCTAGTTTTGAATCTTTTCCTGCGCTATTATTCCTTAAAATAACATAAAACTTTTATTTTACTGGCTAAAAACTTTCTCCCACTTGGGTTAAATCGAAGTATCTTCCTCCGACTTTAATTCTTTGCACAAACTGCACTTTCCATCTTCCATGCACGTGCACGTTTGTCGGTCGTTACAACGCAATCCTTTTTGCACGTAAAACCCTAGCACATGCTTTATTGGGGGTGGCCTATTAAAGCACTCGCGTTCGACAAACGTTGGAGCGATTACCCCCCTTTCGAATCCGAAGTGGGGGCCCACTACTGTAAAGCAATGGCGTTGACTCTGCAAATTTTATGAACTGGTGGCAGTGGAAAGGAGAGGGGCGAACGTGACGGCTCCGAATTTGCTGCAATTACGCACCAACACGTACAGCGCTTAAACTTGCAAATGAGTTTACGAACGAAAGAAACATACGGTCTCCAGCCGAATTAAAACGAAGCTGTATTTTCCGAAATTAGAGTTAATACTAATATAAAGAGGCACGTGTTTTCGTATTAACTGGCGTTCCCTTTTTGAAGCCGAAGTCGGTAATTGAATCAAAGCTTTGGTTTTGATGATGGCATAAGGATCGCGTTTCTATCCATCTTTTGGGCGTCATCCGAGAGCAAAGGAGGATTTTGTCCTTCAAAAATTTTCCTTCTTCACTCTCTCTTTCTCTCACTTCTCGCTAATGATAAGGAGACGGGGGAAATGACAGGGCCGGCTGGAATTTCATTTTTAGAATGGATGTATCGGGTTTTGGGAAAACTCTTCTTCTGGGGCTTCACTTAATTGCGTTTCTCCGATCCACAGATAACTCGGTTTGCAATGAGTGCAAGGTAGTTATCCAATCGCGGATGAGGTACTTTTGCCTCGGTTACTAATCGGGTTTGAAGAGATTCCTAATTTTTCCGAAGAATCGACTCTCAGATAAGTAACTGTGAGACATACGATATGTGGTTATGTCACATTTAGTTACGTTCCTTTACTTTTGCAGCTTCTTCAGTTTTTTTCTTCTTCGTCGTTATAAATAACCGCATCTTACATCTAATTTTGATTAAAACACCAAACAGAAAAATCAAGCTCTGTTCAGTTAAAATTTAAATTTGATAATTCAGAAAAATAAATGTTCGATTTATATTACATGCTTTTTTTTTTTTTTTCCCCACTTTAAACACAGAAAATAAAATAACATTAAACATTATTTAGTTTTTACCTGTGAAATACAAATACGTATATCAAAGCATATTCCGATAAACATCTTTTTAAAATTACATCTTCCCGAAAAATAATTCTCAGTATGTTTGCCTATTATAATTCTCAAAGTAAATTACTAACATTAAAGCCCCTTAATTATTGATTAATTATAAAAATGTAATTTGGTGGTAAGTACTAACTATATTGTTACAGTAAATCAAAGATAACAATCGTTAATAATTTTATATTAATTTTATATTGATCTGTATTCTTATAAAAAAGTAATTTTAGATAATTAATTCAAAAACTAAAATTATTGAATGTTAATTTTAAGAATATATTTTCTTCAATGAATGGCAATTTAAAGTATGAAAATCAAAAGATAAACAAGCAAACTAGAACTCTATTTCTAGAAAATTAATTCATTACCATTCGGGAAAAAAAACTGTGGGAAATTATTTGTTTGTGCCAAAATCATGTATTAAGAAGCATCCAGGATATATATACATATAAATATTTAAAGGTTTTTTTTTATGTCAGCGAAGTTTTCTCTGGGATAAATTACTATACATCACGGTCAAATACCCAAAATAAATAAAGCATTAAAATTTTTATGTAACCTATTGCATTTTGCTTTAATAAAATAATCACGCATTTATTTTTGCTTTATAATTTTATACATTAGAATAAAATCTTTGCTTATTAAACTATTAATCTATTAGTACTAAATTGAAGAACTGGTATACAATCAATACTTAAATTTATAAGCATCTTCACACACCATAAAATTAATGAAAGCACTGAAGGGTTCGAAAGGAAGTGGCCTTTCTTCTTTAGGTCTTCCAGTCCTACAAGGGTAAAAATTTTCTTTCAGGTCTTGCGGTCTTGCAGTCTTACAGTCTTCTTTTTGCATCCAAGGTAAAAACACGTGTTTTAAACCTCAAGAAGAAAGACCATAAGTTTAAATGTAAATTTTAGTTGTTTTTGTTAACTGTTACATTTTTTTTTTTTTTTTTTTTTTTCAAATTTTAGCAATTCCAAATATTAAATTGTTTTTCAAATTATTCACAGCATTATATTCTACGATATGTGTTACTGATATTAATTTACTAGATTTAATTTGGATGACTAGAACGATCCAAAAACTAGTATGTTGTGTCCATCAAAAACTTTCTTGCACATCATTCTATATAACAGCACTACTTCCTGTTTAACATACATAAAAATATATAATTATAGCTTCTCACAATAAAGATTTTGCATATGGCGTTTGGTGGATATGGAGTTTGGAGATGTTACCACATGGAAAATAAGTGGTAATAGCAGTTGGCACGTGTTGGCAGATATACACTGACATTGAATTAACACAGTGTTTCATGATGGCCCTCTCATATACTAAGTTTTGTGTAATTATATACAACAGAATCTTACATAAGGCCTGGGAAAAAGTATAAGGTCAACGAAATATATTAATAAAAAACGAATAAAATATAGTTAAACACGAAAATTTTAATATCACCCTTTCTTAGAAATAAAATTAAAAAACATAAACATAGATTATGAATACATGTAAAATATAATTAAAGCACTAAATGACAATTTAAAAATCTGATGGCACTTCATCTTGGAAATAAAAATAAGGTCGAGGAATTGCGAATAAAAACAAAATCCTACAAATTCGCTTTTTTTTTTTTTTTTTTTTTTTTTTTTTTCAATGATTTTTATTAGTCGACCAATCATCGTTGAACCAAGTTGAACCAATTTTCCCATGCATTCTTGATCGCATTGATGAGTTCGCTTTTCCATAGATATTGTTCCATGTCCTTGTAAACAGATTGCACAAGTATGTCCCAAATATTTTCCAAAGGTTTAAATCTGGACTGCAGAATGGACAATCAAGCAGACGGTTGTCACTTGTTTCAAACCAAGCTTTTGTTGAAGGAGCTGCATGGATGCTGGCATTATCCTGGCTGAAATGTCCAATATCCCGATGTAACTAGATTGGGAAGCAAACTATCGTCCAGCTTTTCTTGATACTACATTCATTTTGGTATAAATTACCACAACTGGTAACGTGCTATTAGCAGCAAACGCTTCGCGTACCATTACTGATCTCCCTCCGTATCACCGATTGGAAAAGTAAGATATTATTACTTTTTTTAATATCATAGTGCATTATAATTAACAAATGATTTGCATACTTTGTATTTTTGTTGCTTTCCCATTCGACAAATTTGCATAAATTCTAGTTTAACTGGCTATTTTATCGACCTTATAATTTTTTCCAGGGCCTTATAGCCTTGCTTTTCACGGGGTAAATTGTAACAAAGAAGTGCACCTGCCGCCCAATTTGCATCTAAACTGAATCATCAAAGTGTTCCATATTGCTCTCTAACTAACTAAGTTTTGGGCAACTATAAACAATAATATCTTGAAATTTACAGAAAATAATTGTAGCATAGCAGCATCACCAATAAGCGGATCTGCACCCAAATTGAATTATCATACTGTTTTGTAATGGCCCTGTCAGACACTAAAGTTTATGCAACTTTATACTATAGAAATTAAGATATAGCCTTCCCATCCGCAGGGAAAATTTAAGCATAACAATGCCACCTATCGACCCATATGCACTAAAATTGAATCAACATGATGTTTTATGATGGTGCTTTCAAATATCAAGCTTTGTTCGATTATACAAAATAGAATCTGACATATAGCCTTCCCTTAAATGGGAGAAATCGTAATATAGCAGTAATATATGTGCTGAGCGATTTGCACCAAAACATGCTAGGGACTAATTTATGGCAAGGTACAACTACATATGAGTTTATATGAAATTCTGTACCGGATTTCCTGTGATACTGTTTCCACAAAATTTTTGTCGCATACAGGCGGTCATACATTTTATAAAAAAGGTCAAATCGTGTTCTAGATGTCTCAAAACGTGTAAATCCATTAAAAATAGGAAGTCTAAAATATTTGCGGGTACAATACTTTCTTCTATTACATATAAAATAAAGTAATATATATAATATTAGACCAAAAGTTAATTTTAAAGAGATTTGTGGACGTTATAAACCTTTTTTTTTTTAAATTACTTTATTGGAATTATGAAGATTAGCATGCGTAGGCATTTAAATATAACAATGTTAGTTAATATTAAATTTTCCCGAAAACTATTTAAATTATATAAAATTAAAATTAAAAAATTACCTTTTTTAATATTTAAATTACTTTCTGTTAATACCCCCCTCCTCCTCTCTGACATTAAATTATCCTATTTTAAAAATATATTTTCAACATGTTTGGGTATTATTCTGTGGCTTCATTCATAAATTAATTTAAAAAAGAAATATTTAATGCTAATTTTTAAAATGCTAAAAGTTGTCATTAAATTTCTCAATTCAAACAAAAGGTTATTTAATCCACAAAATAATACCCAAATAAGTTTAAACTATGATAATTTAAAGTAAAGGGAAAAAATTTAAAATGAGTTAACAAAGAACATTTTTAAAAAAATTGAATATATATATATATATATATATTATTTTTATTTTTATTTTATAATTAATTAATTAATTAATTTTTTTTAAAGAAATTTTAGTGTATTTAGTCTTATGTTTTATATTAGTATATTTTCATATCTCTAAGACAGTAATTTACAAAAAAGATTTACAGGCTTCTTTTCCAAAAAATGGTAATGTTTGCTCGGTCCTAATGCAAAAGTTTTTTATTGTTGTGTTTTGTTTTAGTGCAGTGCGTTTATCTGTTACAAACACTACATGCAAATGGGTTTTATTATTATTTTTTTTATCGATGTCTAAGCGAAGAGAGAAAATTTTGGAGGTTCATGAATTGGGAATGAGCAACTATGGCATCGTGCGAAGAATGGTCATTGCGTTATTAACACTCATACAGATTACCAAACAAATTGAGAAGCGTGGCCATACTGTTCGTCATCCGGGTATAAGAATAGAGCGAAATGTCAACCAACCGGGGTCCACCAAATCAAGAAACGACTCCAGTGATATTCCAGAGTCTCGATGAGGAAAACTGTCCACGACATCGTTTCGGCCCACGATGAAAGCTAAAAAGAATTTTAAGGTAAAGTCTTAGAGTATTCAAAACGTTAAACTGTTGACGGGTGATAAAACAGTCGCATGCGACTTGAAAGATTCCGTCAGCTCTTCCGTCGAGCCGCTCATCTGTCGCGGATTTTGATTTTGTTCACAGACGAAACGTTTTTCAAGATCGAGAAAGCACGCAGCCATCAAAACAATAGGATTTGCTCTGTTAATGCTCCAGGTACTTCTGATGTGATAGAGCACCATCATTATCCACAGCCTGTAATGTTATGGATCAGAATTTCCTCAATTTGGAAAATTTCTTTGGTTTTTGTGGAATCAGGAGTTAAAATAAACCAAGAAGTTTACTAATGCGACAGTCTCGAAGTCGTCGTCCTTTTATCACCTCTTAAAGACAGAGCCATTTTTATTAAAATTGCTATTTTAAAACGCTCTGACTTTAAAACTACCGGTGAAACGACTTTATATTTTACCAGACCAATTGTGAGGCAATGAAATATTAAAAATAGTTTCAAAATGTCCCGATAAATGGAGCTGTCAGGGTTTACATTGCTGTTGCGTAGGATTGCAAATTACTAAGACGTGATATGCGCACCGCAGACATGTTTCCTCGACTTAAACCTGTGAGATTTCTAGCTTTGGGGATAACTGAAGAAAGTTGTTTACAGCGGGAGAAATGCGAATCTGGCCGACCTGAAGACTAGCATCCCGCACCACATTCATAACATCAGCACAGATACTCTCCGATCTCTTGTGGAACATTAAGTTTAAGCTTCCAAATAGTAGCGGAACAAGGCGAAGGGCATGTTGAACAACTTAGCGGTTAGTCATCCGTAAAACGTTTGTTTCATGAAGCTCCTCTTTATGTCTTGTTACTGCCACTGTTTTAGCTGTAAACACATATTCTTATTTTTTCGCTAATATATTTGTCGTAATCGCTTGAAATCTATTGTTTCCTTTTGGCTAACAACATCCCTGTGTTTAAAAAATTCCTTTAGGCCTTTTCCGTGATATTACTCAAACAGCGGCATCTATCAGCACATTTTGGAACTATTTTATTAATCTGTCAAACAAAATTTCATTGCCTCACGATTGTTCTGTTAAAATATCAAGTCATTCTGACCAGTAGTTTTAAAATTAGAGGCTTTTAAAATTGCAACTTCAATGATAATCACCTTGTATTTTGGCGATACGAATAGAACGTTTCAACGAGATTCTGCTTCAGCGCACAGAGTAAAAGCGACTCAAGATTGGTGCACAGCTGATAGGTGCACAGCTCTTTTGGATTTCATCACATCAGCGTAGTGACTAATCTACTTCCCGGATTGCAATCTGATGGAATATCGTACTTGATTCGTTTTAGAGGTCAGACCTATAGTCGTTGCGCCGTGAGTGCAAACAGATATCCGAAGAAGTTGGCACGTAGCTTTAAATTTTCGAAAAGGTTTGACGTTGTGTAGAAAGGCATGGAAGGCTATTTCAAAACTAGTTAATATATTTTGATTTCAATATCAATAATTTTAGTTACCATTTTTTGTTGTGAGAAAATTTTCCCTCCGTTAATACAGTTTTCAACACAATTTTTTTTCCATTTTTCTGTATAACGTCGATTACCCCTTAATATAGTTGAAATTGATTAATATTTTGATTCGTCTCTTTGTTTTACTTGTACTTAAATTGCAGGGAAATTTATACGTGCTACTGATGTTTAGTATACGTTACTTTCC
Source organism: Salticus scenicus (assembly GCA_963930645.1). Classification (NCBI taxonomy): domain Eukaryota; kingdom Metazoa; phylum Arthropoda; class Arachnida; order Araneae; family Salticidae; genus Salticus; species Salticus scenicus. The sequence continues at coordinate 213,443,406 of OZ005655.1, read as the reverse complement.
AATTAATAGAGGTGAATGTAGCATTCAGAGTTCTTGTAAAGCGAGATATACAAGAAACCAGATGCATTAGAGTGTTTTAATTTGGTCAACTTAAATTAAATCTAACATTTATGTGATAATGTTTCAACTGTGTTATATATATGCAATGTTGAGAATTGTAAATCATTATAAAATTTAACACACAAGAGATACATTGTTAATGCCAACTACATTAAAAAAAAAAAAAAAAAAAAAAAAAAAAAAATTGAATCAGAGTAAATTTTAGCACACAGAAGATACACTTATCCACAGTGTACAGCCAGTTACATAAAAAAAAAAAAAAAAAAAAAATGAATTCTTTATTGTCGATTAAATTTGAATTTAATATTCACCCTGATTGTTATTTTTAAAATCCACTCACGCAAGCCATCATAAATTAATTTTTTCATTGTAATATATATATATATATATATATACACTCATTGCCATAAAAAATTTGCGCAACAAGAAAGAGTTATCAGAATGAAATGAAATTTTACACACATAAATGTAACATTGATATAAGTAAATTATAAAAAAATCAAAGCGAAATGATAATTTATTACAGGAAAAATTACGAAAGAATGTAGGTTTTAGTACCCTGTCGGGCTACCTCTAGCGTGAATGCACGATGCGATACGGGCGAGCACTGAGGTCCTGAGGCATCTCGTTCCACATTTGTTGTAAATACGCTTCTAATTCGTCCAAATTCGTAGGCTGCCCAACTTGCCACTCCAAGTGGTCCCAGATATGCTTCATTGGTAACAAATCTAGGGATCGAGCAGGCCAGGAGAGGGTGGTATTGTGGCGGAGGCAGTCTTGTGACACCACTCATATATGTGGTTGAGCACTGTTCTGTTGAAAATGGCTCCTGGGAGCCCTGCCATGAGTAGCAATCCCTATGGTTAAAGGATGTCACGGACGTACCGCTGAGCTGTCATGGTGCCGTGGATCAATATTAGGGATGACCGTGTGTCGTTTGCAATATCATCCCATACCATCACACCACTTGTGGGTGCGGTGTGCAGCTGTAAAGAAAAGGCAAATTTGAGGCATCCTCCCTTGCCTCTACACACGTACATGTTAGTCATCACTGCTCAAATTGAATCTGGATTCATCGTTCAAGACGACTTGGTTCCATTCGGTTACAATCCAACCCCGTCGAGCGCGACACCACGCCAAACGGAGGAGAAGGGGTGGGTATTATTGGCAGCACACGAAATGGGCGTCACGATAGCAAATATCCTTTAGCCAGGCGCCTTGTGATGGTACGTAGAGACACAGAGAAATGCCATGTAGGTGCTGCATATGTCTGGATGGCAGACAACGAGACAGTTGGCGCTATGCGTATGTTTCGTATGTAGCGACATTTTTTTCGATTATTGGTCTGTTGAGTATGTCCTGAGGCTGATCGCCATGTAAGAGACCTCTCCCTTGTCCACTGATTCCAACACCTTCTCACAGTAGAATCAGAACGGTCTAGTTGGATTTCTACTCGCCGATCTGATTATCCAGATTCCATCATATCGATGATTCTTCCCCTCTCGGACTCTGACAGTATCTCGTATTGTCTTTGATGGCGGCGTAACGGCATCTCTATTTAAAAAGCGTGCTTCTTCAACGGATTATGTACACCAAACAAGCTCTGTGTGCCTATTTTATACTTCAAGAAGGACGAAGTTCAACGCCCTCTGGTGGTCTTTCGCAATGTGCAATCACGTTGCAATTCTAATTAGCATATCTGCCTGCACGTACCTTCATGCCAAGTTTCGTTACGGTCCAGATATTACTTCTTCGTGCGCAAATTTTTATGGCAATCAATGAATATATATGGCAGTTGGATATTTGATAATCACCTGTAATAATAATGAAAAAGAACGTAATAGAAATGTATCGTTTGCGGCCTCATGATTAAAAAACAGAGAATTTTATCCTACTAATTTGTAAATTTAGTTAACATTTCCATCAAAAGATGACGCTGCAGATATGCAATAGTTGCAGATAAATTGTTTCCGTGACTTCTTCATTCGGTACTTTGCTGAACGATCTGTTAGTGAATACTTGTGAATGAGTATATCTATGGGAAATGTTTTGCAGCGCCTTGTTTTGGCAAAAATTTTAATTAAATTTGCAAAATAGTGGGATGAAACTCTCTGTTTTCCCAAGCATAAGGCCGCAAACGATAAATTTCCATTGCGTCCCTCCCCTTGTTTTTAGAAATTTTATACTAATTTCTTACTTCTTTTTGTGATTTTCCAGAGCATGAATAGATATTTTTATATCGGAAACTTTATATTTTCCCCGTACATTAATCTAGATGAAGGTTTATATGAACAATTACCATAAGAAAAAAATAATTATACATAACAATTTTTGTTTTTTAACCACCATATGAAGATTTAACTGTTCTCGTTTAAGAAGTCCCATTTCGTTTATAGCTGTAAGGAAAATCGTTTAAATTTTTCTTTACTTACAAAATATTTAAAGTATTAGATATAAAAACCCTCTTAAATAAACAAAATCGAGCTGTCAAAAGAGTCTTTCAGACGATCGGTTTCAAAACGAGATCCGAGGATTCAGTTGCATTAAAACAATCTCTATGTCCTCTTCCCGATCCCATTTTGCAAATCCGAGCATCTCTCTTTTCTGAATCAAAACTCTCTGGTTTTTTCCCATTTCTTCAAGGACGACCAGCGAAATTGACAATGTGAAAAATTCAGCTCCAGAAAAACATTTCCAATAATGACATATCAAAATGCGATCTGCACGACCACGTTGCGAAACCACCCTTTTCATCTAAAAGAACCAGATATATATGTATGCAAATAGGCAGCACCCCCTACCTCCGTCTGAATTACGACTCCGAGGAAAATAGAGGGGAACGGGCAATAAACCGCGAATAATAACCTCACCCCTTTTATCCTTCGTTTCATTCAACGAAAAGTCTTGGAGACGAAAAGGGTGTGGGGGGAGGGATGGCACATCTTTAAAGCCGTGTGAATTCCGAAAAAGAGAGAAATGTTCAGAATTTTTTTTACACTCTCTTTGAGAGGTAAATCGGTTTTGAGAGGATGTTCCGTGCTGAAAAAGTGGCATTTAAATCTGAATGTTCGTGTAGGAATGGGGTTGTGTATAAACTCGAAGAGTTTAAAAGAATGTCGAATGCGAGAATAGATCTGGGAACTTCAAAGTTATGCTCCGGCCAAGTGAAAGGGGTTTTGAAGAAAATAGTAAATTCCCCACTGTGAATAGAGCTACATTAAATGTAAGATTTTTTTTTTTGTTTGTTTGTTTTAGACCTGTATATTTTCAGTACACAAACTTAAATGCTAAATTTTTGTATTTGAAAAATGGGCCAAATAAAATATAAGTAAATATTTTGCTTCTTACATACATATTTTCAATTTTACAGAATTCTCTTTATTATATTAAGGCGAAATGAATTTTTTAATTTTAATTTGCGAACAAATTTTCTTGAGATCCTATAAAATGTAATAGCGTAAAATTACGCCCGGAATTACTAAAATTACATTTTTCAAATATGAAGAAGCGCATTATATGATCGTTGATACTTTTTCCGATCATTTCATAAACGGAACTTGTTCATAATCAGGATCGCGACTTAGCGTGGTTGACAGAACGTCGAGCTCGAAATTAAAGGACGGCGGATTAGATATTCGGCCAAAGAACATCTTGTACATTTATGGCAGCTTGTGCACGTACAATCCGTCGTCACTCCAATATCCTTCATGTTCCATAAAATTAATATATCTGGTGTCAACCCTTACGCGAAAGATCATATTTTTTTGGTTTGTCTCCGGCCACTCCTGTAGGGTGATTCCCATACCATCACCAATTATCCACTGCGAAAATCTAGTGCGACGTTAAATCCATTGAACCTCAACCGTACTAATGATCATATTTTCTATCTCCGTGCAATTATTAGAAATAATTCTTGAAATAAAATTTTATTTATTTATTCACTATTTATGTGTAAAATTGTTTACGCATGTTGACGAATTTTGTAAGTACTTTAAACCAAATATTGCACAAAATAAAATTTATTTTCATTAATAATCCATACATTAACCCAGATCAACACATTTTAAGATCAGCTGTGAAAAATTAAGTCTTACAGATTTCTCTGCTTCGATAACGTGAATTCGCGATTTTCTAATACTTGTTTAGAAATAAATCAAACTTCCATACAAACTTAAAAATGTTTACATCTATCTCCTTGATAAAATAAATGTTCAAATGTTTACCATCATATAAAAAAAGTCATTGTAAAACATGATACAAATGGAAGTCATAATGTTTATGCTCAGCATGTAGTTTATCATTTTCTTTGACTAAAGTAAAAGCAAATAGTTGTCTCTTTTATTACAGCTTATTGCACGAATATTTCGAGTGCTTGAATCTTTCAGCTTCGAACAAATGTTGAAGGTAACATTTCATGATGAATTATGATTTAAATACTCACAAAGTTACGTGAATTGATATCAGGTGACCAAGATATTCATTCCATTGAATATTGTTGAATACTTCTCTATCCTGGTGGCTTGGCTATAAATCATACCCAAAAGAATAAAAAAACGTATGGCGAGTGTATCATTATTAGATGGAGACTTGTCGGTTATAAAAAATTCTCGTACCTTTACGCGATGGTTTACGACCAATAAATATACTTTTTTCTCTTGCAAACGTAAATTAACCTAATTCATTGTTTTACGGCAAGTTTTGTGTCCCATGGATACTCAGATCAAAGTATAAATTGCAAAAGTATAGACATTATACGTTTTTGTTTAATTTTCTCAATAGCTTTTTAATCCAGTGCTTATTCAACAACATCAACTGGTACTTTGGCTCATATAAATTTACTCCATAACCTTAAAACGATGCGCAATACCTGTAACTTTATAAAATTTTTCACTATAATTTCCATAAACCGAGAGTGATATATTATTCATCATGTACTCTTGTAATGTACATTAACTTTCACTCGTTTCGTAATAATGTATTACCAGCAAATCATAATCTTTAAAATGGGAATTCACTGTTTTCTTGGTACCTTGTAACTTTTGTTCATAAAGCACTTTTTTAAAACGTAAATATTACATGGTGGAAATATATATGTGTATTTAAATTATTACAATTTGCAAGTTTTTTCGGTATAGTAAATGATTCAAGAAACTTTTCCTTTGTGTGCCATATAAGAGTGAGTCTGGGTTCATTACAGAAATACAAAATTCTTTAATAGGGGACTTTTTAATTACTTACTAAACCGTAATTTCGAATAATACTATTATTCTTCGTGAAGTGTGAATAGCAAAATAAATCTTTATGAGGCATCTTAATGCTTAACAAGAGGATCTATAAAAAAACAATGTCAACAGTGTTCATAAAATATTTAACACATTTTAATGTTTAATAATTCAAAAAATAATGAAGATGCACTTAAGTTAATAACATAAATAGACAGATTTAAAAAACTTTATGCACTGTGTCAGTTATCTTATACATCTGTGTCTTTCGTCACATAGAGAGTAACAAGACGGTAGTCGATTTCTCAGCAGTTAAGAGCAAGTATGTCGGCATTTACAGCGACTATTGAAAATGTAAAACTAGACTTTAGGTCATCAATTTTACCAAAGTTTATAGGTTCACCCTCTACTATTTGGGGAAAGAGCCGTTCGTTCAACATATCCAGATAAGCCACTCCTGTTACGGTAGCTTCGGTGAAACAAAATGGTCCGTGCACTCAACGTCGGGACACAGCGCAGAAAAGATTTAATTTTGGTGAATCTCTTTCGTGTTCTAGAAGTTCATGAGGATGTTCGGACCTCCAGATACGAAAATTATGGGTACCTTCCCACTTAGATGAAAAGTTGACTCATCGCTGAACACAACACGATCAAGAAAGTCGTCTTCCGGCTCAAATTACTTCACTTGCAAAGTTAAAATGTACACCATAGTCATCTGTCTTTAAAGCTTGTACTAACTGTTACCGGTAAGGACGAATGTGTAAACGTTTTCTTAAAACCTCCCACACTGTCGTCTTTGGCAACTGAAGTTCAAGACCTGCTTTCCAAACAGGTTTCTTAGGACTACGCAGGTAAGATCGTCTGACACGATCACGGTCAAAATCCTGGTCACACATTTTTGGTGGTTCCGTGCTTCTTCATTTACAAACACATCCGGTTATTTCGAATTGCTAATACGATCGGCAGATGTTTTTGCCACATGGGTGATTACATTTAAACTTTAAACGAAACGCGCGTTGAACTGAAATTACAGATTGACTTTTAGCAAATTGCAGAACACAAAACGCTTTATGCTCAGGAGTCACCATTTTGCGTATGCGTCGCTGCAAGCGAGAAAACAACAAAGCAGTACTCGCGTATGCGCTTATAATCTAAAACTGTTTGAGCTACTCTTTAATTGTGACCTTGAGCTAACACTCCGCAAAGCAAAGCTTATAGTTGATACTATTAAAATTTATAACTGGGACATTCTTTTATGGACATACTATATAAGCCCAAACAACAGAATAATCTTTAGAGAGTCCTTTTGTTACTCACGATATACATGCGAGTTTCCATATACGCGTATTTGGGCATTTGGGCGATTTACTACGTCAGGTAGATGAAAGAAAACTTGGTGATTATGTGATTAAGAACATTATGTGGTTAAGAAATTCAGTATCATTCTCTATCCTCCTTAGAATGTCTGCTGCAAAGTCCATCCTCTCCTAGGCTTATCGTCTGGTTCCAAGACTTGAACAATTTCAACTTTATAAGCATGTTTTACTAAGAACCTCGAGCACAGTTGAAACTGTTATGTCTAATTCTCTTTCGGCTGATCTCACAAATTTCCTAGGACTGTATAGGTTACACTCGTCGACCTAGCCGTTCGGAATTTTCCATGATTTTCTCCGAAATTCGCGTAAATACGGATTAGGACCCCCTACGGAGGACACACCACCTAGGCTTAAGACCCTTGTATACTCATTTGGCTTTAACAATAACACCAACACAGGCTCACAAAGGAATTTGCAAGAATGTGTCTCTGGCACGCTCAACATGAACACCATTCATGCAGGGACTTTCAAAATTCTTCTTACTTAAGATATTTTAAATTTTTAAAAACTTCTTTTTTTTTCACTGAAAGATACTGTTTCTCGATAGAGAATTTTTTTCTGGTACGCTGCTATGTAATTTCTCTGTATTTGCATAATTAATTTCATTTCGACGAACCACTATGAATTCAGTATTTTCTTTAGTAATGTTGTCACCTCATCAGTATTCGATCGGATAAAACATTATATCAAATGAAACGTCCTACAAACGCATTAAATGTAAACATAACACTGCATTCTAATCTTTAAAAAAAAAAAAAAAAAAAAAAAAAAAAAAAAAAAAAAAAACAATCATTTAATAACAAACGATATTTGTAAAATTAAAAGATATTGAAATGGGAAAAGGAAATTGTGTTTTGAAACGTTCACATTATGAAAGGAAATATAATGAGCTATTCCATGCATTAATACCGAAGGTTTCTTTATATCTTCGTTATTTTAGGAATTCATAAACATCGAAATGTATCATACCATTTATAGACATCTTATATAATAATACGATATGTTGTGATCGCGCTACTGTAACCATGTGATACAACTACGGCTGCGTATGTACTTGCCATTTTGAATATTTATTTTGATTGATTTATTTAAATATCAATTAACCAAATACTCTAATACATATTACATATAATATACAATGTATTATCGTCTACATACTAATGTAAATTATTTTGTTTATTTAAAATTAACCTCTTTTTGATTAAACTAATTAAATGTTATTAGATTTAACTAGTTAGTTGTAAAGCAACTAAGGCGCCCGTTGAAAAATGATCATTTCATTTTATTTATTTCTCACTTCAAATAATTCATTTGCTAGCAAGCCTGTGCGAAATTTTCGCAGTTTATTTATCTCTTCGTTAATTTAAAAATTTCAAATTATTATTATAACTTTATAGACGTCATTTTTTTTCATATGCATGAGAAAATTTAATAATTTATGTATATATATATATATATATCTTAAGCAACAATTAAAAATTTAAATGTCTATTTTAAAGCTACTAAAGGAAACTATTTCCATATTTTAATTAATTTTAAAAAATCTAATCAAAAATTCATTACAAATAAGGTACCAAATGAAAGGGGCGATTTCTCTGAATCCATCGAATTAAAAAACTTATCGATCGGACAACTAGATTTTTTAAAATTAACTAAAGTATGAAAATTAGGGAGCAACTTGCGTTCATACACAGACAGAGTCCAAGGAAATCTCTTAGCCTTTTTAAGCGCGACAGAGTCAGTCAGTCAGCCAGTGATGAGCATAACTATATATGCTGAGATGAGCGTAACTGTATATGCTGATTATCGGTTATATATTACGGTATTTTGCCAAAGTTTTGATTTGGCGAAAATGGCACTTTGCATAATAAGTAATTTTCGCATTTTCTTACTATAAATACGAATACGCTAAAAATCAGAATTACTATATCTCTAAAAAAGTAAATTATTTCAAGTAAAAAGAAGTATATACCTAGGTTACACGTAATATATATACATATTTAAGTGGGAAAGCTGAACTGTACAGTCCCAAGACTATAAAAAGTACTGAAAATGTTTTACAGAGTTTAATAGTAAGATAAATTAAACGAACATTGGAAAAATTTGCAAAAATGTACGATAAAGTTATGCGTGAATAATTGTTAACTTTTTAATTCGTACAGTCGGTAACAAAAGTGTCCGAACACTAGCAAAAATTCCTATGTAAAAAAAGTTCACTTCATACGGTTTTGTTCAATAAATCCTTGTTGAATCCTGTTCTTAGTCAGTCTAAGAACATGATTCGATAAGGATTTATTTAACAAAACAGTATGAAGTGTAATTTTTTAACATAGGAATTTTTGCTTGCGTTCGGACACTTTTGTTACCTACTGTAATTTGCCAGACATTAACTGTACAATGAATATTTAAGAGAACAAGATACAATGACATTTACTTTTTCTTTTTCTTTATTTATTTATTTATTTATTTTTTAATATACTGCATTGTTTACGTTGTCATTTGACTTTTTATGATTTCAAAGTCAAAATTTTTCTATATTCAATAGAAGAAAGTAATAAATTTGTAGAAAATTTCGACTTCCTTATTGTTGGATTTATGCCGCGCCCATTTTAAGGGGTTTTTTTATATAAAAGATTTGACCAGTTTCAGAAAGTATCTGTTTTACCGTCCTTGTGTATATCTGAGTGTGAAAGCGTTTTTGTTGCAACTCTAAATGAAGAATTAATGCACAAAATTTAATGAAAACTTTTAATTATTTGCACTTTGATAATAATTTGTGTCTATCAACTTTATCGTCCAGTTTTTCCAGTGGTTTTCGATAATTTTTAATACGGTAGTATAGGACGAAATTTTGTGTAAATACACACAGTCAAGAATATTTTTAATCAATAATTGTGAATCATTTTTTTTTCTATAGTAGTAACAATTAATCAAGATAGAAAAAAAAATCTATTTGTTGAAACATCGCTTTCCACCTTTCGGAAGTGTATTTAAAAAGAATCCATCAATACTTTTAAAATCGAATGGTTTAACCATGTATCTGTGATACTATGAACAAAAGTGATCGTTTTTTTTTTTTTTTTTTTTTTTTTTTTTTTGCACGATTTAAAAAAAACAGTGTTGACTTTTTTGTTTTAAATTACGTGATTTTTCTTAAGGAAATATAAAAGGAAAAATAGAGCATACTAGTTTTTTCCATAGATGTAGTAATAAGACGTAGATTAATCATCGCGGGTGAAAATGTGATTCCTTTTTATTTAGGCAAAAATGCCTAATTTACCCCATACGACTTTTTTAGACGGCTAATGACCGTCTTTCCCCGAGTGAATATACACGGAAATACACACAAATAATTTTGCAAATAAAATTTGTGAGTAATTGATATACTAAAGGTGAATGAAAAACTCCAGGTGCTGTTTCAAATTCGATTTTCTTCTTTTCTTTTCTTTTATTTCTTTACTATATCTATTAACTTAATTAATATTTAAAACTAGACTTATATATATATATATATATATATATATATATATATATATATTAAAACTAGCGGGCTTTACAAGTTATTTATTAGTCAAGTATAACTTTCTTATGAAAACTTATCCCATTTCCTTTCATATATTTATTAGAACAACTAGCAGGTTACGCCCGCTTCGCTGGTCACTATATTTAAAAGAATTTCAAAAAAAAAAAAAATTAACCCCTATTTTTTTTTTTTATCACTTTATAAATAAAAATCTAAAGAAAATTACCTACATTGAAATCGCTTTAAACCTTGTTTCGGGAACCCGCTGCCTACGGCAGCTGTTTTTCCGCCCACATTTCATCGGGTCCAGGTTCCCACTGCCTGCAAAAAGGGAACTTCAGTTAGAATATTTATCGACGACATGTGGATCTGCTATTATTTTAGAACTACGATTTTAAATATTAATAAATAAAATAAAAAGTGGATTTCATTTTAAAAGGAATTAAATAAAAAACAAATAAATGTTAATTAAAATAAATATTTGTCAATTTAATCCATTCTAATATATACTACCTCCCCCCCCCCCGAAATACTATAAATAAAAAATAAGTAAATAAATAGAGGATTTTTCTTTCAAAGGAATTAATTTAAAAAATTAAAAGAAAAGGTTATTATTCTATGAAAATTATACATAAATGTAACAATTTCTTTCCACTTCATTACCATTTGATTTTTAATAAATATAACAATGAAAAAGAAAATAAATAAATAAATAAATAATAATAATAATAATTAATTTTGCCTTCAAATGAATGAATTAAATAAATAAAAAATAAATAGCGTAATAGACGTTGCTAAGATACGCAGACGATTGAAATGAAAAAATAAACTTTAGAAAAATGAAACATAGAAGCCAATATTTAAAATTGAAAAAATAAATAAATAAATAAATAATAATAATAATTATTAAAAAGATTCAAATTCGAAATTTGAAAAAAATCTCGATCAAGTGCACACCTACAGGTTCCCAAGTACCCAACTGCCAACTTTTGTAGTTCTGCGATGAGTAGTATGAGCACCAGAGCGCAGACACACAAATACGTCATAAAAATTGTGATGGCATGTCTAGGGGTGAGGCAGACCGTCGCCAGTTGCCCATTGCGCAGCATTAGTGCGACGTAAAGCCCATCCAACCAACCTAATTTATACAGATTAAAAATATTACAGCTTTCAAAATTCATCAACATTCTATTCTATTACTATTGCCGAGTTTCATACCAACTAATGGTTGATATCAAAACTTTATTTCGGCAACAAAAATCTTTGGCGGATAATGTGGGGATGATAGATCTATATAAATAACTATATATCTATGGATTATCCCTAAAAAAAGATTTAAATTGAACACGTGTCATTTGTTAATTATATTAAAAACGTTTTAAAAACACGTTATTTTAAAAACACTTTAAAAACACGTGTTAAAGTGTTTTTAATATAATTATATATATCTATGTTTTTTTTTTCTTCTTCAATTCTTTTTTCCTTTTTTTTTTTTTTTTTTTTTTTTTGCGTCATGTAAGAAGTGCAAACGATAATTAATCAATTTAATTTTAACTGGATAATCCGCGATTGTAATGAAATGCTCGCCCTCTGGTGGGCTAAGGTGAAATTATCACACCACTGCATATCATCATATTATGCAATCGATTTTCCATGATGTAATGGCGGAGAAAGAACAATAATAAATACACGTGGCTATTATATTTACTAACAACTGCAGTTCAAAGAGCGCCATCTATCGATCATTACAAACGCGGATTGTCTAACTGTAACTTTTTTCAGAAGGAAAAGAATATTGATATTTTTTGTGTGGAGTTGCTGTCTAATAAAAGCTGATATTCTTTAACGAAAGTAATTTATAGTGGAATATTGAGAAATATTTTAGAAGAATTAATATGGTGACATAATGTATTGAACAGCTCTTATGTTAGAAAATTTATGCCTTCTTAGTAACTTTTTTGACGCAAAATTCACAATTCTCTTCATATGATCAGCGATATACAAGACCAGAAAATTTAAATAGCATCGAAATAATCTTAATTTCATCTTTCATTAACGAAATCTAGAAATATTATTATCAAAATTATTAATAAAACGATTTCTGGTGGAAATAGTTTATGTACATAAAAGTTATGCACATTTTAAAAATGATTAATAAATTATAATAAAAATAATAGAATAATTTTTGCATACGAAATTTAAAAATAAATTTTTGAAATATTTATTTAATTAAATGCTATACATAAATAATCATTATGATGAATCTAATATTCTTATTTGTTTAGCTTTTTTTTGTGCGTGGAATATCTTCTGAAATGTGCTAAATAAATTGATAACAGTTCTATATGCATACAAAATGCTTTGAATGATAAAATGTAATTTTTTTAAGCTTTATTTTACTTGGAGTTAGTTTGAATGTTAATTAGAATTCAAATCAAAACTGATAATTCATTTTTTAGCCAATAGTTCTGCGGATAATACGTTGCAGACAAACTGTATTTAGATATTTAAACATAGATAGCATTTCAGAATTCTTATAGTAGATATGAACTTGGATCGCTTAGAAAGCCTCCACAGGGAACATATCCTACGCTGGCGTATATATCACACGTAGAATTTTGGCTTTAATCCCACATTATCGCAACACCATCCTGAAATTTTTATTACATTTTTATAAGCGTTTTTGTTTTTCCTGTATATGAAATGTAGAGGTGCATTTTTAAAAAAAAAAGATATCTCAAAAAAAAAAAAAAAAAAAAAAAAAAAAAAAAAAAAGCGCATATTTAAAAATACATGTTCAAATACTAAATTAGCAAAACTGGTTATTTGTTTATTTATTGTATTCAATAATCTACTAATTTCAGAAATGTTATTGATCAAATCCGTACAGATAAGTATAAAGGATTTAAGTCCAAAAATGTTGATTTTGAGTTAAGTACATAGTCATACTCAGAAAAAAATTCTCTATCGATTGGTATAAAGGATTTAAATTCATGTCATTTAGTCTTTGAGAAAATCCATTGGTAAAAAAGGATTCAAGTTAGAAATTTAGCATTAATCTTTAGTATAAAATATTTAATTCAATTTTTTCCCTTCATTAAATGAAGATTGACAATCACTGAATGGTATAAAGGGTATAAATCAACCTAATCCCTTTTTCCTAATCGATTCTTCTGATTAGTTTTTAGTTAGTTTAACTTTATTTTTCGTCTCCTGAAAAATCAAGAATATGGACTTCAATCCTTTATACTTATCAGTACAGATATGATTCCAGATACAACATATATATCTCGAATAAAATAAGTAACACCATTAAACATTGCTTGAATGCTTCAGCTGCTCTTTCACACATCATAACAATATACGAGTCCATTCGTTGCATGCAATAAACTCATCAAATGATATTATCCTCATACGGCATTGAAACAATTCACCCAATAAATTCCGTTTTCCTGTAAACAATACATAAAATGGCGCAAATCCCTTTGGGTCAGGCATTAAGAAACGACCTTTGCTGTCTGTCCCTAGATAAGCGCCCCAATTTTGTGGGTATTAAGGGGGTTGCCCCCGTCTTAAAGGGTAAAGAAAAAAAAAAAACATTCAAGGCAATCAATTTTTTCCGTTCCTTGCATCTGATGGCGTACGGTATTAAGCTAAATTATGATCTATTTCCAAAGGGGTTTTATCGGAGCAGTAAACGAATATTTTATGACCAGCGGTCAGTTGCAATGTCAGAGAGAGGAAAAGGGATTCGTTAGGGACTGACCGACGTTTGTTTGTATTCAATGAGGCTTAGTTTTATTTATGAGACGAAAAACTGCTCTGGCGTAAGTCAGTAGTCAGTAATTTGGGCGTAAAAATAAAATGGTACATATAGATTTCAAAGAAGAAAGAAATATTGTTTAACTTTGTGATAGAGAAAATAACTTTAATTATGGAATCATTTTTAAATTTGCAAACTAAATAATATATTTGTTTGTTTCCACTGTTGGTAAACAGTTATTATAGCGCTATTTTTATCACAAAACATTATAATATTGAAAATTTAATTTACTAACATCTATAAATTTCAAACATGAATAAATGTGCATGTTTTGAGATTTCTTGAGCATAATTTAACCATTTTTAGAAAATACTAATCTCTCTGTATGTATGTGTGCTAGCAAAATTTGTAGGTGTTGTATCTCACGAACTAATGGCGGCATTCAATTCAAGCTCACATTTAGTTAGACTTTGACTGAAAAGTTAGTTCTTCATTTAATGGAAGGCTATGTTTCAGTTTCTATAATGTCCACAAAACTTGTTATGTATGAGCGGCATTATAAAAGGCTATGTTGATTCAATTTGCATATTGGCATATCGGCCGACATGTGGCCCTGCTATGCAGTAATTTAACTCCATTCACAGGAAGATAATATCTCAGAATTTATGACATATAAATCATTTAACTTCGTACGCGAGATGAATATTATGAAAAATAATCTGGTGTGTCCTTCACATGATTTTCTCTTACTCTGCGTTTTAATATTACAAAGACAGATTGCACATTAATACGTAAGATCAATAAGGTAAGATAGTAAAGTTCAATCTAATAATAATAATAATAATAATAATAATAAATCTGAAATAGATTTAGGAAAAATTTTATTTGACATTTAATTCTGTGTAAGCAAGGTTGTTCGGAGCTCTCAAACCGCCGTTCATTAAAACCGCCTACATTTACTTAAAAAAAAAAAAAAAAAAAAAAAAAAAAAATGTTGCTTTCATCGGTTGTTTAGTTGGTTGGGTTTTACGGAGCACTAATAGTGCGCAAAGGGTAATTGGCAACGGTCTGGGATGCACCCCTAAGGATGATCTGGAGACGTACCATCACAATTTTGATCCTTCATGGAGGGATGCCCCCACAGGTATAATCTGCATGGGGATATGAAGGACATTGCGGCCACAACGGATTTTACGTGCAACAACCACAATTAGCGTACACGACAGTCTCTGGCCGGCTCGAGTATCGAAGCCACAATCTTCCAGTTACGAGCTCGGTGCTCTACCGACCGGGCTACCGCGGTTCAGCTGTCGCCTTGAAACTTGCCAACTTAAAAATATACACATATCAACTTAAAAATACCGAATTTCAATTTCCTGCAGTTATTTGCTTTACAGTTAAAGATATACATACAGATGAACCGCTAAAAATTTGACTTTCGTATCAAAGTATCTCAAAACGTGATATTATACAAAAAACAGAGTGGAAATTCGAACTTCCAAAAATAATTCATTTAAACCGTAGTATGAAAAAGTAGTTTTCCCTCCTGAGCAGTGTTTGATTACATAGTAAAATGCAGTAAAGCACTTCTTTCAATTCATAAGAAAAAACGTTTAGCTTAATTTTGGGTATCCCTGTGTATTGTCTATAATCTATATACACATCACATTATACACTTAAACTTACAAGGGAGGGTCACCAACTGTTCAAAAGGTATCTATACATGTTATATATCATCTTAAAGGTCTAACTTAGCTGATAATAAAAATATTCGTCTTATCAGCAAATGTGCCCTCTGGCATGAGTTATTTTCAATTAAAGTTTGTAAATTACACGCTCTGCAGTAATGTACTTTAAAGAATTTCTATCATTAGAATCAATTTTTTAACAGATTCTCAAGCTAAATATGACTATTTATATTATTAATATTTATATAATTATTTATATAATAAGTATTTTATTATATAATAAATATTTTGTTGCAGCATTAAATTTATAAATTCTGTACTTTGCAGATGTAGTCAAATGTAAAATACTCACAGTCAGAAAGATTATCTTGTACATCCACACAATCAGTATTTTGGCTATTGACATTGTATGAGGAAACAATAAAAGAAATTTAATGTACTAACATAGAAATAGGAAAAATAAAGTAAGCGGAAAAATAAATTTATCTTTCATAAAAATTTACAATAAATTTATTTTCCTTAAAAATTAATAATTATAACATTACCTTCAATATAATATTTATAATGAAAATGAATGGATAAATTAATAGTTTCTATCGTTACTACAAAAATTACAAGTGCTTCTTTTTACTTTTATTGCTCTTATCTTTTTCATATAGTTTAGTAATTATAAATTTAATTTTACCGCAAAATAATTTTCAAACAGTAAAATACATTAGAAATATATATATATATATTTTTTTTAATGACGCGGTACTTTTAGGTGGCATTGACTGGGGATGGAGGATGAGGTTGCCAAACTGATAACCATTTTTGAAGGAGTACCCAACAAAGGGCCATCGCTATCCCTAACAGGTACAACGCATCCATGCCTTGTCCGAGACTCGAACCCGGGCCCTACCATGCTTGAGTCACGAACGCTAACACCCACAACGTACGGGTGATCTTTACTAATAATATATATGCAGTGCTGTTTAGAATGAGAATCTTTTACAAAACTGGTTATAGTGATAAAATCTCTCCAAAGAACATTACTAAAGAGTCTGTAATTTAAAAACATTAATTGAGAAAAACTCACGCTAGAGGGCGCATTTGCCGATAACATTGATATTTTCGTTATCAGATCAGTTAGACCTTTAAGATGATGTATACTGTGTATAAATACCTTTTAAACAGTTGGTGACACTCCCTTGTTAGTGTTATACGAAAAAACATAGCACTAAATGAGATATATTTACAGCAGTTTTCAAATTATAACCAATATATACTGTGATATATTATAGTAGCTTAGTTATCATCACCAGAATTTCAAACTTTGTTTAATTTTAGTATTCTCTTAATTAAAAGTAGACTAAACTCGTTAAGCAACAATCAAAAAAGAAAAAAAAATGAAGGAGAAAAAGAATATATATCTTATCTATAGAGGACATATTAAACTTACGTGCATCACTCCTGTGATTACAAGCATGTACCTCAATATCACAGAAAGGCTTAACAAAAAGTTATCCGTACATAGCGCTTAAATTTCATGTCACTGAGTTCGTTTCTTTCACTCAGGTCCTCCAATTTCCTAGATGAATGTAAGGTGGGAAAAACCTTTTTCCACACAAGGCAAGAAAGTTCTCTAGCACATGAAAAACTTTAATTCTACACCTAGTTATTAGGTGTAAGGGAAAATTCTGTCGTTCTTGAACACGTGAACTTTTATGCGTTGTCGATTATTGACTGAAACTGGTTTAAAGAGAGTATGATTGATGATTTACAGACATTGTTTTGTATTTTAGTCGGTTTTTCAAACTTGTAGAACTGTCACCATGGGTGAAGAAAAAGTGCACTTAAGACATTATATGTTGTACGAGTTCCAAAAAGGGAATAACGCGATAGAAGCAACAAAAAACTTGCATGAGGCATTTGGAGAGGACGTAGTAACAGCTGGAACAGGCCAAAGGTGGTATGCGAAATTTCGTTTGGGTGATTTTTTTTTTTTTTTTTTTTTTTTTTTTTGAAAGATGAACCCAGATCAGGAAGGCCATCTGGTGTCAATGACGAAGTGCTTTCAATAGGATCAGGACAAATCCGACGTTAACTTCCACAGAAGTAGGCTTCAAGCTTGGAATTCATCAGACTACTGCTTTGGATCACATTAAAAGGCTTGGTTTCGTGTCCAAACTCTCGGTTTGGGTGTAACACAATGACAGAACTTTCCCTTACACCTAATAGATAGTTCATTGGGTAAACTGTGTGGCTCAGAAAAATCTATGTCCATCCCGTTGTCTGCAGATAAAGTGGACACATAAAATTGAAACATGAAATCGTAGTTTTTATTGAAAGCCGTGGCCTGATGAATATCTTTTGGGAATGCGTCCGTTCACTGCACTCGCAGACGAGCGGGCACCTCTGGAACACACGCATAGCATTAGACGAGAAAATAGACCTTGACGATGTCACAATCCAAATGCTTTGGGTAGCCCTGTAAATGAATGATGAATGATTTCCATACCATAATTTACGCAAAACATGCTTTTATGCATATAAAAAAAATGTTCATTCTATTTTATTTAAGACAGTCTATAAATGTTACACTGCGAGAAATTTCGCTTATAGGTGTAATGTACTTTGATTCTATTGGATGGCCTTGTAGACGAACCCTTTTCATGAACTCAATGAAACATTTAGTATAGCATCACTATATGATACAAATCTAGAATATCGAGATTCGAATTTCTGCTATATTTGTTCTTGAGATATGCTGATGACACACACACACACGGACTAATAATCGCTAAAAACATGATTTTCAAATTCAGGAGGCCCAAAACGTGAATATTAAATGATAGGTCACGTTGATAATTTTAACTTTCTGTAGTTTATCAGATGCCGAAACTGCTCTCAGTAAGTTACCATAAATGTGAAGTCATGACCGTAAATCTGCTATGATTTTTTCTTCTTGAAAACGGGAAGCGACCTTTAACAAAGGAAAAAGACTCCGAATTTTAAAGCAATATGTCACAAACACGAGAACTCTACTTTTTTCTCGAAGGCGGCTGACCGTATAATTTAAAGGTCAATTTCCCCAATTTTTCTGATATATCTTAGGGTATGCTGTCCTTTTATAAAAAAGAAAGAAGCTGGCAGTAAAATTTAGGTCAACCCTACAAATTTTACTGAAATTTCTTAACGTGTATATATAGAGGTTATCGCGTAAACGTATTTTTAAACTGCATTACAATTAGATTAATTTATACTTTTTGAAAATTTTAGAACTTAACGAAGAATTTATATATTGTCAATTGCATTTTTTTATGCATTTCTATTTTCCCTTACCCATATATATGTTAGTAAAAGTATTGTTTTGGGTCAAATTTTCGAAATTGAGTTTTTGTTACATTTACACGTTTTGTGTTCCCCTGAATCCGAAAAAAATTGTGTTTCTACTGGTTGGTCTTGTAAGAAAATATAAAGTTACAATAACTTTTATACGCCCGCTATTTTTCCATTTTATTCAAGAAGTGTATTAACTCTGGCTTATTTGAAAGAACAATCAGTCTAGATGTAAAGCGAAATATGTGTCACTCCCAGTTTAATGACTCAGCAATCCTAACATAAGACTCTTTCGCACGAGTTCTGTAAAATGTAGATTTTCTATTGTTTCTCTTCGAATAACATGTAAAAACACATATTCTAGCAAGGCGTTTAAAACGCTCTTACCATTATAATATACACTTAAATTTAACATATATATTTATTCAAGATAAAGTAAATTTATGGATAAAAGAAAAATATACCTTTAATTAATTAATATATAAACGAATTTAATAATGATGTGCACTTTATAAGTTTTACTTACAGATTGAATTAAGACGGTCAACACAGGAATGACTGGATGCAATTCAAGAGTGCTGAATGCTTTATTCAGGTAAGTGAAATCTTACCTGTTCATTATTGACATTATTTAATATAAATAAATTAATAAAGCGCTCTATAATTAAATCAATTTACGTATTAAGAGAAGCGCAATTAATCTGCACTACCCTATATAACTTTATATTAAGTTTTATTTATGAAAGATCATGAGACTATTCCAGTCTCTTAAATAAACGTATAAAAGAGCGCAAAATATAATGAATTAAAATAACTGCACTGAACTTATATCGAAAAAGAAAGAAAATATACAATATAATTAATTTGTATGTTTATAAAATGAAAAATGAAGAAATTCAATTAAGTATATATATATATATATATATATATAAATAATATAGGTGTGAGTTATTAAATGGAAATCAACTTGTTTATATAACATTTATGTGTTTATAAGCAGACATAAAAAAAACTCATAACTGTTATTGATATACAATCAGTAAATTTGCTCTCTTTAAATACTATTTGAACTTTTCCAAGAATAAATATATGTAGTATATAATAGTATATTTTGATAAAATAAATAAATAACAAAAATGGCAGCATCCGGAAAGGAAATAACATTTATTGAGAAGTTAGACTCCAGTAATTACGATAGCTAGAAATTTAAGGTAGAGATGCTCCTCACGAAGGAAGATCTCTTCCAGGTTATTATAGAAGCGCCCCCAGAGCCATTAACCGATGAATGGCGATCTAAAGATCGTAAAGCGCGCGCCATAATTAATTTAGCTATAGAGGATACACAAATAGTGTATGTAAAACACCTGTCCACAGCCAGGGAAACATGGGATGCACTTAAAAATATACATGAGAGGGCAAATCTAAGCAGCAAATTATTTTTGTTCAAAAAATTATATTCCACCAAACTAGCAGAAGGGGGAAATCTGATAGAACACATAACTAGTATTTATAAATTAAGGGACAAATTGTGAGCGATAGGAGAAGAAATAAATGAGCAGCACTTATCAGCGTTAATGTTGTGCTCGCTACCCCCTAGTTATGATACACTGATCACGGCTATCGAAGCCAGAAATGACGATGAACTTACACCAGAGTATATTAAAAGTAAATTGTTTGACGAATACATTAAAAGGACAGAAAATCACCAAACAAAAGGTGAAAACGCGTATAAAACTCAAATTAAACGTAAAACACCACCAAGTAAACATTGCAATTTTTGCGGAAAGAATTCACACACCCGTAACGAATGCTGGCACTTAAACGCCAGGCCAAATCATAAGCAAAGGAGTTATAATAATTTCCATAACAGCGGTAATAATCCCAGCAAGTACAAAAACAAAAATAAAACACAACTCATAAAGGAAACAGAAAACAAATTAAAGAATCTTACATTTATCATAGATAAAAACTGAGCATAACTCTTGGATAGTAGACAGTGGGAGCAGCAGGCATATCTGCAACGACATAAATCAATTTACAAATCTGAAAGACAACGAAAAGGTTAGTGTTATGCTAGCAAATGGGCACTCCGTAGTCTCACAGGGTTGCGGCGACGTGAATCTTAAAGTAATTAACTCGGATAAGGAAATAAAGAATATTACTTTGAAGGAGGTTTTATACATACCCAATATAGCCACAAATCTAATATCGATAAAGAAAGCAACAGAGAACGGTTGTGTTGCCATATTTAAAAATCATGAATGTAAAATCAAATTCGGGAATAAAACTTATATAGAGGCGAACTTGACAGATAATTTATACGAACTACAAACGAGCGAAACATTTTCCGAAAGTGTAAATATTGCAGAAGCTTGCGAAAATAAGAATTGCATTAAATTATGGCATGAAAGATTAGGGCATGAAAATTTTCAACAAATTAAAGAACTTGTCGACAAAAATATGGCAACTGGAATTGAGTTAAGTAAATGTAAACACAACACAGAATGCGAAATCTGTATCATTTCAAAATTGGAGGATGACACATATCCGAAAAGGGCAACTTTCAGGGCAGAAAAACCATTAGATCTAGTTGTTTCAGATGTTTGCGGACCTTTTCAAACTTCCACAATAGGAGGCAAAAATTATTTTTTAACGTTTATAGATGATTACAGTCGGTTTTACATTTACATGCTTATTGGGAAATAAAAGTGAGGTGTTTGATAGATTTAAACAATATTACGCGTTGACTTTAAACAAGTTTGGCAGGAAAATAAAAATATTGCGTACCGATAACGGCGGAGAGTATACAAGCAATGAATTTGAAAACTTTCTCGCGAATGAAGGAATCGAACACCAATTAACAGTACCGCATTGTTCTCCTCAAAATGGCGTGGCGGAGAGAAAAAATAGAACATTGGTCGAAATGACCAGATGTTTGTTAAGACAGGGCGGTTTGCCAAATAAATTTTGGGGTGAAGCCCTTATGACTGCTAATTATCTACAGAATAGATTGCCAACGAGTGCATGCGATAAAACACCATATGAAAAATGGAATGGGAATAAACCAAACCTCTCCCATGTAAAATCATTCGGTTGTAAGGCATACGTGTATACTCACAAAACCACAAGAGGGAAACTTGACAACAGGGCAAAGGAAGGAATACTTGTTGGTTATGACCTTAGAAGTAAAGATTATAGAGTATATATAGATAATAATGTTAGAATCTGTAGAACAGTAAAGTTTGTAGAGACAAAAACAAAAAATAACAATCTTGAGTATATCGATGAGGAACTGTTAGAGACAAACAATGATATGAATGAAAAAAATTCTAGCAAAACAAACGATCATAAAAACAACTTCCCGGTGATACTAAATGAAATAAAACAAAAATCAGACCAAACCGAGGATATTAATCATGAGATGACAGATCAAACAATTCCGAAAAGGTCGAAAACAGTTAACAAAGGTGTTCCACCTGACAGATTTGCTTTATTGACAAATACTATGAACGTAAACGAACCCAAAACCTTCAATGAAATATTGCAAATAGAAAATTCCATAGAAAGGGAAAATTGGCTAAAAGCAGCCAAAGATGAAATTGCTTCTTTAAATGAAAATAATACATGGGAATTGGTAGACCCTCCCCCTAACACACACATAGTAGGCTCAAAATAGGCATTCAAGGCGAAATATAATGATAAGGGTGAAATCCAAAAATATAAAGCCAAGCTTGTTGCCAAAGGCTTTAGCCAAAAGTATGGGGTAGATTATGACGGGGCGTCTCATACGACAATTAGATCCTTTCTAGTAATGGCCCTATATAAAAATCTGGAATTAAACCACTTGGATTTAAAAACCGCGCTTTTACACGGTCAGCTCGAAGAAACAATTTATATGCACCAACCCGAGGGATTCATAAATCCCGGTGAAGAACATAAAGTATGTAAACTTAATAAAGCCATTTATGGGCTGAAACAGTCAGCCAGGGCTTGGAACTCTAAAATTAATGAAACATTAACAAAATTGAATTTCACACAGAGTTTCACTGACAAATGCCTATACAAAAGAAACACTAAGAACAAAACCGTCTACATACTAGTGTATGTAGATGATTTGCTAATTGCTGGAACCAAACATGATATAAACAAGATAATAGAAGAACTTAGGCGCGAATACAGTATTACCAACCTTGGGAACGTTACTAATTATCTGGGAATAAAAATAACACGACCAAACAGCAACACTTTATTAATAGATCAGTCAAACAAGATTAAACAATTAGTAGATAAATTTAACCTAGAAAATGCGAAGCCCACTAATACTTCCATAGATACAAATTACTTGAAAAATAACGAGAATGAAAATTATTTACCCAATAATACTGATTATAGAAAAGCAGTAGGGGCACTTCTATATATAGCCACTGTCAGCCGACCAGATATCAGTGCTGCCGTCAACTTTTTATCTCGCCATAATGAAAAACCAAGAAGATGCGACTGGGAAAGTGCCAAAAAGGTTATTAGATATTTGAAGACAACTATAAATCTGAAATTGACATATTACAATGATCATCCAGCTACACTAACTGCATACGCGGATGCTGATTTTGTAAACGACCCTGAGGACAGAAATTCCATAACAGGAAATATATTTTTTATCGGAAAAAATCCTATATATTGGTATTCACGTAAACAAAAATGTGTCACTCTATCTACTGCAGAGGCTGAATATATCTACGCAGGAAGCGCTGCACAAGAAATTTTGTGGTTACTACGATTATTAAAAGATTTAGATTTAGATCAAATAAAACCCGTAACAATATATGATGATAATCAATCCACAATAAAAATGATTGAATCAGATAAACATCAAGCGCGTAGTAAACATGTGGATATAAAATACCATTTAATCAAAGAACTATATGAAGAAGGAACGATCAGATTGGAATACGTCCCAAGCAACAAAATGACAGCAGATATACTTACAAAGCCCCTACCAGGGCCGGCGTTTAAAAACCTTAGAAGTGAAATTAATGTAATCGAACATTGAAAATACCGGTCAAGTAGGGGTGTAAGAAAACATAAAGTTACAATAACTTTTATATGCGCGCTATTTTTCCATTTTATTCAAGAAGTGTATTAACTCTGGCTTATTTGAAAGAACAGTCAGTCTAGATGTAAAGCGAAATATGTGCCGCTCCCAGTTTAATGACTCAGCAATCTTAACATAAGACTCTTTCGCGCGAGTTCTGTAAAATGTTGATGTTGTATTGCTTCTCTTCGAATAACATGTAAAAACACATATTCTAGCAGGGCGTTTAAAACGCTCTTACCATTATAATATACACTTAAATTTAACATGTATATTTATTCAAGATAAAGTAAATTTATGGATAAAAGAAAAATATCCCTTTAATTAATTAATATATACACGAATTTAATAATGATGTGCACTTTATAAGTTTTACTTACAGATTGAATTAAGACGGTCAACACAGGAATGAATGGATGCAATTCAAGAGTGCTGAATGCTTTATTCAGGTAAGTGAAATCTTACCTGTTCATTATTGACATTATTTATTATAAATAAATTAATAAAGCGCTCTATAATTAAATCAATTTACGTATTAAGAGAAGCTCAATTAATCTGCACTACCGTATAAAACTTTATATTAAGTTTTATTTATGAAAGGTCTTTGTATCCATGTGTCTGTTATCAGTATATCTCAAGAACAAATATTAGCAGAAAGTTCAAACTTGGCATACTAAATATGTATAATATAGGGTTGCTACACTAAACTTTTCGTTGAGATTAATTGAATGGTTCGGGTACAGGGACACCCAAGAGAATTCAAATACATTACATTCGGCAGCAAATTTATTGAAGTACACATCCACATACTTTCCGTAATTGCTTTTTCTTACTCATAAGGTAGAGAAAGTATTGTTTTTGGGTCAAATTTTTGAAAGGGAGTTTGTGTTAGACTTACACGTTTTAAGGTCCCCTGAATCTGAAAATCATATTTTTAGCGATTGGTCTGTGTGTCTGCCTGTGCGTGTGTATGTTTGTCTATCTGTGCGTGTGTCTGTGTTTGTGTCTATGTGTCTGTCTGTTATCAACATATCTCAAGAACAAATAGTAGCAGAAAGTCCAAACTTGATGTTTTAAATGTGTATGATATAAGGATGCTACACTAGGCTTTTCGTTGAGAGGAAGCAAATGGTTTGTGTACAGGGACACCCAAGATAATTCAAATACATAACGTCTACGGGAGAAATTGCAGTTAAGTAGAGCTTAACGTCTATAGACTGCATTAAACCAATAGAAATGAATATATATATATATATATATATATACGCATAAAGACATATCTCATGTAGAATATGGTAGGGAAATCATTCACTGTTCATTTACAGGGCTACACAAAAGAACTAGATTATAGTGCTACAATAGTTGATAATTGGTGCAAGTGTATTTCAGGTTGTGCCGTGTATTATTATTATAGGATTATATTTAGGTGTCCCATGTAGTCTGTACATAATCTTCAAAAGATATACAGGACTGCAAATATTTAAGCGATAACATTCTTTTTTATTGTTCGTGGAAGTGCTTTAATATTTTACCATGTCCAAGAAAGCTTTTTAGGAATTAAAATCAATTCCTATTGGCCGTATGGTTAATAATGGCCATTTTTTATGCTAAATATTCATTACTTGGTTTTGTGTACATTTACACGTTTTGAGGCTTGCTGATTTCTGAAATCAAGTTTTTTAACGTTTGGTCCTTGTCCGTGTCTCTCAGAGTAACTTAAAAACGAATAATTTCAGGGGATTCAAAATTTGTATTTTCCTGTTAATGTAAGTTTGTTATTGGAAAAGTTTGATGAACAATATATGCCTAAATCATTATACTATAATTTGAAACGAATTCATTTAATATTCAAAGATATATTCACAGTTGCAGTAAATAATTTATTACTGCGCTTACGTGTACTGTAGCAAAAAAACTTTGACATAGTTTAATACTCAACTGTATAGAGTACCTTATAAATGAAAATTAAGTTAAATACCATAAACATTCTTAGAGATATTGGTGATTAAATAAGCTGTTTTTTAGCTGTTTTCTAAAAAGAGATTTACGAGATGAGGTCATTCACAAATTAAAATTTGTATCGGAGAACACATTTAATTTTTCTTTTCAAATAATTAACTTTTCTTTTTTTTTTTTTATAAGTATGTAGTACATACCTGTGAAAAATAGAAAAATGAATAGCAAATATTGTATGAAGTTTCATTGTGTAACATAGTTTTTCTAATAAAAATTTCCATTTGTGAATGACTCCTTATCGTAAAAACTTTTTAGAAAACAGCTGAAAAACGGCTTATTTAATCATCGATATCTCTATGAATTTTAGTGATATTCAACTAGATTTTTTTAATAAGGTACTCTAAACAGTTGAGTATTATACTATATCAAAGTCTTTTTCCTACAGCCCGCGCATGCACAGTAATACATTATTTGCTACAACTGTCCATATCTCTTTCAATATTAAAATATTTGTTTTAAACTACAGTATAATGATTTAGGCATACATTGTCATGTTTCATGAAAATTTCATGATATTTCGAGGAAAAAAAAAAAACTTTAGCGTTATAAAGTAAAAACTTGCGAATTTTTTTTTCCTTTTTTTAAATAAAATATTTATAACTCCTTAAATATTTAAGCTAGCCTCACAAAACTCTATACGTGTATAAAATGTAGCATTTATAACCACATCTAAAATATGCAGATGAATGAACGCACTTCCAGATACAGGGTAATAACAAATATTTTTTTATTTATTGGATTTGCTGTTCGCCATCTAAAGACGTTCGTGACAAAATCTTTGCTAGAAAATATGAGGAAATATACACTAAGCGACAAAAAAAAAAAAAAAAAAAAGCCGCACTTGGATATTTTCCATTTTTTTTCTGTAATTGCTAATTTTATTGCTTCAAAAGTAAAATTTTTAACAGATTTTATTACGTTGCGTTCCACGTGCAATTTAGGATTGAGCCAAGTGTTAAAAACAACATGCAATTGTTCGGAAAATTGTAATTTTAGAAAGTATTTAAAAAATGGCAAGAATATGGCAATTAATGATACCACAAAAAATATTAATTTTAGAGCGAAAAAAAAAAAATTTAATACGCGTGTGATGTTAAAATGATTAAATGTTAACAATATATTAGTGATCTAGTTTTTAGCAAGATAGAACCTTTTTTGGTTGTTCAAAATGCACATTTGTCCTTAGGCGGTCACGTTACTCATCCAGTCGAGATGACCGCAAGTTAAAAAGCCAGTGCTTAAAAAATCAGTTTGAACTACATTTAGAACATAGAAGGGATTCAGAAAAAGTATTTAGTAACATAATTTATCTAAATACAGTGCAAGAACAATTAAACAAAGCAGGTTTAATTGCCAGAAAATCTGAAAAAAAATCCATTCTTAACGAAAAGAATTAGAAAACCAAGAAAAACCAATTAGAAAACTTTAAAGGGTTAAATTTTTTTAAAAAATGATTGGGTTAATTGTTGGGCTGAAGTGGTCTCTCTGATGGGTCAAGTTTAACTTATTTCGAACTGACTGAAACAAGCAGATCTGATCACGAAAATGTGACCGACTTAATGAAAATCGCGCTTTTAAAACAATGACATATTCCCCGTACATTTCGATTCGAAAATGCATAATTTTTCAGTGAGTCTGGCAAATTTTCATGTTCAAGGGATCAATTAGCCCGAAATAAAATTTGGCCATTAAAAAATTGATACCTGAACGACTACTTTGGAGATATTTCAGACTCTTCCATTATCAGCATTTTAAGATGATAATGAAACTTCTTACATGCCACCTGTGGTTCATTTATTTGACTCAAGTTGTTAAAATTACCTATCCATTCTCATAATCATCTATAACTTTGTAAGTTATTATAACTTTTTTTACTTAAAATTAAATCCCACAAAGAATATAGCAGGTTTTCTTCTTTGTTAGACCTGAAAATTATCCTAACCTCAATCCGCTCGAAAATGTTTAGCTTATAAAAGAGGGTGCGGATTAGAAATTTGTAGCCTACAACTTTGTAAGAATTAGAAAAAATATTTATGATATTTGGTCCAGTGAAATTTCTGAGTTTCATGTTAAAAAACTGTAAAATACTATACCATTGCGCATTAAAGCAGTAGTTCCATATAAAGGCAGAATTATCCCATCCAGAATACATATTTTTATTAAATTATTGTTTATACCTAACAAATAAATAGTTTTATTTCATACATTAAAATAGTACTTGTTTATTTCATATAATAAATCCTAATAGAATACAAAGTATATGTTTATTATATTACGTTTAAAAAGAAAATTTTCTGTAGATCTTTACAAAACGAATTATTAAATCGAAAATGTACATAGGTATCATGTTATGACTTCCATATTATACAAACATTACAATTTTATTTGCTGCAATCATTAGTTTTTAAATTATTACAAACTCTAAAGGTATAAGTCAAATTTTCTGCAGTGCGGCTTTTTTTTTTTTTTTTTTTTTTTCGTCGCTTAGTGTATATATTCCTCTTATTCCCAGAATTCAAGAACAACACATTAAGTATTTTTTGAGATATTCGACAAAAGGTAAAAAAAAAAAAAAAAAAATGAAAGTGTTTCCATTATTTTGTCCAACACCTGTATCTCAGTTTGTAAAACACAAAATTTTATATATGTGAGATGGCTATTGTGAAAATTTTTGAAAAGCCATTATGAAATGCATTATGAATTTGGGTATATATTCGCCGACAGATAGTGCTGTTTTTTTTAATAAACTTTTGCAATTTTCCATATGACTGTATATAACATACACAGAGAAAAAAATGTACTTCCTCCATCTAGAACGAATAAGTAGTCATTTTCTGAATCACTAAACTAAAATTACAGATTTACAAGACATGCAAATAAGATGAACAAATAACCTGAATAGAAGAAATAATTGAGAATTTCTAGTCTATACTTTTCTAGATCCTGAAACAATATTATGAATGCTATGAATGTTATGAATCCTTTGTATTGCGAGACATCCTCGCTTTATTTCCTAGAATTGGGGCATATACCATTGGGTCATATTTAGTTACTGAAACGCACCTCTTGAGTTCGCATTTATTTGTAGAGACTTTTAAATGAGTTTGATTCTAGGATAGTATAGAAAAACGTTCTAGAATTCTAATAGGAGTCTTTAGAACTCGCTAGCAAAGAAAACTACAATTTATGGTTATGGATTGGAATTATTTTTACTAAAGACATAATTTGAAATCTAAATGTCAGTCATAGAATTTTTTTTGTTTTTTTATTTAGTACATATTGGTTAAAATTGTAGCAAACTGCATACGTAGAATCTTTATCGTGAAAAGATAAGTGGTTCTTATCACTACGTCCTATGGGAAGAATTTGTATGTACCGCGATAGCGGCCGCAAAAATCACACTATTGAGATGCAATTTGGTATAAATATTTATGAGCCACATGGAATTAGCTGTATAGTTTTGGGTGTGTATTCCATTTGTAGTTCATGTACAGGGACACACCAAAATTTTTCTTATCATTACGGCCTATGGGCAGAATTTGTATGTACCGCAATAGCGGCTGCAAAAATCCCCCGATTGACTTGCAAATTAGCACACACGTTCAGGAAAAATCTGGCAGCTGCGGTGCATTTCTCTGTCAAATATACAGTTTAAAACCGTAAAATTGTATCACTAATATATATTTTACACAGGAATCCTGTAAATCAAACAGGTTTTTTGTTAAAAGTAGAGTTTAGTCCTGTATATTTGGCGGAGAAATACTGGCACCCTAGCTGCCAGATTTTTCCTGTACTTTTAACTTTTTTTTTTTTTTTTACAGTGAATGGAATTAACATACATTATAAAGATGCTTAAAAGCATGTTTACTCTTAAAAACCACACAAAATTTTTCCGATGACGTACTGTAATCATCCAAATGATGTCAAACTAGTTAGAAAAATTAATGAGTTATTAATAATTAGGTGTATTCTTATTACTGGCGTGTATAATAACTGTGGGTCCTTTTCCGTGATACATAAAAGAATTTCGTACTATTACTGTCTATAGTCGGTATTTATGAAAGTGTATTTTAACATGGTTACACCCCATTAAATATAATGAAATTTTATTAGAATTTTAAAAGCATGTTTTACTGTTGAAAATTGTGGACATAGAATTTGTAATTAGTTTACAGGGTTACGCAAGATAATTCCGATTTGCTATGTAATCTTTTGCATGAAATTTGGTACAAATATTTATGGATTTCAGGGAAATGATGCAAGACTGTCAGTTATTAAGAATACATATATATGATATATATATATAAGTATAGAAAGAGAGATACAGAAGGGGGTTCAAGGGGGGGGCGGAGCTGCCCCCCTCAGGAACGTGTCTGATTCAACGTGTCAGTCAAACGTGTGAATCGAATCATATACATTTATATAATAAGGAATACATAAAAATGACCTGTTGAATAATGTCTGATGCAAATAGGACGTTGAGGCTCCTGATTTGCAGATCCACTAGTGTAAGTTGTATTTTTACTATAGTTATATTCACCATAAGAGTAAAAATTTCTGATGATGGACAATGATTTATTTATTTATTTTTTTATCGGAGATTGAAATGCCCTTGGCAGTAGCTATCCTTCATTAGATTCATATGTATTTACCTTATCCATATTCTATTCTTTTACCTATACATTTACTTTGTATATATTCTATACATTTACCTTATTGAATTATCATAAATGATATTTTAAAAGTAGTGTAAGCTATTTATGCTGAAAATAATCGTCAAGATACTATTTTATACTAAATATTTTTGTATTTTACTCGTACTTTAAGAAAATCTTAAATTCCGAGTAAATTCCCAAGTTTTAAAATTAGATCGGTCAATTTCGATAGGGTTCTTGCGAGTATCATAAATGACATTTTAAAACTGGTCCGAAATCTTTGCAATCATTTACTATTGAGATAATATCCATAATATATAATAAACTGCCTAAGTAGCATTTTAACTATAAATTAACTGTTCAATTAGGTAACTGATTAACCTCCTGTTCCTGCGTTCCTTAGCAACGGTTACTGTGTTTATTATTTAAAATTTCTTTTGCATGTTTTATCGCAATATTAATTGAATATATTTTTTAATTTGTTGCCAGAGGAAAAGCATCTTGGCATATTCAAGGTGAAAGACAGCAAATGATAACAAAGCGAAATATGATAACAACGCCAACACCCTCATATAGTATGATGGAGGAAAAAAAGAAAATAGACGGAGATTAGTAGATATATTAAAGAGCACAAAATATTAAGTTGATTGCCCATAAATTAATTTTGCATAAAATTATTCTAAAGTTGTTCTGTCGTTTTCTTAAAGTGATTAACATTTTTTTTTAATGAGGTAAATAAAAATGTGTATACATTTATTATTCACGCTAAAACGTAACGAAAATTATTCATAAGGAAATTACTCTTCAGGAAGAAGATATGCATGTATACTTGAAAATTATAGATTTTTACACGGAAAAAAAAAATGTTTATGCATTATTTAGAGATAATAAAAAAGGAAAGATATGGGAAAAAAGAAACCAAAATTGTTTATTTCTTTTTTCATTCTTTCTTTCTTTCTTTTTTCTTTCTCTTTCTCTCTCTCTCTCTCTCTCTCTCTCTATCTCTCTCTCTCTCTCTCTCTCTCTCCCCCCCCCCCTTTTTTTTTTTTTTTTCTTTAGCAATATTTTATTTTCTGATGGAAGACTTTTCTTTTCAAAGATTCTCTGGGGCAGTTCATATCTTATTGAAACATGTATCTTTCACTTTCATCAGCTTACGTCATTGGATTTATTTTCATTTTACTTATTTATTTTATTTTATTACATTAAAGCTTTTTATTTTATAATTAACTTAAGAAAAATGTTTTGAATTTGATTTTTCTCTTTCTTTCTTTCTCTTAAAAAAAAAAAAAAAAAAAAAATATATATATATATATATATATATATATTATTGGATACTTACTATAACATCCAAATGAAATATTTTTAACAGCTTTGTTAAAAAGTAAATTTTTATAAAAATAACCCATTTTATTTCTATAGATTTTAGTTAACATGTCTCAATAAAAAACACTCATTGAATTTTCATTTCATTTTCAAAAAATATTAAATTATTAGGTTTAAAATCAGAAAATTTACTTCTTTATATTTTTCTCATTTCGAAATCGTGGAATGATTCTGCTAAAATATCAGCGTTTAATTTAAGAAATTCTTGTAAAATTTCAATTTTTTAATTTTTTTTTTTTTATCGTCGAGAAAAGCTTTATCAATTCAACTATAAAAATTTATATTTTTTTTTTCTCTTTTTGTGTATCATTTCTTATAATCACTTAGATTTTATTAATTTAATTATGAAAAACTATAAATTTTTCTGTCTTATGTTTATCTAGTTATAATCTTTAAATTTTTGAAGTCTTCGTTTATTTATTTTTTATTTTTTTAAATTTTTTTAAAGTATAATAGTATGATATATATATATATATAGTGAGACATTTCGCGTTGTTATCATTTGCTGTCTTTAACCTCGTATACGTCAAGATGTTTTTTCCTTTAGCAACAAATCAAAGAATATATTCAATTGAAATTGCGATTAAACATGCAAAAGAAATTTTAAAGTAATGAACGCAGCAGCCGTTGCTGAGGAACGCATTTTTTATATTTTAAGGTAAAAGGTCCTATATTTATTTATTTATTTGTTTATTTATTACACATTTTATATACATAAACTAATTACAAGAGCTTTCCCTTTTACTACTTTTCGCATCGAGTTGAAAATATATATTTAAAATAAAATTGAGAAAAATCGGGGGAAAATATAAAATAGTAAATGTAGTAATCGTTACTAAGGAACGCAACGCAGCTACCATCGGCTATCATATGGAAGAATAGACTGAAAAAAAAGCGTTGTTCTAATAAATTAAATTGTCTTTGTACATAATTTAACATAGATTATTTAGAAAACAAATATAGGCTTCGGTTATTTTCTTTAATTCTTTTTCTTTTCTTTTTTTTTTTTTTTTTTTTTTTAGCTTTGATTTATTTTTTTCGGCAAAAAATAAAACATTTGAATCATCTAAATCCATATACATTTCCAACTTACTTAAAAACAATTTACAATAAGGTTTGAAACATTTTTATGTCACACTATACTTCCGTTGTTAATTAAAACTGTTGTGGATTCAGTTAATAAATAAAACAAGTTATGTTATTAAAGGTGGCTTCAAGCGGCTGCCATCCCTTACAATCAAAGTTCTAATATTTTAGCTGTATTAATAAAACTTTTAAGTCCGTTATTAAATTAAAGTTTATTTTTAATTATTCAGAGACTTCCCTCTCGCAAAATTTATTTTTGCCTTTTCGACTGATTTTTAAATAACTGTGTATATTGTTTATAAATTGTATACATACAAAACAGTGTACCTGAATTTAGCACAGTAAACAATCTTGAAATACAATTCAAAATGTACTTGAGCGATTTCTTATTTTATCTTCTAATACAGGGTGTTCAGTTTAAAAGAGTACCCGTGGATTTTTCTTATAACCCTTAAATCTGACGGATGTGGCAACTATTCTAACATTGAAGTATGATTGTTTGAACCTTGTTTAAGTTTGTGAGACAATTTCTAACACTGTTGGACTGTTACAACTTTAGTTGTGATGTAAAACAGAAATGGAGACTCACAATTTTTTTAATCTTGTAATATTTTTATTTTTGAAAAACACAATTTAATTCAAATTTTTTACATTACCACTTCTTACAGAAAATGATGAAAATGTTCACCACCATTTTGAATGCAAACGAATGCAACACGTCGAATCAAGTTTTTTTCACACGTCGCAGCATTGTTGGTGTTATTGACGAGATTTCTTCAGTTATGATCTGTTTTAATTCATCGATGTTTGAAGGACTTCTCTGGAAAAGCCTATGAAATGATAATGTAAAATTGATAATGATAATGTAAATGTAATGTACGAATGATAATGTAAAAAAATTTAATTTAATTTTGTTTTCATAAATAAAATTATTTCCGGATTAAAAAATTGTGCGTCTCCATTTCTGTTTTACCTCACAAATAAAGTTGTAACAGTCCAATAGTGTTGGAAATTGTTTCCCACACTTAAACAAGGTTCAAACAATTATAGTTCTGTGTTAGAATAGTTCCCACATACATCATATTTAAGGGTAATAAGGAAAACCAAATGGCACTCTTTTAAACTGATCACCCTGTATATCAGAATTCTATTGTGTGGTCCTGTAAGAGATTTATAGATGCTTTCCCTAGCATATTCCACAAGAAACATGCTTGTACGTATGCAAAGCATATAGGATGATTTCGTTTTATTTAGTGTTAAAAATACACCAACGATAAATTTCGTCAATAGGCATAATTTACCATTTCTGAATTTTATTCGATTTCGCAGACTGACTATTTGTTTGATCCCAGCAAAAAGATTCAATTATTATCACAATATAATACAGATTTAAAATACCGAGTTTTGATTGTTTGTCTGATTGTTTTGGTTTTTGATAATAATGTATAAACCGATGATATACATACACGCAGACCAACAAATGATTTTAGGTTTCAAATGAACTCAAAATGTGCAATTACAACAAAAACTACTTGCAAAAATTCTGCCCTAAAACAATCGTTTCTGTATTACGAGTCAGAGAATGTAAAGAATTGCATTGGGTCTGAAACTGGGATTAAATTGGTAGCTTGAGAAATGTTTACTTCTTCTTATTAAAATAACAACAATAATAATAAATGTAGAGATAATGTTATGTAACTGCGCTTAGTTATTATTATTATTATTATTATTATTATTATTATTTGCAATAGATAATAGGCTGTCTCTTTTTGAGATTAAAATATATATTAAAAAATATTTATATTATATGCTTTTTATTACAGTCTTAATTAATTCTATGAAATTTTGATATTTTCGAATTTATTATTTTCTGAATATCACATAACTGCATGAAATTTAGAAGCTTTATTAAAAGTGTTCTTATTCTAGGAATAAAACGAGCAATTTATTTCAACAATACAAAGCAGTTTCTTTCCCAAAAGTAGTTAATTAAAATGACAAAATATAAAACATTCAAATTTTTAAGGAAAATTTACTCATTAAAATGTTTTAAAATAGAAACAGACGACAATTAAACGCAATGCTCTTTACTTTTGTCCTTTAATATATATATATATATATATATATATATATATATATATGTATATAAGATAATAAAAGATAACGTATATAAAAGAATGTTGATGACTTATATAAAATTAATGTTTAAAAATTGTTGAGATGTTACCTTTTTTTTAATTTTAACTTATTAGTTTTAGGGATTAAAATGCCATTTATTTCAGAATAATGCTTGAAAAAGTTACTTTTAAAATTTAAAGAAGAGTGAATTAAACTGTTTTAATAGAAGAAATGGTTGTGAGGAATAGAAAAATGGATTTTTTTTTTTTTTTTTTTTTTTGTGTGTGTGTGTGTGTGTGTTTTAAGCACTAAATAATTTTGAGCTTTTTAAATCTCTAATCACATTGTTAATTATTCGAGAATAGTTTCACCATTTGTGCGAGTTTAGGAAATTTTCATTTTAAAAATTTGAATAAATTGACACCATTTAAATTATTTTAAAATTTAAATAAGACTATTATTTTTATATCTAACGACCAATAAATAATAAAAAAAAAAACTTTTTCCTTTTGGAAAAATTGGACTATTTAAACAATAAATTTTATCTGTTTGAATTTATTGAACAATACGATAACTTTTAATTTTATAATGTTAACTTTTTCCTCAAATGCATGTAAATTTACGTTGAATTCGAATTAACAAACTTACCATTTTCTTCTGTTCGCTTACGTTACTTGTCCTCTAAATTATACGAAAATATTGAGGATCAGGACAAAAACGTATTAAAATATTTAGAATGCCTATAATATAATTTTATTTGTAAAAATAGGCAATATATATTATTTACCAGGCGGCATTTAAAGAATGTAAACTTATCTTTAGAATCGTTTTTTAATAAGAATCGATTAAACTACTATGAAATTTAGGCCTGTTATTAAGATTAGCACGATAATTTTTTAATTGAGAATAGGTACATTTCTATTTGTTTATTTTTATTTTCTCCGATAGTGGAAAATGAATTAATATTTACCATGATTATTGTTTTATTTTTGCTAGTAGTATAGTATTTGAACCTGTACTTACTCATTACAAAATGCAAAGCAGATCTTATATCATTAAGGCGTAGAAGTTAGGCATGTTTAGTTTTTCGAATTTACATTTGGAATACGGCATTTTTATCTGACATTTTTCTATGTGTTTAAAAAGTGTAATAGTGAATCTTTAATTCCTTGCGTCCCTATTTTATCTTTGTAAATATTTTTGAACTCGTTAAAATAGAGAATAGAATAGTATGAATAACCACGATATTCTCAATAACGTAAATGAGAAAACAGATAGGTGAGTCAAAAATTTATTTTGTTTATCAATAAGCTCAGTTGCCGTAGTTGTCGGCTGCATTCATATAGATTTGAAATAAGTTCTTTGATTTCCATAGCGAGAGCTGTAGATTTTCTGTAACAATACGAACCTCCTCAGTTGATAAATACTTTCGAAAAAGTTGCTTTTGAGTATTATGAAATAAAATAAAATAAAATAATAATTATTATTTTTATTTGAGAATATTTCATCATTCTGTTATTTGAATTAATGTTCTAAGGTTATTTAAAATAGTTTAAAAATTTCCTTATTTTAATGTTTTCATAGTAGATGTTTTAATATATTATTTATTTGATATTAAATAAGTGTGACTCAAATTGTTTCTTTAATACTAGCTAGCTTATCGCTTCAAAAGGAAAGTGTAGAGAACGTGATAAAGAGAATTATAATCATTTTGGAAACATGAAAACTTTATTAACAAAAACACTTGTTAATAGAAAATGTAATAGTTAAGCAAAAATGATCGTTGACTTAAAAAAACAATAAGAGGATATTAATTACCACACCAGAAGACACAATAATAAAAAAAAAGAGCACCATGGAGCTGGCATGGCGCTTAAAAATAATAAGTATAAAACTTTAATTAAATACCATAAAATGCAAGAACTTGAAAAAATTGCTTCGATTCGAAAGAAAACATGACCCTTCGTCATGCGAACAAAGTGACAACGCACAAAACCGATTTTAGTGAAGAGGAAAAACCGAATTTTAATAAAAATACTAGTGCGACAGCGTTATAAAATAAAAGAAGAAAAAAAAAAAAAAAAAAAAAAAAAAAAAGAATCTAAAAATCAAAAGTATGAAAACTAAACAAAAAACGAAGTTATGTGAGTAATTTCCAAGTATCAGACAAGAACGGAGTAGAATAAATATCATTAAGAAGGCTTTTCAACATTTTAAATATGTAAAAAAGCCTCATGGATATCCAAAAGGGTAGAGGAGATACGAGAAGAAATTGTGTTAGTTAAAAAAAAATAAATATATAAATAAATAAAAATAAAATACCATGAGCCCAGCAGTGGAAAACAATAGAAGATTGGGAAATCTGTTCATTAAGAACATTCTAACGATGGTCATTTATTCTATATTTCAAACACTTCCTAGTTTGATCACAGCGTAGAGACACGATGCCCATCGAACTTTAGCACTGAATATTTGAAAGAAAAGGAATGAAAGAGGTATCTATATATTATGAGAATTATTTTATGAATAAATATTAGTATATACATTTGTATAGATAATGAAGTTGAATTATTAAATATATCATACACCAAAGCTAAACACTATGTTCATCACTACGAGCTGATACGTATAGCCGTTCTATGGTGCAACGAATATATGTACCAGGATAATTCCTTATTGTCGTAACTTATTCACATTTACAGTGATACGAAAGAAAATCAGTTCTCTATGAAATATTTATTTTTATTTTTTATTTTTTATTTTTGTTTTAAATATAAATTTAATATTTTTAATAAAATTTCAAAATTTTGATGTTTTTATCTGTTCTTTATTTGGATGTCAAAAAATAAAAATTAATAAAAAATAACCTAGGGTAATTTAGGAATCATTCGTGCTTTAGTATCTGACTCGCGAGTTGTAAGTTTGTCATTACTAGTCTAAAGAATATTCTAAAATATTGCATAATATTCATAGATTTATTTCATAAACATCTAAAATATTCTTAGAAGTTTGACAAATTCATTTTAGATATTCATAGATATCTAAAATACCCTTATTAATGTGTACTGTTTACAACTGTTTTGAGATTTTCTTATGCAGTACTTAAGAAGAAAGAAAAGGAAGAAATAAAAGAAGGAAATGAGAAGCAAAAAACTGTATTTGATATAATGAAATACAGTATTTATTATGAATATAGATATAACATGTAACACTTTTATTAGAATAAACAGGTAAACAATTTAGTCTTGATTTGGAAAGTAATGTGTCTCAAATTCTTGAATTTTATATTAATTTTATCTAAAGAATATTATTTTTAAAAAATAACTTAAAATTTGTAGTTTTTATATTTCTTTTACTTTCTAAATGTATATTTAATGGCATATTACTGCATGGGGAAACCGAATAATTGTCCAGTTCCAGTACTTCTAAACTTAACCTGTTGAATTCAACAATTTAATAATTAAGTGATAATACTTGCAATGGAGAACCCGACAACACTTTTTTATATCCCACCTCTAAACTGTCATGTTAAACTTTGAAAGTTAGCAGTTACGATGAAGGAAGAGAAATTGCTTAGAGACGTAGTTATTCAAAAGAATTGTAGAGGGCGCCACAAAGATTTTTATTTCAGTGTTTCTACTTTATTTAAGAGGAGAACCGGAGTTCCACTCTCTTCGATTCTGTAGAAGAAAAAAGTGACACGGAGAAACAAAGTTTATTCTACGATTTTTTTTTTTTTTTTTTTTTTTTTATTTAATAATTATTTTTTCTGTTTTATTCGGGATACATAAAGTTAAAGTTCTTTTATTGCTATCTTAAGATAAAAATTTTTAAATACTTTTTTTTTAACACTTTTCAATAAGGTTTAAAAGTGTTAATGACTTCGGTTCCTCTGTCTGTACGCGCTCTAACTCCCGTAAATATTCATGGAATTTCTTGAAACTGATATAGGTTGTTCAAATTCACTATCGGATGTTCCGTATTGAAAATAGATAGAATACCTCTTTGGGTTTATGTACAACGACACCCGAAAGTATTCCATAGCATTGCGCTCTATGAGAAGTATTTCTATAAACCAAATTTTAATGAAGTTGAAATATGTTATTCATATTCACAAAAGAATGTTTTCTATAGAATATAGTATGATCAGCATTAAGATTTGCAGAGCCATGCAAAAATATTCACTTACATGAACTTCTATTACTGGAAATTTTCTGGAATTGCATTTTCGCTTATACATTAAGAATTTTTAACAAATTCTAACTATGTTTAAGAGTGGATATGATTTGAATTAGTCTGTCGGTATTTGTAACGGTCCAACTGTCTATCTACCTGTAAATATTTTCAGAAATTCTTTAAAATGATATATGTTATTCAAGTTCACTAATAGAATGTTTCCTTTTTAAAATGGCATTGGCATATCCTGTACAACTGATTTCTGTCCAGGGATACCTCAAAAAGTACCAATACATTCCGTTTTAGTACAAACATTTTTATAAATCTCATTTAAATAACATTATACTGCAAAAATCATAAAGAAGTTGAAATTTATTGTTAATAATGTTTTGTATAGAATATGTGGGTAATCTTCAGACTTACAGGAGTACATTAAAATATTCAGATACATTAATGGGTGAAGTTAGAATTTAAGGGCTGTAATTTATTTTGAGTTAAGTATTTTTAACACTTTCCAACAATGTTTACGAGTGTATTATGAATTCAATTAGTCTATCTGTATGCGTTTTAGTCCTTCTGTCTGTCCATTGCGTGATGACGTAGGCAAAAAACATTGAAAGTTATATCATACAAGTACGTACATTTGGAAAGTGTTAATAATCAATGCGTACCGCATGCTTTTTCGTTCTTGTTTCAGAAATAAAATAATTTTACTATTATGATAAATTGAATGATTACAAATGCTATGACTAATTATTTACACTTACGGCATCTAACGTAAAGGCTCCTATAAAAAATATTTTAAAATGATTTCAAGGAGGTGTGAAAATAATATTATATTCTAACGAATCGCGACAAAAATATGAGAATAAATGCCTAATAAAAGATTTTTAATGTGACTCTTAAGTATTTAATAACACGTATTTTTCTGTTTATTAAATTAATTACAACGGATATTCAACCAATGGATCCTGAGTAAAATGGTGCTGTTTTTTTTTTTTTTTTTTTTTTTTTTTTTCTAGTTTTAAAATTCAGTTTCCTACTTATAATAACTTAAAATCGTTATTAATATTTTCAACAATTATTTTATTTCTATACTAATTGTAGTAAATAGGTTTTCTTTAGAGTATTTATGATACTGTCTCATTTTTTTTTTTTTTTTTTTTTTTTAAAGCTTGATTTTAAATTTTGAACCTCATCAAAAATATAATAATAATAATAATAATAAAATCTTTGATATTAAAAAAATATATATCATGCAATTTTTTAATAAAAAATTTCCTTTTATATATTTTTCGGGAATCATAAAACTTTTGTGCCCACAAATTCAATCGAATTATTAACCAACCAATCAAAGCAAATTGAGTAATTTGCTTTGATTTTATTTTTTGTACAATACTAGATGGCAGATTTATATATGTTATTTTGGGCAATATTTAATATTATTATTTTTCTCATTTTCCTTACGCTATGACTTTCTATTTGATTACATTTAATAAAAGAAAAAAAATGTGAATTAATGAAAAATTAAATATTTTTGCTTTAATTTAAAATTATGTTTACTTTGCCCTTAAACATAAATTTTTCGTTTTTTTTTTTTTTTTTATATTTGACACTCACATGATATTCCAATAACATGTAAAATAATGAATCGTAGGATTTCAAATATGCATCACTAAATGTTATTTGGAAAAGTTTAAACTCTCAAAGGAATAAATAATACACGTTATTTTGTTCTTATCCAGTATATCTTAGCGATGTTAATAAAATGAATTGCTTTCTGGAGAATTCTTGATAATATGGCTGCTTTGGGTCCTATAAACCTAGTTTTTAAAAATTTTCAAATTAAAATCATTAATTCATCACGCTTAATTTTAATGTGAAAGAGGAACAATATGAATCGAAGAATATAAAAAAACGTTTAATGAAATACCGGTGATAGCACTTTTATAAAGGATAATTGTATGTATAAGCATTCGAAAAAAAAAAAAAAAAAAAAAAAAAGCTAATATATTTTATATTTTTTGTAAACATATCTATTTATTTATTTTTTATTAAGATTCTCCTTTAAAATAAACTGCAATTTTGACTATTTAGAAATAGGAAATGTTGAGTATTTTTTAATAAAATCATAAGATTAATGAAATTACAAAATTTCGAAGTTTGATCTAGTTTACATTAAAAAAAAAAAAAAAAATAATAGTAATACATAAATGACTCCTTTCCTATCATTAATAAAATTGCATATTTTCAAGAGTATTGTGAAAAATTATGCCCCCCCCCCCACACACACACTCATAATTCTTTCTTTGCCTAGTTACGTGAATGATTATATGTATATGTAAGTAAAGTGAACTAAATTTAGATGTTTACCAACAGAAAATATTACCACGAAACTAAATCCAAGCGTTTAAATTAATTATTAATTTTTTCATTAAATTAATTTCGCTAAACTAAACTAACCATTCTTAAAAGTATAACTGATTACTGCTTAGTAGTTTTTTAAAAAACATTTTTCGGTAAATTATATTGATTCAATCGTTAATTAAAATGACTATTTTCTGCATTAAAGTATGTAATTGGTATTATATAAATGAGTAATTAATATATTATATTCAAATCTCCGCATTACGCAATACATAAAGGAAATAGTCTTAATAAAATATGAAGCATGATTTTACAAATTTTTGCTTCATGAATATACGTACTTTTCCAACTAACGAATGAATTTTAATTAATAAAGAAACCTTACATAATACCTCAATAGAAATCTTTTAAAGCGTTCTCTCCCTTTTTAATGGATTTTCAATGAGCTAAATTGTTTAAGTCTATGAAGTATTAATGATTCAATTAATTTAGAAAAAGAAAATTAAAAAAACTAGTAATTTTCAACCCGAAAAATATTTTTTTAAGAAAAAAGTTTGCAAAAAGAAAGGAAATTATGAAAAGAGTTTCTGCATTTGGGGTCGACATGAAACCCTATTTATACTTTGTTAAAGAATTCAAATATACGGTTTCGCCAAAATGTTTTTTAAATGCCTTTGAATATTTTAAAATGACAAAACCTTCTAATGAGAGTTATTTATTTTTTTGTCCTGTTAATAATAAAATTACCATTTATTTCTATTTAAAAGAATTTTTATGGGTTTCCTTACTTTTTTTTTTCCGAAAGATATTCCTTGAACTAATGAAATGCACTAATACATACATACATGTGAGTGAATAAGAAATTTGCTGCAAACTATAAAAACCTTTGCTTGGATTCTTTTTTCTGAATAAAAAGTATTTTCTTGCGTAATCTACATCAATTTCAAAAGTCTAAGAGAAAACTTAAGTATATATATATACAGTAGAACCTCGTTAACGTGAATTACTTTATGAACTGTTACTAATATGAACTGTTTTCACAATGTCCGTCAAAATGAAGACTACTTTAGTTATATGAAGATTAGTTACTGATAGCATGAACTATTGATAACATGAACCAATTTTTTATCCCCCTTGAGATTCACGTTAACGAGGTTCGACTATATATATATATATATACAGAGAGAGAGAGGGGGGGGGGGGAGGGGAGATAAATAGATATGTATGAAAACTTATTTAAAAAAAAAATACCAGAGTATGAACAGATGGAAAAGTATTAAAAGCCGTAATTACTAAAATATGAACAGATTGAAAAAGAGAAATAGACGAAATCAAATTAATGGTAGTTTACAAAATTTACAACATCACCGGGGGGCATAATACAAATTATAAATGCAAATTGTGGTTTTTGGTAAAGTTAAGTGTTTATTGGTAATAAATTCTTAACTTTTTATGCTCAAATCCCAATAACAAAAGTAAAAAGATGCGGGAAAAAAAAATTATCTATCCATATATATATAAATACAAGACATACCAACAGTAAAATGCATAGAACATCTGACTAGAATTTAAAACTAATGGCGGACTGGGACTGCAGATAACATTTAAAAAGTAAAAAATAATAAATTAATTTTATTTATATTGTAACATGATAGAAGAATAAAGAAAACAGATAATTATGCATAGATGTATATATATGGATATATATATATATGGATATATATATATATATATATATATGTATATATATGTGTGTGTGTGTGTGTGTGTGTGTGTTAAAGTATTTGAAATATATAATTTACATGCAGTCGAACCTCGTTAACATGAACTACTTTTAACAGGAACTGTTTCCGCAATTCCCTTCAAAATGAAGATTAGTTTAGTTATATGAAGATTAGTTACTGATAGCATGAACTACTGATAACAGGAACAGATTTGTTATCCCCATTGAGATTCACGTTAATGAGTTTAGACTGTATATATATATATATATATATATATATATATATATATATACATATATATATAGATTAAATCGTTTGTAGGTGTACATGCATACATGTTATAATAAAAAAATCATGATACACAATATAGATTTATTTTAATATTTTTATTAACTGAACTACATAGAAGCAAAGAATATATTACTAATATTCGTGAAATAAACGGTTTTTAGTTTTCAATTTCTCAACATAGATTGCTTATGAAATCTAAAAGTCAAAAAACGTTTTGTGGCTGAAATTGTAATATTGGTTTTTATTCAAAATAGAAATTATTTATTTTAATTTTTTATTATACTTATTATTATTTCTCAATACGATAACATTTTCTTATATGTACTGAATTACAAAACAGTACAAAGAGATCGGGTTTCATCTGCCGACTCATTTATTCCATTAATTAGCGAAATATCTTTGCAATTAATAATTTTCCCTTAAAGAAAATTTCTCCATAGTACTCTTAAAATATATATTTCAAACATTCTGCATTGTGAAACGTGAAGCTAATGTTTTTACAATAAACTATTTATTTATATGGACTTTTGAAAATTTGCTTTAAAATACAGTAGAGAACCGATTATCCGAGAAATTGGGTGGCAATCGCGGATAACGGGAAAAAATAGAGTAAAATGGAGTGCAAGCATGAAAAAAAAATACGCGGCAGA
Source organism: Salticus scenicus (assembly GCA_963930645.1). Classification (NCBI taxonomy): domain Eukaryota; kingdom Metazoa; phylum Arthropoda; class Arachnida; order Araneae; family Salticidae; genus Salticus; species Salticus scenicus. The sequence goes on along the minus strand of OZ005655.1, from coordinate 213,398,892 downwards.
ACAGTATAGCCCCTATTTCTATAAAGTAAAAAAATCCATTTCCTCCTAAAACCGTCAAAAAAATTCAAAGTAGGCCTATAGAATTACGATGCACAGTAAACATGTCGGTGATTTTCGATCTTCGCATTGTATAATCTATTGTATTTTCCTTGTTGATGGCTTGAATTAAAATTGAATTTTTTGGAGGTTAGTAATTTAAATTGTTTTTCGAGGCACTCGCACTTGCGGATGGATAACCGGTGCTCTACTGTACTTGCAGCTTCAGGGTTCATCTCTAAAGAAAGGTTTCTTCAGTTGCTGCTTATTTATATAAGTTAACGTAAGTGACCTCAGGAAATAATGTCATTGCTGCTGTAGTGCAGTAATAAACATTAGCATAATATTTAAGCGCTGTTTATACAATCAAAAAATTTGTATGCTAACATTTATCATTATTTATTTATTTATTTATTTTATATGTTTCCTTTTATTCATTCCATATTTTATTAGTTATTGTTTTTCTTATGTATATGAATAAAACTTATTCAAATAAGAGTACTTTGCTTATGAAACCTTTTTTCATGTCTACGAAAAATATGGCTTATATGTATTTATACAAATTGTCAAACTCTTCATCAAGAAAGCTAAATTTATTGAAAAATTAATGAAATAAAATTTTATCGTTCAACCAGTCACTTTTATTATCATATTTTTTAAGATATATTAACACTCTCTCGTTAGTTTTATTTAGGAAAAAAAAAAAGAAGAAGAAAACAAATAAATAAGTCAACAAATTGAAAGACATTTCTTTGACGAATGAGAATTTTAAAAATAAAATTGCGATTTTTTTTTTTTTTTTTTTTTTTTTTTAAATAAAAAAATCTGATGTGGGCACCACATGACTTCCTTATACACTTTTAGAAATATACATAATGTTAAAAAACATTGACATTGGACCCGAAACAGTTGGCTAAAAATATTTAAAAAAAAATGAATTATCACCGTGTTCTGAGCTTTTCTGAAAGTTAGCTAAAAACCGATTGCAAGATTTGTACTGGTAACGCTGACGAAGGCAGCAGGGACCCGAAAAAATTGGCTAAAAGTATTAAAAAAAGGAATTTTACCATGTTCTGAACTATTCTGAAAGTTTCAAATGTCTACCTAGTCGGGAAGTTAGTTAAATAATTTTTTTGTTGGACCATATAAACGCTGCCGAAGGCAGGAGGGACCTGAAACAGTTGGCTAAAAGTATTAAAAAGATGCATATTCACCGTGTTATGAACTATTCTGAATGTTTCAAATGTCTAGCTAGTCGGGAATTTAGTTAAATAAATTTTCTGTTGAACCATGTAAACGCTGCCGAAGGCAGCAGTGACCCGAAACAATTGGCCAAAAATATTTTAAAAATGCATTGTCACCGTATTTTGAGCTTTTCCGGAAGTTTTAAATGTCTAGCTAGTCGGGAAGTTAGTTACAAATCGATTCCAAGATTTGAACTGGTAACGCTGCCGAAGGCAGCAGGGACCCTATACAGTTGCCTAAAAGTATTTAAAAAATGCATTTTCACCGTGTTCTGATCTAATCTGAAAGTTTCAAATGTCTAGCTACTCGGGAAGTTAGTTAAATAAATTTTCTGCTTAATCGCATAAACGCCGCTGAAGGCAGCAGGTATCGGAAACAGTTGGCTAAAAATATTTAAAAAATGCATTGTCAACGTGTTCTGAGCTTTTCTGAAAGTTTCAAATGCCTAACTAATCGGAAAGTCAGTTAAATTGCAAGATTTGTCTAAACCGTTTTTGAGTTATTACCGTTTTTTGATACATTATGGCCAAATTTTTGTCATTATGAACCTAATTTTCCTAAATATCTCCAAAACGGAAAATCATAGAAAGTCCAAAAAGGGAGGTGCACAACTAGATGTTATAACAAACCTATGTACCAATTCGCAACTTTCTACGTCAAACCCTTTTTGAGTTATGCGACATACCCGCACACAGACACACACACACACATACAGACGTCACGAAAAATCGTGTAAAATCCCTTATATCTCTAAAACGAGAGCTCGTGTTAAGATGACACTTGCAGGTGTGCAACTAGACATCATGAAAGTCACACGTATAAATTAGCAACATTCAGCGATCATTCGTTTTCGAGCAATGTGAAATACAAAATCCATTTCGCAAATCGGGATTACTATACTTCCTTATACTTTGTATAAGGAAGTAAAAATATGTGCAACACTGTAATCTTTCATTGCGGCATATTACAATACATTAAACAAATGTAAGCGTTTTTATTGCACATTTGATAATTTCGGTTATTAAAAAAAAAAAAAAAAAAAAAATGAAAATTTTTCTATATTTGTACAGTAACCGTGAAGTGCCTCTTGAGAAATTAAAAAAAGAGAGGAAATAAACAACTCAACCAAAATAAATTGCAACTTTTATTGACTCAAAAATTATCAAACTCTATTTCCCGAAATTCCTTCGGGACTCATCGAATCGAAAATTATAATTCTTAATTTTTTATCCCCTCCTAAGAAAATTTTCCTTCTAGGCGACTGATTCATATAATGCATCAATAACTATCGCATAAATATGTATTTTTTGCGACTTCATTTACACAACATCTCTCAAGAGACTGTGTTTGAAATGCGATATGCCATAACAACAACAAGCGGAGGAGAAAAAAATGCGAAAGAAATCTCTATATAGGCTGATGGTCGGGAGAAAAAAAATCGGCAAACGGTACGTCTTTTTTTTTTACGGCTTTTTTTAACCCACGTAAGTTGCGGCAACACTCTGTAAAGAAGATGGAATGAAAGTAAGAGAAAACTAGGGTGAGCGTGAATGTGTTTTAAGATAAGAAAAAAACAAAGAAAGAATTGAAGAGGCAGAGAGAAATGGAAAGCATTGGTTCGAACAGATGGCAGCGCAGACGAAAAGATCGAGAGGCTGCACCGAGTATTCTGATTGGTTGGTGGGCGGGAGTTACCTGGGACAGAGAGAAAAGTTGTTGGGACAGTTTGATTTCTGCTGCTCACTGCTCTTCCACCCCTGCTCCTATGTCTCTTTCGCTCTCTGATTCCTTTGCCTCTCTCTTCCCCTCCATCTCAGGACGTTTCGATGGCCTTTTTACTCGGAGTTGCCATTAAGGGGTCGTACAGTTATGAAACTAGAGTTTCGTTAAAGGGCTGTTCTATAAACTTTTTTTATACATAGATTTACTACGTAGGTTGTAAATGAATGTACGAAATAAATATCTTGTTAGAATGAACTTTAATATGCAGGATGATCATTATTTTAGTTTTACTTTCAAACTTATATAAAATTGAAACCAATGGACTAATAGTTACCATATTTTTAAATATTATAAAAGAAATGAATTTTATATATGAAAAACAAACGAGCAATAATGTGGGTATCTTGGAGACAAAAAAAAAAAAAAAATAAAAAAAAAAAAATCTTTTTTTTTTATTACTGACATTGTAATAGTTATGCCTTAAAAATTTCAAAATGCATGGTAATAGTTTGAAAATGACATCATATTAATAACAAAATATAACGTACCATTTTTTGCTCCAACAGTTAAAGTTGCTAATATCCTGCTCTCTGTCATAGGAAAGTATATTAGCTACAATGTTGTATGTCGGTTGATAACACCTTTCAACTTTTATGGGTTTTTAATGTCTAAACAATGAACATTGCTTTTGAGGTAAACCAAAAGTCACACGGATTGATATTTGGTGACCTAAGTGGTTATGAACCGAAAAGAAATCTCACGCAAATACCGATATAATGTATATGCATGACTATCATTTCAGGTTGCTAAACATTGGCTATCGCGAATATTCTATGCTGTTACATAGAATTCAATGATCTCTGTACAGACTGTTTTTCAAAGAATTATTGTTGTGAGATCGACATTAATTATGAAATAGAAGGGAAAAAAAAAACTCGCAAAATAAGATGGATTGAACACTGTTAAAAAATTGTCGGCATTTTACAACAAAAGGTGCTGGCACCGCGGCTGCCAGCACAGTTGCTGTAAAATTTACAAATTGCTGTCTTTTATGGTGATGTAAAATTAACTGCACTTTTCTGTAAAATTTACAAGTTGCTGTCTTTTTTGGTGCTGTATAATTAACTACACTTTGCTGTAAAATTCACAAGTTGATGTCTTTTATGGTGCTGTAAAAATTACTACAATTTGCTGTAAAATTCACAAGTTGCTGTCTTTTATGTTGCTGTAAAATTAACTGCACTTTGCTGTAAATTTTACAAAGTGCTGTAATTTTATAAGTTGCTGTTTTTAACGGTGCTGTGTAATTTACTGCAATTTGCTGTATATTTTACAATATGCTGTTTTTAACAGTAATGGGAAATTTACTGCACTTTGCTGTTATTTAAAAAAAAATTATTTAAAAGCTTGTATTTACATTTAATATTTATAAATTTCGTTTTTTCAATATAATATGCATTCAGACAACAATTCTCATGGTTTTTGTTAGATTATTTTTACAGATTTGTAATCTTTAAATAGCGTTTTCTCAGTTTAAATTTTTTCATGAATTTATGATCTTCAAAATCTAAGACTTCCAAAGTTATTTAAGAATATACGCAATGTGTATGGATGTTTAATAGAATTTAAAAGAATTAGGGATCGATTTTGCAATATCTTTAAAAGAAATATTAAGAAAAATCACCTTTTTTTTTTTTTTTTTTTTTTTTTCTTCCCAAATTTTACCAAAACATGCACTTTTTAATATCTTTTTTTTTTTTTTTTTTTTTTTGTTTAATTAATGAATAAATTTCAAAACCAATACGTAATTCTTTAAAACGTTTCCCTTAAACATGCAAAAAAGTTGTAAGTTCTTTCCTAAATATCTGTAAAAGTTTTAGCTGTTTGAAGATCATTAATTCATGAAAAAATGCAGACTGAGAAAACATAATTCATAGATTTCAATTCTGAAAAAAAAAGTATTAAAACCCACAAGAATTGATACCGGAATATATATTTTAATAGACAAAACTTATAGTCCAGGTTATAAATATTAATTGGAAATATAGGCTATTATATGGAACTTACTTCAATAATAATTACAGAACTTTGGATAAACACCATAAAATGCAATAAACTCGCAACAATTTTTTGGGTCGAAAGAACTCACGATCCTTTGTCAGGCGAACAAAGTAGGCACGAGTGCTGCATTCAATAATGCCGTCAAAGGTGCCATGTCATCTTAATTCAGTCGCTGCTTCAGATTCTTAGCATTTGCTGAGCTACAAGCTCTCAATTATTACAATTCTGTAAAATTTACTACATTTTGTTACAAATTTTACAGGATGGTGTTCTTATCAGCGCTATAAATTTCACAACACTGTTGTAAAAACTTACAAATGAAAAGATCGGTTTATTTCTTTTTTATCTTTCTCTCCCCCTCCCCCTCTCTCTCTTTTTTTTTCTTTAAAGCCATGTTAAACTTGAAATAAAGCTTCACAAAAAGTATAACTGGAGACATGGACTAATAATTTAAACTGTTTCTGGAATGTATACAACTGGATTTAAATTAATATTAAATGTAACCTGAATACAACATGCCGAAAACGAATTTGCCTTATACATTTTTTATTTTTCCCATTTTTGAAGAACATAAAATTCCATTATTATTAATATTATTAATATTATTGTTGTTGTTATTATTTTCCCGGATTCATAACTTTTGGTTTAATATTATTTTATAGAAATTTCAACTCTCATTAGTGCCTAAAAAACAGAATTTTGCTCAATGGCATCGTTTTTTTTCATATTATAAATCACGACATAAATATTTCGTTTTCTCGGGTTCGAATTCGAACATAAAATGTGTTTCATGAAATTTAGTACAACTATTTCTAATTTACTGAAGTAATTTTTGAACTCAATATCTTTTAATTATTCAAAACTGTTTTTGCCGAAGTAGAAACCTAGGTACAAATAGTTTTCTCTTGTCCGTATTAGTGTATAAGGCAAGACGAATTAAAAACATTTGGGCCGTTCATGTGAACATATAATTTCTTTAGTGATGTAGCAATGTTACTGATTTACCAAATTCACCCAGAACTATAGTAAATTTTTATTTAGAATTGATTGAAAATAAAATATAATAAAAAGTATTATGTTTTATCAAAAATTTAAAACAAGAAATATAATAATATATTAATCACTAATAGAAGTTTTATCTTAATGATGAAAAAACGTTATTGTTAAAAAACCAGTTCAACAATTCAATTTTAGTTTAGAACCTCTTTCTACTCTAAATTGCATGAAAGTTGTGGATTTTCCTGCGATAGTAAAAGTATTCTTTTTACACTTGGTATCATGACTTTAGCTGTTAATGGCTTTAAAAGTATTAATTTTTTATGCAGTTGTCAATTTAAAACAAAAATATTACATGTTCATTTTATTTTTTTATTTATTTATTTTTTTTTTACATCAAAAGAAATATATTTATTTACACGTGAATAATAAAACTGAAATGAAAATTTACTAAAAATTGAAGTTCCGCACGTAAAAAAAATTCTGATAAAACTGGTGTCATGTTTAAAACGCAACGTCAATAAAATAGATTTTATATAAGAAATATCTTGAGCGCCCTTGTAAACAAACAATAAAACGAAGTTCTATAATTTTTACATTCTCCATTTTCAATGGGGAATATACTGTAAGGTATTTCAAATAATAGACATAACTTTGTAGTTATTAAACATATTTTCGGACGTTATTGCTCAGAAAGACAGACTGGCGTTTTTTAAAAGACAAAGGTGATTTCTGCCGAAGTTAAGACCAAACTAAGCTAAATCATTTTCTCGCGCCAAATTAAAATGAGAATTTTGTAAAAATTGTTAAAGCCATTTCAGATATACAAGATGCCAGTACAGATATACAAGATATGCTCATTTTAAATTATATTACATATTTATTTATGTTTTTACCATAACTAATTATCTCAAGATAAAAATATATCTGCGTGTTTCCTCTTACAGTTTATTTGCTAGAATTTACTTAATTTGCATTTTTAAGATTTTCACACATAAGTTATTTATATGAATACCATTGTCAATTACTTTGTCTGCAAATGTAGCTTAGGTTATGTAAAAAAATATATATACATAGTCTAAAGTTATATATATCAAATTATTTCTAAGAAAAATTAATAAAACCGAAACCAGTACTTACTAACAACTACAAATCACGGCAAAAAAATATTTCAAACACACCACCTATGCCATAAGACGTAATGAGTAGGCTGAATACAGTTAAATCTACAGTTAGTTGGAGACGTATTTATCTACTGAACTAATAAGTAAATAAAATTTAGTTTAAATTGTTTCTGCTTATTTTAATAACTAATAAACCTTAAATTTAAAATTTATTTCATTTAATTTTTAATTTTTAACTTAAATTAATTAGCGAAGCATAAATAAATTGCAATTCAAAGATAGAGGTTTTGTTTCTCTATAGATGCTATAGAACAAGACAGGGAGGAATGATAGCGCCTTCTCTCCTCTCTCTCTCTCTCTATATATATATATATATATATATATATATATATAGGATTATCAACTTCAAAATTTTTTAAATAAACATCTATCGGCACAAAAGAGCATAATTCGAATCCCGACCACAGAGAAATTATCATGCATACTGAGAATAATTAAAAAGTAGGTGTAATGGTAGCATATGACAAAAACGCTTTTATTGTATACATAAAGATTATTTGTTAGATGTTTTTAAAATTAAAGTGTTAAATTACTTTCAACATACAGGATTTTTTACGCATATTTAAAATTTAACCCAATTGCATATTTCAGTTAACCATTTTAGAAATTAAATTTTTGAATATTGTAACACAAAACATTGCAATACAAAGATGTCGATCACATAATCATCGACGTTATGTGTTGTGAGGTATTTATTAAATCTCTCTCACTCTCTCTCTGTCTTTTTTTTTTTTTTTTTTTTTTTGTGTGTGTGTGTGTGTATGTGTGTGTGTAAAGGAGAGCATTAAATACTATTATATTATTAGTTTAAAATTATTTCTTAAAAACTGACAAACAATGTAAAACAGTGTAAATCGGTTTTGAGGCGTAATTAATTCAAAAAATAAAAAAACTTCATTTAATTATCTATTTATTTTCTATGATACTTTGAAAATTTTCAAATATAACACACGTGAATATTTCAGATTAAATTATATTAATAATGATCATAATTAGTTATGTAATTATCGAAAATGATGAAAAAAAGTACATATTTCACTATTAAAATGAACCCCATCCCTTATTCTTTCCCACTATCAAAAATAAATAAATAAATAAAATGAAATGAAATAAATAAATAAAATAAATTCTGATCATAGGTCGTTCAATATGAGGAAAGACATATCTTTACATTCTGAACTAATATTTAAAATTAAAATAGAAAATTCTTATCTTGTCATTAGAAGATTGCTAGCTATTAGGAAAAATTGTATATTTACGTATTTGGAAATAAGGTGCTTTATAATCGATAAAAATATTGGCTACTAACTTTATTTTAATAATTTCAACACAACACTTTCAATTTTCAAAGAAGTATATTTTTCGATACTGACATTAACCTTCCTCATTTTAGCTCATGACTAAAATGTTTTATCAAGGTCAACTGCAGTTTATTTATAGGGAAAATGGAGCACCAGAAACTGAGTGAAAGCATTGCAATATGAGGCTCTTATTTTGAAATTTAAAGTTACAATAAAAATAAGTGTTTAGATAGGTTTTTAATTATGAAATTAAAGTCTAAGAATATTACAGTTATAGAAAGTGCAAAACATAATGTTTCTCAAAATAAACTGTTCACTGGTATGTACATTCTCAATGCATAGTGTCCTTTTACACCAAAATCTTGACCGAGAATTCAATTTATTTTCTCATATCTGGAAATTTTTGACACATAAAATTTTAGGTAAAATTTTATTGACATCAGTAGAAATTAAAAAAAGTTGTTTTGTTCAATAAAGATAAAAAATGTCTAAGTAAATGAATAATAAAAAAAAAAAAATCGAACAATAACATTTAGTAATATTTTTTCTTTCTCTGTGACTTTTTAAATAGTATTGGAAAAATAATTTCTACAACTTTGCTTAAGGGAATTGTTATTTTGAGATAATCATTCTTAAGTTGTTAAATATTTATTAAAAACAACTGATACACATTTGTGAGGGTAGTAATGCCCTTCCTCCACCCCCCATACCGCTATAAACCCAAAACAAATATGGTACTTAATTAAAAGAACATTCAAAACTATTATTTAAGTAAAAAAATTATTCCAAATTATCCAAGCAATCTTCATCCACAATCTTCAAAAGGTACATCATATGAATTTCAGAATATTAAATTTGAAATTTTTGTTTTTAATCTAAGCTGATAACACACACACACGCGCGCGCGCACACACACACACATATATATATATGTGTCTCTCTCTCTATATATATATATATAGTATATATATAAATAATAGATATCGTAATAAAAATTAATCTTAAAATTTAGCTATTAATAGAACTAAAACAGTAACAGCTCACTAAAATATAGAACTGAATTAGCATAGAGGAAAGAATTACATAAATAGTTGCGATTATATAGAACATTTTCGTATTCACGGGAATTTAGGACTTTAGAACGTAATATTATATAAAAAACCAAAACTGATAACTAAACGTCAAAAGCCACTTTGTTTACTATATGTGTTTAAGATTTTAATTATTAGTTCCTGAACAGTTTTCGTCCTCGCGGTAAAATGTAATAAAGCACTTGTAGAATTACATTCAAAAGAAAAGTATGCTTGGGCTCAATATAATATTGGGCGACCCTATATATTGTCTTTAATTTATACATGTAGGATTAAATTATACGCGTACTTTAATTTAGCTCTGTATGGAAAACATATAACAAAACTTGAAATGCATTTCCAGTAAGTTATAGGTATAGCTCCATTATATTCAATTTCTTTTAAGGTAGCCCTGTAAATGAATGTTGAATTGTTTGCACATCATATTATGCACAAAATATGCTTTTATGCATCTAAAAAATGCCTATTTCATTTTATTTAGTGAAGCCTATGATGTTAGTCTGTACCTACTAGAAATTTCGCCGATGCACGTAATGTATCTAAATTATCTTGGATGTTTCTACAAGAACCACTTGTTTGGTCTCAACAAAATGACTGCAGTAACTTTCTTGTACGATATTGATTTGAATACCGAGTCTGAACTTCCTGATACTAATTATTCCTGAGATATATCGATAGGAGACACAGAGACACGCAGACCGACATGCTGATTCACAGATTAACCTCTAAAAACCTGTTTTGGGACCAGAGGACCTGAAAACGGGTAAATATAATAAAAACTCAATTTTAAAAAATTGACACCGTAACAGTACTTTCTGTATCATATAAGAGTAAGAGAAAGTAAAACAGAAAGAAAGAAAGAAAAAGTAAAAAAGAAAGAAAGAAAAAGATAAAAAAAAAAAAAAAAAGTACGTAATGTGTACAAATGAGAAAATTCTTATTTAATTAATTTAAATAGTCAATTTCACAAATGTAATTTAAAATAAACTGTTTGCAATAATTGTGAAATAAACATATTGTAATGATGCCAATCTAAAATTGCATAAAAAATCGCGGAGAATGTGTGTTCTCCGAATGTTGGTTCGGAGAGTTCCAACATTTCGGAGAGAGTTGGTTCTCTGAAATGCTGGAGAAATCGCGAAATGTTGGTTCAAATCAAAAAATAAGAACAATTATTCTTATTTTTTGATTTGAACCAACATTTCGGGAAGTGCTGTCACTAATGCAAAGCAGAGAAAACACTCAAGTAGCAGATGATATAATTTGATTTAATTACCTTGTACTACTTTTAACATTGCCATGGAATGATTAATTCAAGAAATGACTCGAGGAAATATTATCTTTCCTCTGATATTTTGAATTTTCTGATTATTAATAGCATACAAGACTAACGCAATAATTTTTACATCCATGTTTTCTTGTTCGTTGATTTTATATTTTCTTCTTATAAACAAGAAAATTAATTTTCTTTCTTTTTAACTTTTGAAATAAATATATATTCAGTCATACATACACGTAAAGTTTTTAGATTTTAATGTAAAAATTAGTAGAAAGTTATTTTTAAAAACCGTATAAATTTCTAGGCAAGTGTAACATGTTTTGAAAGTTTTAATATCTCTTTCTCGTGCGCGAAAGTACGTACTATTCACATGAATTCAGAATCGAGACTCTTTAGGCACATGACATTTTTGTAAGCCTAAAGCATAAAATTTATATCTGCATTAATATTAAACTTTATGCATTTTTTATAAGGTATTTACATTACATTTTCGCAGGAATAATCTAAAACGGTGCATTAAGATTTTTTTGCGATACCAAATGAAGTGAATAAAATTTTAAAAGAATAATGATAATAAAAAAAAGGTAATAAAATTATTTCTAAGATATATCTGCGGTATACCTACGTGTACATAACCCTACAATCAATCACCAAGATAATTTTTTCTTCCTTAGTAAGCTAATGAATGTAATTTTTTATTTTCAACAATTTTAAAGATTTTTGCGTCATAAATGAGAAGTATAATATTTTGAGTTTTAAAAATTGTTCAAGTATTTGATACAATGCTTTGATATTATATCGACAATTACAAAGTATAATTTTCGATAAAAAATCTTGTTTTTATTCATTTCTATTGAAATTTTATTTTTCCGACTGGGTGAAAATAATGCCTGGACCGGGAGTCGAACCCCGGATCTTTGACTTACAAGGCCAAGGCTCTACCAATTGAGCTATCTAGGCCGACAACCGGTCAGCATTACTCACTCAGACAACCTTTAAGCAGAAACATCTGGTCTATCATGTATATAGCTCGACAGAAATAAGCCGCAGGTAATGGAAAACACGCATTAAACAATGGGAGAAAGAAATACAATTTTTATTAAAATCACACAATCAACTGATTGGATATCCTATTTAATGATTTCCAATCATTAATAATTAATTCCAATCATAATGCCGACCGGTTGTCGGCCTGGATAGTTCAAATGGTAGAGCCTTGACCTTGTAAGTCAAAGATCCGGGGTTCGACTCCCGGTCCAGGCATTATTTTCACTCAGTTGTTTTAGAAAGAAAGGAAAAAAGAAAAAGACAGCGTCACCGACAATGTATGTTGATTTAGATTTATAAAATAGTACAGCAGTGGTCAGGGGTATTCTGCAATTCTGCCTACATTTAAATAAAGAAAAAAGAAGAAGAAGAAGAAAAAAGAAAGAAAAAAGAAAATGTGCGAATTTCAACTACACAGCGTTACAAACTTGAACGGACTTTTATATTCAGTATCCATCACTAATTTTCAATTGTAATGATTGTCTAATAAATTATCATATACATGGAAACTTATTCTTCAAAATTAGTGGTAATTATTAAATAAAACAGTCATTATAATTTGGCAGCACTGATTTTAACATCGATGCTATTGTTTGAAATTACTAGATCCAGTTACTCCCATAAATACCAAAGTTTTTTTTTTTTTTTTCCCTCTCTTTTATTATTTATTTATTTATTTTAATTTTTCTTACCCGTTAAGAAAATACTTTGGGATTACACTTTTGAAACTGTATTATTGTTATAGTTACATGTTTTGTGGTGTCCTAATTCTGAAAATCTGGCTTTGAACGTTTGATCTATGTGTCTGCAATCCTGATATTTTTAATTATTCAAGACTAGATTACAGCAAAAAATCCAAATTAAGTATTTCGAACATGTATCATATGCTGATGCCTCTTAAAAATTTTTTAATGAAATTTGCATTTTTTTTTTTTTTTTTTTTAAGATACAACATTCATATGGACGTTGGTAGTGAGAGGAGGGGGGGGGGGTAGTTCTCTCACTTAAAAACTTATGCCAAATAAAACTATTTCTAAAATAAAATAAAAAATACAAGGATGCTATATACAAGGAAAGATAAAGCGTAAGTGCATAGCATATTATTGTTAGTGGCAGTAATAATAGTAGTAGTAATAATATTATTATTTTACGAGAAAAATTTTAATAACAATAATAATAAAAAAAAAAAAAACTTTAATGAAACATGAAATTTTTTTATTTATTTATTATATTATATTCATTTATTTTTTATTATTATTATTTTTTTTTTTTGCAGTAAATAGCAAAGTGTAAATATTGCTTTCACGTTTTCGTTTCTTTGAGTGCAGAATTTTATCTATTAGAACCAAATAAACTTTTAAATTTATTTAAAAAATTAAATTGAAATATTAATTGATTTTTATGATTATTTTAAATATAAATGTACTACAATGATATGAGGAATTTACTGTACATTTACATGATTTATTAAGTAACACAAAATTAGTTAACATATAAATCTATTGAAAGTTTATGAAAGTAATAGCTTGATTTATTGTATTTTGAATAAATCTTATTTACTTTTGAATAATATTTCAAGTTATTTAAGCCCTATATCGCAGTTGCTGAATTTAGCTGATTAAAGTTATTGATATATTTCTCGCAAAATCTAGTTATTGTTAATTCAATCTTCAGCAAAGGAGGGTTTTTTTTTTTTTTTTTTTTTTTTTTTAATAATTAATAATAGAGTCTATATTAGAAGCGCATATACTGTTTAAAATATTTTTAAATCATACATATGCATTCCAACAGAGATAACTACGTTTGAGAAGGAATTGTAATGCGCATAGAAATTTTTATCTTTTAAACAGTGTTTCTTTTTCTTTTCTTTTTGCAACTAAACCAATGTTTAGATTTCTATTCACACGATGGTGTAAGACCACTACATGGTTCCTTGCACTTTTCATATTTTATTTCACTTTTTTAAACCATTAGAGCATGCAGCTCTAGTACATGCATACACTACTTTGCAACCGCAGGTGCTGGTGTAACCAATCTTGTAGCAGTAAATGGTCCTCGGTGACGCCACGTGAACTAATAAGAAGGAAATCAGGCGCATGATCAATAGGCAGAAGATGATCTTGTCGCTCTCGTGTTGAGAGAGAAGAGTAGGGTTGTTTTTGTGCTACAGCAACGGACCGAATTTATGTTTTCAGAAACGTAGATCTGAAGAGGACTTTTCAAAGATTCTCGAGAGGCTAATATTCAGACATTGAATGAAAAAAATATGTCTGAACGGTTTTATTATTCTTATGAAAGTTTTGGGATGCTTTAAAGTTTAAAATATGTGATTTTTCCTCAATTTTTTATAAATACAATGTTTTGTCTCCCTTACTTAAATTTTTTAGTTGATTGTACAGAGTTTTGTACTTTTATTGAACTTAAAGTACTTCATAAGAAAGTTTATGACACTCTTGAACTCTTTTCTATAAATATTGGATTTCGTTGCTTTAATGTATATTGTACAGTATTTTTTTTATTATTGTTTTTTTTTTTTTATGACACAAATATTTAAAATTAGATTTTATATATTTCATACATACACTTTTCTATTTTTATCATAATATGCATTAAAACGTAATACATTCTATTCATCTGAATGACAGAACGCTTCAAATCAGAAAAAAATTGCGGCGTGTATATAACTGAGCTACAAAACTTTCCAAAAATAAATTAAATTACTACAGATCATTAATACAATAAGGTTTTAAAGAGTTCATGATAAACAAAAATTTCATATTTCAAATTATATCAATAAATAAACCGAAAATTTAAATCGCAGATGAAAATTAAAAAACAGTAAGCATGCAGTAATGTTTAGCCTTTTACCGTAACTTGTTACTAAATATTTTCTTAACTTAAACATTTTTAACTTAAACTTTCTTAAAATATGTATTTATATAAATAAACTCCTTGAAGTAAATAGGTGTACATAGAAGATATTAAATGAAAAGTTTTCAAAATTATTATTTTTTTCCCTCTCTCTTTTTCATTCTTTTACTTTTTGCAAATTTTATTGAATAAAGAATGGATTACATGATAATTACCATACATATTATCCAAAATTAGAATTAAATATACAAATAAAAACAGTTTTTTTTTTTTTTTTTTTTTTTTTAAATCCGAAGTGTTTCTTTACCACTTATTGCAAGTTATCAAATCCATACAGTGTTGTTTGGTGAGGTAAGCAGATTTATGGGCGCAGAAGTACCAATGTGTAATCATCGGATGCGACTAGGTTTTAAAAACCATCAAATAGATACTTATTAACTAGTTCAATGAAGTGATTTTTGATGGTTTACAAAAAGTTTAATTCAAAAATTCTATTTAAAATGTGATGAAAATAGACGCTTTAAAGAACACAAAAATATCAATAAAGATTATTTTTTCTTGTGGAAATAACTCTTTAAAATTGTAAAAACTAAAAATATTTTGGAGAAACTTTCACAATTAAAAAAAAAAAAAAAAAATTAAAAAAGGTTAAAAAGAGAAAGGAAAATTATACTGTTAGTTGATATTTATGCATTGCTTTATAACCATTTTACGTAAAAGCATGCCTCAAAAAAACATTATAATGTTTTTTCCAATTCGTTTCAATATACCATATCCATTTAAATTTTTTCCTGTCTTTCGTTGCACTCATATTTATTATTTTTATTATTTTTAGCGCTAAAATTATGTCTCATCAGTTTTTTTTTTTAATCTTACCGATTATAATTTCTATTGTTAGTTATAATCATTAGTAGTAACCACTCGCGACTGCCATAATGGCGTTTAATGCGACTACTTTTTGTCAGGAAAATTTGCACCAATCAAAACAGAAACAAAACCTATGATGCAACTTTCGCAGACCTCTACAAATTTTTATAGATCTTCATGCTGTAATAAAGATCTAAATAGCTAGTAATTTACATGGAAATCAATGTGTTGACAAAAAAAAAAAAAAAAAAAAAAAAAAAAAAACATTTTTCACTTTACACATCGATTTTCTTCCGTTTTGTTTTGCATAGTTACATCATTTATTTAGATATATTTTTATTTTTCTGATACTCTTAAAAAAGTAAATTCGTATATTAGTACACTTATTAAATAAGTTTAGAAATGTTTCAATTATATCCCATGTATTATTCGTTTTACTGGGAAAATTATAATATATATATATGTAACTGATATTTAGGTTTAAAATGCAAAAAATCTACTTATGGAAAATTATTATCTCTAGTTATTTATAGCTATAATGATTTTACTATCTTATGATATGCACGATATGCAAACAAAATGCTATTATATTTTTAAAGTGTGCATTTATTTTTCTAGTAATTATCTCATTGTATTATCATTCAAGTCTTGTCAGTTTTTTTAAATCAATAATTCTACGGTTAAATTAGGAATAAAATAAAAATCTAGATACTTAACCTACAACTTTAAACAGATAATAGAGCACTCACTGTAGGAGTTAATTGTAACTCATACTTAAAAATAAATAAATAACTCAAGTTGCCGAACAAGAAAATATTAACTTTTTCTAATATTGATCACATTCAGATTTTATAAATTTTATGAAATTTTTTTGGAAGTAGTCAATTAAACAAATAGTCTGAATTTGTGGCATGCTTAGCATGGTGCACTGTGTTTCAAATACGCTGCTCTTGTTCACACTTAAAATACATTTACTTTGCTGATACATTTCAAATCATGTGAATATTACAGATTTAACTGGTTTAAGACAATATTTTTTGCTCATTAAAATTACATCAATTGTATTTCTTATGAGTATCATTCACCCTTCATTTTGTAGGTTGTTATTTTGAAGGAACATTTCTAAAGCAAAAATTCATGAGTGTCGAAAAATTGAGTTTTGGGGGATATGTTATGCACGTAATTTCTTTGTTTTCATAAGGAAATAATCGAGTTGAAAAAAAAAAATATATATATATATATATGTGTGTGTGTGTGTGTACCGGGTGTCCCATAAGTCTGTAGACATTTTAAAAATTCATATCTGTTGAATGAATTGATAGAATTAAACGCAGTTTACGAAAAATCATCCTCGTAAAGAAGGATTTTTTTTTATTTTTTTTTTTTTTTTTTTGTAAGGGAAAAATAATAATTAAGCTATTTGTCGACAGAGGGCGCTGTGCGTGACAAGATCACACATTTTTCTGAAAAACTGTACTTATTCGCATGCAAATTTTACAGGCCTATAAATCCTATTCTACGTGTCCATCGTTACCACAAATTACAGTTTGCAAACGAGTTATAACACTGCTAACCTGAAAAAAAAAAAAAAAAGAAAAGAAAAAAAAGAAAAAAAAGAAAAAAAAAAACCTTTCACGAGAATGATTTTTTTCCCCGCAAACCGCGTTCAATTATATCAAATCATTCAATATCAATATAGTTATGAATTTTTAAAATGTCTACAGACTTATGGGACACCCTGTATATGTATATGTGTGTGTTTTGCACAAAGAAGTTTTTTGTTGCCCTCACCCCGTAGTTGCCAACAGATCCGATTTTTGGATATAGGTAATTTTTTTAAAGAATTTTTTTTTATATTTTATTATTATTTTTTAAGGTTTAGTAGCTAGTTCTCTATAATTAAATAAGAGGAAAATTTCTAGAAAAAAAAAAAAAAAAAATATATATATATATATATATATCCGGTATTTAAAAATTGGAACTTTTTAACAGCTGCTTACTGTAAGGGAAAAAAAAAATATTTTTCTAATAATAAGGGAATAATTCAAACTTTAGCTCAATTCAGAATAAATTCTTTCTTCATTATTTGTCTTATTCTTGTTGAGCAGATAATAATCTCGATTGGAGTCTGTTTTTATTTTGTGTACAAAACTTCACATAAAATTTATATAAGCAAGGCATGCGTGTCGTGTAACCTATCTATGAAAGCGTGAGAGTGGAATCAACTTAAAAATCTACTCTCTAAAATATGAAGAGTGAGATCTCACTCTCAAAGAGTGGTATATCACTCTTTGAACATGCCAAAATGGAGCCAACCTCTAAAGAGTGAAAAGTCTCTTTTCGAAAGAGTGAGATTTCTCACTCTTTATTAAGAGTGAGATAATTCAGAACAATTTAAATAATATGACAGTTTATTTTTCCTTAAAAAATTGTGTACACTAGACGATATTGTTTCATCTCACCTTGCGAATCGACTCCAATTCAACGGTGCAAAGAATGCAGTTTGGATCTGTCGGGAATCGAACCCAGGCCGTTCCCGTAGCAAGCGAGTATCTTAACCACTGAACCACTAAGCATATATACTAGCTGCTTAATTTACATTATTAAGTCATTCTCATACGTGATCAATCATATTTTTAAATTTTTACTTCATTTATCAATAATATAAAATTAAAGAATTCTAAAGGATATTTTAAAATTAAATTATTTAGAAATTGCTAAAATTAGAATTATTTTAAAAGCAAAATGTATACTTGAAAAAAAATCTTTATGACAAGCAGTCATTTAAAGTAGCTTATGCGGAAAAGAAGTTACTCAAGTGTACATGTTTAAAAAAATAAATAAATAAATAAATAACTGTTCGCATACAAATCTACAGAGTGTCCTGAATAACTCGCCTGTTCAGAAGTATAAAATTGCTGTTGATTTTAAATATTAGTAAAATATTACAGCCAAATTTTTGAATATTTCACATGTGTTAGCTGTCAATAAATATAATAAAAATATGAACTGTTACAGATTTTAAGGCGTTGTGCATTAAATATTTGCATTGATATTTTCTTTTATACCTTATATATTTCTAAATAAAACTCTTTACTTTCTAAGACTAATTTCGATATGTTTCTTGTGATTTTCGATTCTTCATTAATAATATTACTTCGATTTTGTCAATCGTAGAGAAAAAATTATTTACCAAACTATCTTTTAACATATTTATTTTCCTTTTTTTATTCATCAAAAATCTTCAATATGTTCTGTTAAACAAATACATTCATGAGATCGTCCGAAAATAGACCTTCATATTTCTTTCGAGATATGAATAACAGATGGCGCCAGCAATTTATCACTCTACAAAAGTTTGATCGTGCAATAGATGATGACCTCACTCTTTGTGACAGAGTGACTATACGTCACTCTTTCACAAAAAGTGAGAAGTGTCACATTTTCAAGAGCGATAATATTGTTTTCTCACCTTAATTGGTGTCAAAATAGGGGTCACTTTTTTAAGGAGAGAGATTCTCACTCCAGAAATTTTAGAGAGTATGGAGAAAAAAATTACCAATCCAACCAAACATATAGTAAAAGAATAGTAGAAGCGAAACAGTCCCCCAAACATCATTAGGATTGCATGTCCCCTAAACATGGATTATTATTTCTCTAAATAAGAATGGAATATATTTAAAAATTTAACGCCTTTTATAATTAATTTTGTTCGTAACTTTCAATCGTCATTAATTTTAAACATACAAGGTACGATAGAATAAAGGAACTTACGCATAGGAAATTAGTACTTTAAAAACACACTACAAGATTAAAATGTATCAAGCAATGCACTTGGGTAAATGGTACAGGATCAAACGGGTGATCATGGAAAACAAAATTCAATGTTTACCATTCTATTGTTATTTTTTAATGTTTGACTATACAACAATGAAAACATTTATAAGCAACGTATTTTTTAACACTTTCCAACAACTGGTGTTACTTGGTGCGTTGCCACTTTGACTGCAGCACTCGTGCCTACTTTGTTCGCCTGATGAAGGGTCGTGTGCTCTTTCGAACCGAAACAATTGTTGCGAGTTGATTGCATTTTATAGTGTTTATTCAAAGTTTGTAAGTAACAATTTAAAACGCCAGTTCTGTGGTGTTTTCTTATTAATATTAATATTAACTTTCCAACAAGGTTGAAGAGTGTTAATGACTTCGGTTTGTATATCAGTCTGTCCGTCTGTCCATCCGCTCTCTAACTCCCGTAAATATTCATGGAATTTCTTGAAACTGATATAAGTTATTCAAGTTCACTATCGGAAGTTCCCTATTGAAAATGGAGTGAATACCTGTAATGTTTTGTGTATAGAGACATCCGAAAGTATTTCACAAAAGCATCGTGTTCTATGAGAGGTATTTCTTTTAACCATATTTTAATAACTTTATTTTACAGAAATCTTAATGAAATTAAAATATGTTATTTAAGTTCACTATCCTATGTTTTCTAAAGAAAATAGAATAAATACAACCACTGGTTTGTGTATAGGGACACTCAAAAACATTCCAAAGCATTGCAATCCATGAGAGATATTTCTATAAACCTAATTTTAATAACTTTACTTTGCAGAAATCTCAATGAAATTGAAATTATTTATATGCACAAAAAATGCGTTCCATAGAATGTAATGGGTGTGAAGAAGTTTGTTGATCTATTTTTGAAGAAAGGAATTGACGATAGAGGCACTTTTTGACGATGCTTAAATTTCTTATATTTTTATGAAGCAATGCATTGATAAAATCGTGAAAAAAGATCAAACTCGTTGAAGTTGCTGGCCGTGGACATTGCACTGTGAACACAATCACCCAAAATCCAATGCTGACGTTAAAATGTTTTATTTATCTTCAACTTCGTAACAATAATGCTTATAATTAAATAATTCAACACTATAGAGTTACATCAGAAACATCTTCTTGAAAACATCAAGATAATGTTCATTTTCTAATAAAATGGATGAATGCATAAATGGAACGGGATGGACACGGGGAGAGAAGCAATCAGAAAGACCGTCCTTACAGCACCAGAGCAGAGGCAGAAGTGATCAAATCTTGGCTGGAAAACTTCACACAAAACCACAAATAAAGATGCCAAGAACAACACCCAATTTTTTCAGTTACAGCTAATTTAGTATAACTTTTTAAAATATATTGGCGATTGATTTCTTAGCCAAAAAACCGTTATCAATTCGTGAGAACACTAGCAAACTAACCTTAAATCTGTGGCACAAAAAATTATCGATAAATTCTTATTCACAGACTTTAGCTGATAAAGTAATACGTTATTTCTATTTTAAGGAGCAGATGTGCGCTCTGTTCAATGTTCAAAATGACATCAGAAAATATTTTATTCTGTTTTATTTAACTGAGATGAAACGAATTGTCCTCCACAGAATTAAGCGATTGAAACCTCATCTCTTGCTTTTATTTTATTTATTTATTTATTTTATTGAAAGGAATAGCAATGGTTTGAAGAAGCGAAACCGCATATATTAACTCGATAAAGATAGAAAAGGAATTAGAAAAGGAATTAAATTTTGAAATGTAATACATAATTTAGAATATGTGATTTTCGATATCACATATTTCTCCCCTTCGTCTGAAAAAAAAAGAGGTGTTGCTCACGGTTATCATATACAACATATATTCTACATATAGAACAGAAAAATTATATATATATGTATAAAATATCAAAAGAAATGTATATATATGTAAACAGTTGTACAACTTTGTATGAAATACATAGAGTAGCTACTTTATTTAACTGAGATGAAACGAATTGTCCTCCACAGAATTAAGCGACTGAAACCTCATCTCTTGCTTTTATTTTATTTTATTTTATTTTTTATTGAAAGGAATAGCAATGGTTTAAACATAGAAACCGCATATATTAACTCGATAAAGATAGAAAAGGAATTAGAAAAGGAATTAAATTTTGAAATGTAATACATAATTTAGAATATGTGATTTTCGATATCACAGTGGGAATAGCATTAGATTTAGAGGGCCACGCAAAAATATTCAGTTATATCGAAAGCTTTTATTGGAAATTTGCTGGAATTGGATTTTCGTTTAAATCAAGCGTTTTTAACACTTTCTAAAAATTTTTAAGTGTGAATATGATTTCAATTTGTATATCTGTCTGTCCGATTGTCTATCTCTCTGCCGTCTGCTCGACCAGGCGTCCGTAAATATTTTCAGAATTTATTAAAAACGATAAATGTTATTCAAGTTCACTATGGAGTGCTCTCTATTTAAAGTGACATTATTAGATCCTGTACAACCTCTTTATGTACAGGGACACCCAATAAATGCCAGTGCATTGCATTTTATGGGAGACATTTTTAAAAATCCATTTAAATAACTTTCTACTGTAAAATCCTAAAGAAATTGATATTTATTGTTAATATGCTGAAATAATGTTTTGTAAAGGGCATGATAGGGTTAACCTTCAGATTTACAAGGTTACACTAAAATATTCAGGTAAAGGGCTGCAATTAGAATTTAAGGGTTGCATTTTCTTTTGTATTAATAAGCATTTTTAACGCTTTCCAACTCTTAAACATTTCAAGAGTGATTATGATTTTAGTTGGTCTATCTGTATGTCTTTCAATGCTTCTGTTTGTCTGTTGTTGTCCGTTGCTTAAGCAAAGAACATTGAAGTTATGCGATACAACAAGTACGTATAGTTGGAAAATGTTAATAATCAATGCGTACCGCATGATTTTTCGTTCTTGTTTTATTTTAAACTTTTTATAACACGAGCTTTTGCTGCTGCTGGATCTGGATGAAATTCTATAAATATATACCTGAACTTAAAATACACGACATACCAAAAGAAAAAAAGAAAACAAAATCTATACAGAAACTGCTTTTTCTTTCTATTTTCTTATAGCTTATTATAAAAAAGTATTTTTCATCATTCCCATATCAATAACACTTATGAATTTAATGCTTTCAAGCATTTAATGCAACTTTGTAAAGGATAGTTAACTAAAAATTCCCTGTTTAAAACTGAATATATCGATTTATAAACCTTTAGCTAATAGACAGTAAGTATATGTTAAATATTTGCGAAAAATAGTTATGTATAATGAATGTACAAAATTAAAAATAAGAATCACTAGTTTTCTAGTGACTATTTATGGCACTGTGTACTGACAATTTGTGCATTGAAATTTATGCTTAATTTATTTTTGTCTTTATGTTGTTTATTCCGTACTTCGCACATTTATCATCATATTTACAAACACAAGAATAATCAGAATCATACAAACAAAAAGTAAAAGTAAAAACAACGTTAAAAAGCGCAAATGAGAGAAGAAAAAATTTAAAACAATACGGCCGTTTCGGAACTTTTTAAGTTCCTTTCCCATATTAATGGGGAAAAAATTTAAACACGATGAAAAGAATAAAGAAATTAAAAAGTCTCAAAGCTTGCAGGGTTGCCAAATTTTGCGACGATTTTTTTTCCAATATCCACCACTGAATTTTAAATGCAGTGGTTGCTTCGAAAATTAATTGTCTATTACATATATTAAATATCACTTCTCAAAATTATTGGTGACAATTGAATAAAAAAGTAGCAAAATCGAACAATATGGTCGAGGCCGCATAGTTTATTTATTTATTTATTTTTCTATCATTTGTGCTTTTAACGTTGTTTTTGATTTTTCTTTTAATATTCCACATTCCAGCACAAAGTGTCTCCACATACATTTTAATAAAAACAAAGCCTTGCGATCAAGAGTCCCACATTGACTAAATTATTTACAGACTTACACACATACACAATTATTTATTGATTATTCATTATTATTATTATTATCCAAAAAGCTGAAAATCAGCAATTTGTAGTTTTATTATTATTTTTCTTCACCAAATTTTATTTATAATATTGAAAAGCCATTCAAAACAATACTTTATTTAATAAATTTGATTAATAAAATTTTTATTACTTGCTATTGCAATATACATATATATATATATAAAGTGATGATTTTATAACGTTATAATACATATATATATATATATATAAAGAGTACTGTTTATCAGCGTTTTAACATATTCGCGTATTTATTGCTCAATTATGCGAAAATTGCTAAATATCGTGCTGAGAAATTTGATATAATATTCCAAAATGTTGGTTTAAAAATTTGACATTCTATTTAAAATTTTTTTAATTGTCAAATTACGAAAATATTTCAAGTTATTAAAGCTTAAATAACAAGGTGATAAACTCGGAAATAATAAGGAATGAATAAAAATTTTTTTAAAAATCCCTTCCCGTTTCAGGAGTAAAATAAAATTTCTTAATAGTAAAGGACTTTGGCACCCTTAGTTTGAATTTTTCTTATTTAAAATTTTGGCAGTCTTGTAAAATGGATTCTTTTGTGCATCTTCTATAGGCGAAAAGTATGGGTCGAAACATGAATGAATTAAATTATTATTTCACAAATGTTGAAAAGGACGTATACAAAGAAAGTAACTTGTAATTCTACACAAAGGTTCTAATATATTAAAATGTATCGAAGAAAAATCAATTTATAGTTAAGCATTATTTTATATTAAAAATATCTGTGAGGCTTTATTGTTAGTTAAAGATTTTTCTGAACCAACATATTGTGACTTTCTTTTGATATTACCAAAGACATATTCTTTGGTGATTATTGCTTCTTTTACTATTACTACTAATAACAATGGTAATAGTTATATTATTTTCATCAGCGTATTTGTATATTTATTTTAATGAAAATAGTATATAGAAATGTTTATTTTTTCTTAACAATTTTTGAGCGAAGTTCTTCTTGTTTTTAATTTTGTAGTATGAAAAGCAGAAAATATAAATTACTGTTGGTAATATTAATTTTAAAAAATACATATTAAAATCTAGAAACGTAATTATATTTAAATTCATATAGTTAAAGGGGAAAGAAAGAGAAAAAGAAAAGAAAAACTAGGTTATGTAAAATTTTACACTTCCGTACCATAATATAATCAAACTTGTATTATAAGTAAATTATTTTCTAATTAACTTTTTCCTACACATATTTTTATTTATATAATTTTTATATCATTACGAATCACTTTTATTGCAATAGTTAGTTTTTAATCGTTTACAATTTTAATCCGAAAATTACTCAGAATGCATCTTATTTCACTGGTCGTTTTAGCCAAAAAAAATTTCATTATCCCTGACCTGTCAATAGATGGCGCTAAGTGTCACGATGTTTGCTAATTGTTTACGGAGCAGAGAGAGGAATATATCCGAAGATACTGAGGAGCTAGCTCTGAGACGTTTCACTGATTAAAAGCGTTTTATTGGACAAAAGCGTTGTAGTTTTTTACATGTATCGTTTGATTTTTTTTTCTTTTTTTTCTTTTCTTTGTAAAAACAAAAACAAAAAAACATTAAAGTTAAAAGTTAAATTTACGTAAAAGTATTAAAGGGTTTAAAATAGCATATAAATGTATATAATTTTAGTAATTAAAGCAATAAAAATTAATTTGTATTATATACGTATACATGATTGAACAGTTCTATGCATACAATTTCGTGCTCTATACATCTAATTCCTCCACCTAAAAAGTGAACATTATTTATATTTCTACTCTTTTAAAAACTATACATAAAAAAAGAAATAAATGAATGTCATTATTTAACTACTTTTAAAATATTATTTTCTATTACAATATCTTATGTGTTATTCTTCCACTGGATGTAAAAAGAAAATTTTCTTAAATTATTAGTATTTTTTCCAGTATTTAAGCTATATAAATAATATCATTATTAAAATACGGATTTAGAATATGTCCATGGAAACTATCAGAAACATTTCCTTTGAATAATATTGTTTACATCTTTGTCCGATAAAAGAATAATAAATAAAAATTATTATAGTATAAATTTTAATATAATCTTCCAATAAATCTGTTGCACTTGAAAAAACGAAATGTTGTTACACAAGTTTTGACATACCTACGTAAGTAAAAAAAAAAAAAAAAAAAAAAAGAATGTTTTACAAAGTAAATAAAGTAAAATGCATTAACTTGAATTTGATATTATTGGCCATGCATCTATTAAAAATGCCATACAACTTCAGTAAAGCAAAGTTTTTTTTTTTTTTTTTTTTTTTTTTCAAGAACGGTTTGACCATACGGTCTTTTTATAAAATAAATTATTTCAAATAAAAAGCAGTATCTTTAAGAAGGCTTATTTTATCAATGAAACATATAAAAATAAGGTTATTTAAAAAAAAGTAAAAACAAATTACACTTAAACATTAAAAAACTATTAAAGAATGTATGTCAAAAGAATTTTAAAAAACAATGTTTTTTTCCCCCTTAACATTAACTTAAAAAAAAACTATTATAAAACAAACTGTGTTACATAAACATATAACACGCACGCACGCACACACACATACATATATATGTATGTATATATATATATATATATATATATACATTTTTATAATTAAAGCATAGTTATTATAAAATTAATGTTACAATTACTACTATAAAACTGAAGTTGCTAGAAAACTTTTTTGTTGAAGTAGTTTTTTAATTATTTTTATTCGTTATGTTTAAAAATGTTTCTGTACATTCAACTAAGCGCTGATAAGTTAATTAATTAAATTGAAGCAAAAGCAATAGTTTAATCTATTGTTTAATTTAAACGTATTTTAGTAAGTACCACTGTTAACCTGTACTCTACATATGTCCTTATTGTTAAAAATTTTATCAATAGAATTGAAATGTAATAATTCATCTATAATTTATAGGAAATGAAACAGATTGATTCAAAAAATCCTTCCATTTCTTAATTTGTCTTGCTTGTAGTAACAGTTTCACATTATATAATACTACGAATTATTATTATTATTTTTAAACGTCACAAATAACATTTCAGTAATAAAACACTTTCTAAAAAATAATTTTAAGTGCATTTCTCAAAATATTAAACATTAATAATAAATCAAACTTTAAACAAATAATAATAAAATAAATAAATAACCCCCTTTTTTTGGATAGTGTACCTTCATTGTACAATTATCCTGGTACAAAAGTAAAAAATTCTGGAATTAAAAGTTGTTTCTATTATTTTAAATTGTATGTATGATTGAAGAGAGTTTCGAATTAAGAATGAAGATAATTAAATTCTCACAGATCTTTGATAATATCAAGTGATCATACTTAAGATAAAGCTTAATTGTGCAAAGCAAACTTTCTAATTTTCAATCACTTTTTCAGTTAAATTCCAATCAAATAAATAAATAATTAATTAAACGAAAAATGATCTAACTGTTACACTTTTATTAGTTCAGAAATAATAAAAATTTTTATGTTTCTCATTCATGTATAATATTATTTCAATTATTTACATATTTTTGCATTTATATCTTAGCACTTTCGGAAAGTATTAATTATAACACACAAACGATATTGGGAAATAATATATAAAAAAGTTCTAAAACTTTGTTAACTATATATATATATATATATATATGTGTGTGTGTGTGTGTGTGTGTAATGGCTATCTTAATGTGCTTTTCCCTTCCACTTTTAGCAACAGACTGAACATTATTTTTATTTATTGAGTATTTTTTTATATTAAATATATATATATATATATATGTTTGAATACTTGGATTAAAAATATCTCAAATTCTAAAGGTTTCATATTTCTTCTTTTGAAAACTTTGTTACATATATTGTATGTTTGTGCATTTTTCCTATTTTAGTAAATATTTTAATAACGAAAGTTCTCCTTTTTAGTGGAATATTTTTCTAATCATTAGGAAGATAGGTTTGTGACATTTATGACTCTTTTTTTTGAATATGTGTTAGTTGTAAATCTTATAAGTTGTTCTCTATGTGTAATGATTTTTCTGTGTATTTTGAGAGTTTTATGTAAAATTGTACATATGAATACTTAACATATTTACAAATGTATTTATGCATGGATCAGTGGATTAATGAGTTTATTGATGAATTAAATGATTAACGATAAAAGTTAATTAGTTCGTTGATCTGAAAAGCAGTAAGTATTTAGTCTTACCTATTATGGCGTGCAAATAAAATATGTTAGCATTCCCCTAGAATTTTGAATATATACCCCTTTAGAGAAGTTTAATTGTCAAGTGCAACCCCTTTGAATGTTTGGGGTTTATTCAAAAGAATCTGGAAGAAAAAAGAAAAAAAAATCTAATGCCAGATAATAAAATTGTAATAAAAATCACTATTACCTTGATCATATAAACTAATTCAAATTTTATTATGTGTATAAAAAATGGAAGCATAAATTTAATATTATCATCTTTAAAATTAAAAGGAAAAATAAACTATGTATATTTAAAATTTTGTACATTTAAATATATTGAGGAGGTTTTCTCTGTTGAAAACATATGTAGTGTTGATTGCAGGATTGTAGTTCATTTATCAAGGCGCAGTTTTATAATTTTATGAAGAATATTTTACAGTTTTACAGAAGGGGTGAGGGTTTAAAATTTATTTGAAGTGATACACTATTAATAAGCAGAAATTGCCAAATAAACCAAATTATTTTGTTACTTCACCTAGGGTGATAAATTCCGGAGACATACCCAAAATTCTTGAATGTTTCAGTATATTTTTGCCAGACTTAAAAAATGGGTAAATATGGCTTCACTGTTTGATGTAACTTGTTTCAAACAGAAATTAGGAAATAACTTTTTGATGAGTTTTGAATTTTTTTACTCGACTTGAATTTAACTGTGAAAATAACTTCATAAGCATGAACTTCATAACATTTTCAAAGTAAAAACATATTTTAATATTTGTGCGTATGCAGAAGGGACTTGCGCAGTTTTTAAAGTTGTAGTACGGCAAACTTAATACGGTATTAGTAGACAAACTGAATAAAGTTGACCTAAATAAAATATATTATCTAAAACATAACATTTTTAAAAACTTAATGAAACAACGAGTTCGATAATCTTAATAATTATTGCTATCATCTAACTTTTCGCATTATTCATTTACACGAATTCTTGCGCAAATAATATATGATGTATAACTCAGATAAGTATACCAGTGGTGAACCTTGTACCAATAGTGAACATTTTTAAATTTTATCTCTAAAAATAATGTTTCTAACTCCTGCATAGGTTTGCTCCATGTTCAAGCCTACTAAAATAATACATCTTGAACTACAACGATTTCAAGTGATCAGTTCCGAAATGAGATCAATTTAACTGAAACAGTGCGAACTTTTTTTCAGCTCATCGTTATTTCTTCTTGTTTTGAATAAAGTAATCCAAATTCTGTTTGCTTTCATTTGCTTTGTTTCAAATGATTTCATTCACTCACTGTATTTATATGACTAAAATAAATAGGCAGAATGCATTTGTAGCGTTAAAATTTTGATTTTGTAACAGAGTATAACGCATTTATGGGTGTCGACTACTGCCATCACTATATGGCACCCTTGTTATTAGTGGACAGGGCTGTCCACTACTGGGTCATTTGATTGTGAGGGAGAAAGCCAACAGCTGACTTTGGGCTCTTTTCTGCCAAATTCGGAATGTGGAAAGGAATATAAATTCATTTCGCTCAAAATCAGTTCGCAATGCTTTAATGTATTGAAAAAAGTTTTATTGAAGCCATTAAATTTTTCAGAGATATTTTATATTCAATTTTTAATTCAAGTTTAGTTAATTAATTTATTTAAAGCATTACTAAAACAAGAAACACCTTTTTTAAATTAGGTACACTTTTTCATTCAGTTCGAATTTTATTTCCCTTTTTCTGAAAAATAAAATAAAATAAATATATAAATAAAGATTTGTCCACTATTGGAACAGAAAATTGTTTACTCTTGGTTTTTTAACTATCCATTACTATCTGGTACAGTCACCCTATTTTGCATTAAAAATTTTAAAATATTAGAACTAGAAATAAAAATAAAGAATTATAAATATGTCAATGTAGTATTTATTTAGATGGCTAAAATAATTTAGATTTATGTTGTCTTTCTAATGAATTATGTGCTATTACTGCAGTAAGACAAACATAAAAAGAATAGAAGAATACATAGGGAATAATTTTATCTACAATGTAAAATATTTTGAATTTAATTATATTTTTTGAAGTTAAGTACATTTAAATTAACAATAATTTTCTTATGATTATTTTGTAAAATATTATTATTATTATTATTATTATTTATCTATTTATTCATTTATTTATTAAAAAAAAAATATTTTCCGTTAGTTTTGTTTTGTTTTTTTATTTCCGCTTTTATATTACAATATTGTAAATCGCTCGAGATTGGTGATAAATATAATAGGCTTCTATTTGAAAAATAAATAATAAAATAAATAAATAAAATAAATAAATAAATCTTGGTTACACTTTAGAACATTTACCATATTAAATTCGCGAAACTTTTTAATATAAATTAATTTTTTTTAATGAAGTAAAAAAAAATAATAAATAACAATAATAATAATAATAATAATAATAACAAACGACACAGAAGATTTTGTACTAGACTTAGTAAAGGTTTTATTCAAGGATTAAAATATCAAAAATAAAAATTTTTAATCCTTGGTATTTTTGTGATAATTTAGCTTTAGTAGTAATAAACATACAAACATAAGTGCTAAAATTTATTTTTTATCGAATTTAATAAAATACTGCAATAGTTAAAATGGCCTAATACTTTTTTAAACACTTTGTTTGTATACGAGTCATTTATTATTTTGTTACAAAGTAAATATTCACTGGAATTTTAATGTGATTAAAAAAAAAAAAAAAAAACATGCATATGTAATCAGGCTTTTTTAAACGATCTTCTTTTCTTTTAATTCATATCTGTATAATTCGTGCTCATTAATTTGAATAAATAATCATAATATTTATTTGTGCAAGCGTAAATTAAAATGAAACTGCTTATCTCAACAAAACAAATGAAAATGCGCTTCTCTAACTTGCGCCTGTTAATTTTTCTTTCTGTTATTACTATAAAACGATGACTCGTTAGCTTGTACCTCGCCAAGACAAATCTTTCTCGGCTGTAGAAAAACTCCGAAGCGCGAGAACTGAACAATTGTCTCTGATACAAACAAACCGAAAAACAAATCGAAAACAAAACAAAATTTGAAATAAAAAAAGAATGAAAGTGGGCAGTCCGATTTGGGAATCTGACGCCAACCATTGGCGAGTGGCAGTTCCGGAGGAAAGAGAAAAGTCCGCGCACACAAACGCAGAATGGAAAAAAATCTAAAACCCAAAACAAATAAAAACGCGCAATAAGGAGGGGGGGAGAGAAAGAGAGAGAGAGAGAGAGAGAATCAAGGGAGGGGTGTTCGGAGAAAGCGAGATTCGGCATTCACGCTCTTTGTATTGGCGCGTGACGTTCGGAGTGCGGCGCGATCGCAGATTGGGCGGGAGCTGGAACTCACAACTCACCGGAGCTTAGGGCCGAGCCGACAGAGACGCAGTCTGCCTGCCTGAGCCAGATCCGTCTCTTAACGTCGGCCGCGCAAACCCTCTCGCGCGTTTGCTATATTGTAAAAGTGGAGAAGAAGTTTGTGTGTTTTTCCTGCCTCCATCATAGATTTTCGAAAGTCCCCGATGGAGGGTAGTAGCGGCGAAGGAAGCACGTCCCCGTCTTCAGCCGATCGCATGCCCTCCTTGCACAACTCTCCTAACCCAGACTCCAGTGGCATGGTCAGCGAATGTGGTAACGGCACCTCAGGGGGTCAACCGCCACCTGCTGTCAACATGGTGGTCGCTTCTAGTCCTGGTGGTTATCAACCTCAACCTCAACAACAACTTAGGACTTCTTCTGCCAGTCCCCCACAAATGATATCGAAACCTTACACACCACCCATGTCGACAGCCATGGCCTTGGGCAGCACGATGCCTGCCCACATGGGCATGTTGGCCATGCGGAACGGACATCATCACGGGTACATGGGGGCGGCACCACCCCGGCTTGAGCGCCCCATGCTCCCGGTGTCCCCACCGGGCATCACAACAGACGCCACAGCAAATGACTGCCGACTTATTGACTATCGGGGCGCTAAAGTGGCAGCTTTCTTGGTCAACGGTGACTACTTATTGTGTCTACCGCAGGCCTTCGAACTTTTCTTGAAGCACCTTGTGGGCGGACTTCACACTGTCTATACCAAACTCAAGCGACTGGACATTACTCCCATAGTTTGTAACGTTGAACAAGTGCGCATTCTTAGGGGCCTAGGGGCCATACAACCCGGTGTCAACCGGTGTAAACTTCTTTCCTGCAAGGACTTTGATACCCTCTACAAAGACTGCACAACTGCTAGGTCAGTACTCTTTCATTCTTTCCTTTATTCATTTTTTTTTTTTCTGATTTTATTGCATAATACATTTTTAAGTGAGTATTTCCGAATTTTGCATTTCATCATGCGATGACTCATATTGAGCGAAAAAATAAATAAATAAATAAAATAAAATAAAAAGAAGAGAAAAAAAAATCTTGCTAATTTTTCAAATAATTTCTAAAATCTGTTTTAAAAATTATGAAAAATGTTTATCAATAGTTTTTCAAAGTTTTTGTATTCAAATTGAGTTTATGATTTAAATTATTTTTATGATATCACATTTATATTGAATTATCATCTAGGAGGGAAAAATAAATAAATATTTCTACTTTATTTAAAAGTAAAAACCGCTTTTATTTCTGAACATTCCCCACAAATTATGATACACCTTTAATAAATACACTCATCCAAGGGAGCATCAATTTCATCACTATTTTTATGAAATTATGGAAACATAAATATATTATTCTCTTATTAGGGTACAAATACTATAAACATGCTTGCTGAACAACTTGCAAACACAGGATAAGTACACTAGTATAAACAAATTAATTAAATTAAAAATTGCATATTTTCATTTAAGTAAATCGCATATTTTCATGTTATTCACATTTAATTTTCTTAAAATTAAAAAGTTTTTTACAAAACATTCATAGTTATAGTATTGGTTGTAGCATAAACAATTTCAATTACTATCATGATGCTTTCGAGTATTTCTCCTTAACTTGAAAAAAATCTTAACTTATACATGTTTGTTTACGTATTTTGTTAAAATTATACTTTTACTGAACATCAATTCTTAAATCAAAATATGCTTTCAATTTAAATTCTTGCATGAATTTAGACATTATTTTAAATACGATATGGACAATACTGAAAAGTTTATAAAAATCTAACTAAAGAAATTTGCATTATAATGTTTCTTGATTAAAAGAAAATTTTATATTACATTTTAATAAACGAAATCTGTACTATTTAATGTTTAAACAACAAAATTTTATTTGGATTTTTTCTATTTCAAATAATAAGTAAAATTTGCAATCAATAATTATCCAAATGACTAGAATGATATCTTATTTAAAAAATAGATAAATAATAATAATAATCACTTTATATTAAGTTTAACAATTTATTGTTTTTTCAAATGTTGAAATTTCATTAGAACTTTATTAGAAATAAATTAGAACCACAAACATTTATTTTAACCCGAACAAGTAAAAATCATGCATTTGATGAAAAAACATAATTGAAACTCTAGTACATCCCAGTTTTCTGCTCAGAATACTTTTCACAAGAATCAGATCTAGAAATAACAGAAACAGAATTTCTGGAATTCGTCGGAGAACTTTTCTGTCTGAAGTTCTTATTCCCCCAACTTTCTGCCCTAGGACAGAAGGACGATTTATTGAACTAGAAACGTCTGAAAGTAATTCGCTAAAAGAAAAGGTCCGTTTTCGTAAATGCAAAACATTTAGTAAAAAGCATTTAGTTTTCACTAAAGATTATTTAATACAGACGGTATTTTGCAATTTTATTATTAAGTAGTATTAATCCAATTTCCGACGAGAAAGATATATATTGTTGAAAAAGAAATCGAATCTTTATAGCTGAAATTTTTTGTACTGAATCTATATTTTAAATTAGAAATTTGATGGTTTTTAATTAAAATTAAAGTAGTTTATTCACAAGAAATTGTTTTAGGAGATTTTATTCATTTATTTATCTCAAACTTAAGTAATTTTCTATCAAATTTGTTTGAGTTATTGTTGAAAAACAATTATCAGACCATTCCGATAGTATTTTATGTTGCATGCGGACAATAATATATTTGTTTTTCAAAAAGTTACTAAAATTTTAAAATCTAGAATCACTTCTTTTACTGAATATTTTTAATTTGTTGTTTTTAATTGTTTCGAAAAAACTTAAAATGTCTTAAAGGCAATTATGATATTGTTTTAATTCAGCTCGTTATAATATTATTTTGTCTGACTTTTTTTTTTTTCTTACACATTAATGAATAAAGTTTTAGTTTCCGTTTGAATATGGCAATATTTACATGCAAAATCATACTAAAATTAATAAAAATATTTTTGAATATGTCACAAATAAATTAAACTCTATTTTAAATTTGCATTTTAATTCCATTATAACTTTAATTGCCCACATAATATAAATATTTACCAAAAAAGTTCGAGAAGGTAAGTTAATCGAGAAGTAAAAAGTAATTTTCCAGATAAAGAATAACATTGATAAAGTTCTAAAAGCGTATATAAACAAAATGTTTTATCCTACGCAAAACATTTATTACATGTCTGTTTATGTTTAGCCAAATGTGTTATTGAATTAATCAATTTCTTAATGGCTGTTGTTTTCTTAAATAATTTGATTGCATTAAGTTGCATATAAGTTTTTTTTCATTCACATGAAATACTATTTAAGTTCATAAATAGTAAGGACAATCATAAGTAATAACTACTTCGTTTTTAAGTATTCTTTATATCTTAATCATTATTAATATGCTACATTTAAATTACACGATTCTTCATGAAATTAGTTTCAAAAAAAAAAAAATATCATATTTTTTTACGTTACAATATTTCAAGTTTAGAATAAAAGGCATTTCATAAATTTCAGATTATTACATAATATTAATTAACGCTGTTATTATTGTCTAGAAAAAAAAATGAGAAACAATAACTATACAATAACAATCCAATAACAATCCAAAAGTTGCTTCTTCATGTTAATCATAAATGTACATGAACATTTAAAGTAGGTAAAAATTCTCATGAACCAATTTAGTACGAAAGTAAGTTAGAAATATTTGGTAAATCATTTGTCTAACCACTAATGCAATACGCAAAAAGTATTATGTTTCAGTTATAGATATTTATTCTATATTTGCATTATAAAACAATTAACATATAGGCCAACAGGAATTACACCCTGGAAACATGACATAAAGCGAAATATTCTAAGTTCATTTATTATTACAAAGCGATAGAAAATTTCCTTCAACCTATTTTCAATTACATCAAGCCAAATTCGAAATAGAAATCAAGTTAAAGTGTTGTATCTAACGACTAG
>OZ005655.1:210473714-210831214 GCA_963930645.1 Salticus scenicus | reverse complement strand
CACATTTTTTATACAATTTTTATTTTTATAATTTTTTATACATTTTTTTTTATTATAATAGTTTTTTATACATTTTTATTTTTTTAATAATTTTTATTTTACAAAGATTTTATGATATTAACATTTTTATTTTTACCGGGCCTCAGGTAATATCGATGCTAGCCGCTTTAACAACAAGGGCCTCGTTCATGACCTAAAATAAACAAAAAGTGGCGGTAGCGGTGGGTGCCTCATTGGCTGGGAGGTCCTCTTCTTTCGGTTGTTTGTTACTATTTCCTCTGAAGGTTGCAGACAGTATTAGAAGGAGTTAGTTGTGGGAGGTGCAGACACTGCTTTGTTGTTATTGTGAGATGTCATCTATGTTGTTCGTGAGCCATCTGACTATGTGTTTTGCCTTGTTCTGTACATGTGTGTTTTGTGCTAGCTGTTTGTACCATAGTGTTTCATTTACTTGTGTTATTTGGGCCAGATGGTGTTTATCCGTTAGAGGGCAGGCTGTTAGATAATGAATTGTTGTGCCTAGTGCACCACAAGCGCAGTCCGGGCTTCTCTTCTTCTTAATGCGATGAAGGTAAGCCGGAAAGGCCCCATGTCCTGTGTAGACTTGTGTTAATAGCTTGCAGCTGACCAGTGTTTTTGTGTCCACTTTTGGGAAGTATCTGTGTGTTAGCCTGCCCGTGTCCCCATAGTCCCACTCGAACTGCCATTGATCCAATGTTAACCCTTTTAGGCTTCTCTTTAAGTGGGAAATCGGTTTTTCAAGATGGATGTAGTTGCGGTTTGTCTTGTTTTCCGCTGCTGTTTTTGCTAGTTTATCTGCCTCTTCATTCCCGTATATTCCTACGTGGGCTTTAACCCATTCTATTTTGAAGGTGTTGTTGGATCTTATGATTTCCGAATGGATTTTATGGACCATGCTATCTGTCGTAAATGGTTTAGAGAGGGCCTGTATGGCTGACATGCAGTCCGAGTGGATGCTATATGAAATGCCCTTTGTATTTCCCCACTCCGCAGCTTTGAGTATAGCCAGTAGTTCGGCCTGGAAGACACTGTTGCACTTTCTTAGGGGCGCTGACCATTCGTAGATTTTGGAAGTGTTTTCAAAGGCTACATAGGCCGAGCCTGTAGCTCCTGATTCCAGCTTCGAACCATCCGTGTAAATTTGTATGTCGTATTCTGAAGAGCCGATTTGTGGTTCTGGTGTGTCGGCTGGGTGCTTGCGCCAAATGTTTTGCTTCGCGACATAGTCGGTGTGGTTGAACATTTTGTTGTGTAGGTTGTAGTTCTTGTGGAGCCTTGTGATTGTGCCATATGCTGCCTCGTATTGTACTTGGAGGTGTACTGGAATCAGGCCTGAGAGAACCAGAAGTGCCGATGTTGGGGCTGTTCTATATGCCCTTACGATGGCCAGCGCAAAGTGCCTTTGGCAGCTGAGCAGTTTGTTCTTGTTCTGCTGCGTTAGATTGTTCCCCCAGATCGGGGATGCATAGGTCAGTGTCTTTTCCACTACTGTTTTGTACCAGGTTTTTACCAGGTTTGGCTTTAGTCCCCATCCCCTTGAGACCATACGACCAAACAGATTGAAGGACTTGTAGATTTTTTTCGTTTGGTTCTCTATGTGGGGTTGCCATCTGAGGTTTTTGTGGATGGTTACACCTAGATACTTCATTTTTTCTTGAGTCTCTAGCGCTGTCCCATTATAGTGTATCCCTTCTAGTTTGTGGGAGCACGCGGTCGGGAGGTTTCCTAGTCGTGGTCTGTTGAGGTATAGCAGTTCCGTTTTACTCCAATTAATGGTTAGGTCGTTTTGTATTGCCCAAGTTCCGAATTTATGTATTGCTGTGTTTGCGGTGTTTATGAGTGTTTCTTTGTTTTTTGCTGAGATTGTTAGTATGAAGTCATCTGCGAAGGCTTGGATCTTTGTGTTGTTCCCCCAGCTATGGTTGAGTGCTGTCTCAGCTATTAATAGCCAAAGGAGGGGCCCTAGGCAGCTTCCTTGCGGACAGCCTCCGAATGTTTGTTTCGTGACTATTATTCCATTTTCCTCCAGTGTCACATACCTGTCTTCCAGAAAGCTTACTATCCAGTTAACGAGATATGTTGGACAGCTGGAGTTTTTGAGGTTGTTGATCAGAGTCGGCCAACGAATGTTGTCAAAGGCACCTTTGATGTCTATTGAGATTAGCAGTGTTTGTTTCCTATCTGTTCTGTCCTTGTTTATGTTGTCTATCAGTTTTTGTAGTGCATTTTCTGTGGAGGTGCCTTGTTTAAAGCCGTATTGATTTGGGTTCCAATAGTTTGTAGTTGTTAGGTGGTGGTTAATTCTGCCATGAATTATTCTTTCTAGTATTTTGCTGATAGCTGGAAGGAGGCATATTGGCCTATAATTTTTTGGGTCTTTGGGATCCTTGCCTTCTTTGTGGAACAGAACTACTATACCTTGTTTGAATTGTTTGGGGAAATGTTCCAGCTGGAGGCATTTATTAAAAAGTGTGAGGAGGAGGTTCTGGCTTACGTGGTTGATTTTTTTGATTAATCTGTAGTCTACATAGTCGTGACCCGGGGCTTTGTTTTGCTTTATGTGGTTGATTATCCTGTTTAGTTCCTGTGATGTGATTCTGCGCGGGCTACCTTCGTCGAAGCGGGGGGGTAGAGTGCTTAGTCTGTGCGGGGTGTCTTCTTTTGTTAAGTATAGCGAGTCTAAGAATTTATTTAGTGTGCGATCTGTTGTTACTTGGTCGTTGTTTTCTAGTATGTTGCAGAGTTTAGCGGGGGCTGACATTTTGCCTGAGGCGATTTTGTATTGTGGGCCGTAGGTATCTTTGGCGCTCTCACAGAAAGCTACCCATGCCTTTGACCTTTCTTTCTTGATTAGTTTTTTGTATATTGCTCGCTCTTTCTTGTATAGGATATGTTGCTGACTTCTAATGCTGGGGTCTGGCTGGGATTGGTACCTACGGCGGAACGCCCTCACCCTATTCCTGGCTGCCTTAATCTTATCCGTCCACCATTTCGGCTCTTTTAGTTCTGGGGTTTTCCGCTGCTTGTAGCAGGTAAAGGCTAGGGATTTCACTTCACTCAGGAGGTCTTCCGTAATTTTGTCTCACGTGGCCCTATCAGTTGTGCTGTCAATTTGAACGATATACTTTTTACTCAGTTTTTTAACCTGTTTTTCGAATTTGGCGTGTTTGCCGTGTTTGGTTTCTAGCCTGTGTCGGCGGTAGCTATGATTGCTATAGTCGAGTGTATACTTGATGAATTTGTGGTCGCTGCCTGAGTGATCGTCACTCACTTCCCAGTTTTTGATGTTGTTCAATAGTGAGGCCGTTGTGATGGTGAGGTCTGGCCAGCCCCTAAACCTGCCCGCCTGAAACGTTGGAGGTGCTCCCTGCTCGTTTCTTACTAGCAGCGAGTGTTGCGCTAGGAAATCTGTCAGTTGCCTTCCCCGAGTATCTATGTCTCCGTATCCCCACTGGGTGGAGTGGGCATTGAAGTCCCCTGCCAGCAGGACACTACCCTGTGTTCTAAGTAAAATTTGATCAAGTTCTTGTAGGACCAATGTGAAGTTTGAGCTAGGGGGGGCATAGGTGTTTATTAGTGTAATTTTTTCCTTAACATTTTCTATTAGTATCGCGATCGCGTGTTCTGTACTCTCTAGTTCGAGCGGATTTGTGCCTACGTTGGTTATAATTGCTGCTCTATTGTTTGGTGTTTTGAAAGTTTGCCATCCCGATCCCTGGCCTGAGATCTTGCCCGAGTGTTTGTTAATATGGAAGTCTTGTATGAGGGCTATATTTATTTTGTGTTGCGCTAGATATCCGAATAGGTCTTTGGTTGCCTCAGCACTTGAGTGCAGGTTTATTTGTAGCAATCTGATGGCGCATGGTCTCGTTGTGTTGTCTGTGTCCTTTTGAGTTTCTGTGTTTTGTGTTGTATTAGCAGTGGTTTCACCTTCCATGCTGGCTTCTGTAGGGTTGTTGCCTGGTCCGGCCATTGTTGTTTCTGCTCCTATTTTCTCCTCTTCTATACGCTGTTCTTTTCCTTGTTACGACCTTGAATCCTTCTTCATCTGTTCTTCCTTGGTCGTAATCAACTTGGGGTCTTCCTTCTTCGGTGTAGTAAATATGTGTTCTTCCTGATACGACATCCCTTGCCTTGGTAAGAATAGATTTACCTCCTTCCACTTCCGCCTTACGTATCGCCAGAAGCTGGCGATATATATAGCAGAAGCTGGAATAGGCAGTGTGACCGGTTTCCAATCTGAGTTTCTTGGCGTGAGTTGCCTGGTCGTTATACTCTGAGCAGGGGTAGCAACATGTCTTTCCAGATGCACACTCTGCCGTTTTATGAGTTCCGGCACAGTTCGCGCAGCGTGTTTGCCACCTGCACGTCTGCGCCGTATGGTCATAACCCTGGCAGTTGTAGCATCTGGTTACAACTACTTTAGGGTTTACAGTGCAGTGTTTTAGCCCCAGGCACAGTGTCTTTTTTTCTAGTAGGGCTTCTGCAAGTGGAGCTGGCATCTGAATTGTATAGTTCTGCAGGTGGATGTCTTTTTTGTGCAGACAGTCCAGGAATCTAATGTCGTAATCTTTTTCTTGGTTTAGGTTGAGCGTGCTGATTATT
Organism: Salticus scenicus; assembly: GCA_963930645.1. Classification (NCBI taxonomy): domain Eukaryota; kingdom Metazoa; phylum Arthropoda; class Arachnida; order Araneae; family Salticidae; genus Salticus; species Salticus scenicus. Next base: position 210,826,588 of record OZ005655.1, on the reverse strand, counting down.
TTGTCATGTACAGTTCTTGCGTCGACCCTTTCTGGGACGTCCTTGATGACGATCTTCTTCTTTCTTAACCCTGCTGTTTGGACGCTGGTGTTAGAGTTGATTTCTCCAGATTCTATTAGGTTTGTTTTCACCTCTTCTGCTTCTTTTGCGCTATTGCATACTATCTTTATACCATTTTTGATTCTCCGAACATCCTTTATTTTGTCTTCTTTAATCTCTACTTGTCCTACTTGTTTTGCTATCTCCTCCGCATTCCTGTTGTCTGTGGCCTTTACTATTATGGAAGCCGTGGCTTCTTGGATTGCTTTGATTTGAAGTCAGCAATTTCAACTGGATTTTTTGTCGTCTCAACGCAACTGCGGCCATTTTACTTGAAAGATTTTTGAATTGTTAAGTACTCCACTTCGGTAGTAACTCATCTTCATCATCAAAAACTGAGTTTCTGAATGAATAATATTTCTTCATCTAAACAATTTATCTGAACAAAGAAAGAAACTAACCCCCCCCCCCCAAAAAAAAAAAAAAAAAAAAAAAAAAAAACTTACAAGGAAACATTCAAAAGGTGTCGTCTTCAAAGAATATTTAAAAAAAATATATATTTGATTCTACTCTTCATAAAACACCAGAAAGTGAAAAAATTATCGGCTGAAATGAATTACAGCGACCACAAAAATTTATCAAAATTAAGCATATTTGTCGATTTCACACTGTTAGGCGATTGATTTTGAGTACTTGGCGGAGAAGCAAAACACGGTTCTGTTCGCACACGGCAATCTCGGTGCCAACGAACTTATCGCCTAACAGCACTAAATCGCCAAAAATGCTTAATTTTGATAATTTTTTGTGGTCGCTGTAATTAATTTCATCAATTTTTTTTTTACTTTCTGGTGTTTTATGAAGAATAGAATGACATATATTTTTTCAATATTTTTTTAAGACTACACCTTTTTGAATGATTCCTTGTTAGTTTATTTTAATAGTTAAGTAAAATTTACTCTGGTATAATAACCAGGGTTTTCACAAAAGGAAATTTGTGCACCACTCTTTTGACATAGTAATCTTTTAATTAGATATCAACGAATAATAAAGTGTAAAATTACTATATAAAAATTCTGGTACTCGAATTTCTCTTTGTGAGAACTTTGCTTATAACTCAAATTGCTCAATATCCGAATGTGTTTGTCATTTTACAATATTTATTAAATATATGGAACGAGGGTTAAACTTTGTTTCGAAGTAATAGTGTTGCAAAAATTTTACAAAAGTTAGTCTTGAATTTCTTTGACAGCAGGACAAAAGCAAAAGTAAAATATATTTTATTATGTTTTATAGAGCAACTTTACCGTGTATTAAATCACACAACGTGATGAATAATTCCACATAAAAACTATCGATTAAAAGAGAAATATTTTTCAATGCGAGGGAAGAAAAAATCTGCTGCTGAATTTGATAATAAAAAAATGTAGGAATTGTGTTGAAAATTTATTTAAAAAGTCGCAAGATATGTGTTTTTATTGCATGAAAAATATAAACAAAGGAAACTATAAAAACATATGTAAGTTCAAATAATTTAAGCTCTTCATATACTAGTGGATCTACAGATCAGGAGCCTCAACGCCCTATTTGCATCAGACATTATTCAATAGGTCATTTTTATTTATTCCTTATTATATAATAGTATATATTGATTCGATCGACTTGTTACTATAATCAGAAATATTTTGCGTAACCCTGTAAACTAATTACCAATTCTATGCCTACAATTTTCAACAGAAAAACATGCTTTTAAAATTCTAATAAAATTTCATTATATTTAATGGTATGTATAACCATGTTAAAATACACTTCTAAGAAATACCGACATAGACCGTAATAGTACGAATTTCTTTTAGGTATTTCGGAAAAGTAGCCACAGTTATTATAATTGGCAATAATAAGAATACACCTAATTAATTATAACTCATTAATTTTTTTAACTAATTTGATATCATTTGGATGATTGCAGTACTCCCTCGGAATTATTTTACTTGGTTCCATAAATTATTTAGTCTATACATAACCTTTTTTAAGAGTAAACATGATTTTAAGCATCTTTATAATGTATGTTAATTCTATTAAGTTCAATGCAGCATAAACGCGTTAAAGTACGTGCTTAACTAAAAATTTGTCCATGGTCTCTAATGTTAAGAAATTCTTTTGTGTGTCTCTGTAAACGAACCATAAACATTGTATACATCAGTAAAAACTATTCAGCTTATTTTGCGTTTAAAATTAAAAATTGTTCCAAATTTAATATCGTTTGGATGACTACGTGACATTGTCAGAACACTTTTATAAGGTCCTGTACATTAATTAGAAAGCTTAAGAGCACATATTTTCTTCAAACAACATAAGTTTAAGCATCTTACTCACGTACGCTAGTTTCATTTTCTTCATTGCAAAGTAAGGATGTTAAAATGCGTTTAAACGAAATTCACCCCGTACGCCATAATGTTAAGTATTTTGGTGTGTCTCTGTACACAATCCATAAAAAGTATAGACATAAAAAAATTATATAGCTATATCTTTACCGAGCCTGAATGTGTGTGTCAATTTCCAAGTCAATCGGAGAATTTTTGCTGCCGCTATTGCGGTACATAAAAATTCTGCCCATACTCCGTAATAAGAAATTTTTGTGTGTCCCTGTACATGAACTACAAATGGAATACACACCAAAAACTATATAGTAAAAATTCTGTGTGGTTCATAAATATTTGTACCAAACTGCAAGTCAATAGCGTGACTTTTGCGGCCGATATCGCGGTACAAATTCTTTCCATAGGCCGTAATGATTAAAAAAAAAAAAAAAAAAACTTTGGGGTGTCCCCGTACACGAACGACAAACTGAATGCACGCCCAAAACTATACAGCTAATTTCGTTGGGATCATGAACATGTGTACCAAATTTTAAGTCAACAGCGTGATTTTTGCGGCCGCTATCGCACGACAAATGGACAGACGGAACCTTTTGAGTCTCAACAGAGGGCATCCTCTGACGTTTCCGCAAAAATCTGATTTTTGCGGTGGCTATCGCGGTACGTGCAGATTCTTCCCATAGGCCGTAATGATAAGAAAAACTTTGGCATGTCCCTGTATACGAACTACAAATGTAATGCACACCTAAAACTATACAGCTAATTTCGTTGGGCTCATGAATATGTGTACCAAATTACAAGCCAAAGGTTTTTTTTTTTTTTTTTTTTTTTTTTTTTGCGGCCGCTATCGCGCGACATACAAATTCTTCCCATAGGCCGTAATGGGAAAAAAAAAAAAAAAGTTTGGCGTGTCCCTGTACACGAACTACAAATGGAATGCACACCCAAAACTATACAGCTAATTTCGTGAGGAGCATGAACATGTGTACCAAATTTCAAGTCAATAACGGGTTTTGTACGGCCGCTATCGCGCGACAAACACACAGACAGACGAAACCCAAAACCATTTTGAGTCTCAACAGAAGGCCTCCACTGACGTTTCGGCAATTAAATGTTTAAAAAAAGTTAATGTTCCATGTGCCTTTTTTTATTGTATATATTTCTTGTTGCAAAATACTTTTGCGTTATCAAAATAGCATGTTATATATTGAGGATTTAATTTTAAACGAACAATTTGTTTATCCATGAAATTTTAGCGTATACTTTTTATGGTAAAATAAGCACTCTAAAAAGGAAATCTTCAGACGGAAATAACAAAAATTTACAGTGTAAATTAAAAGATTATGTTCTAATGATTCTTTTTTTTTTTCCCACAAATTTTTTATTTCAATAGGGCCACTCAATACTTGAATTATTAAGATTTATTTTATAGATTTTGAAACTTGAAAAATTTCTTTGTATAAACATATTTATGAAGGTTTAATTACATCTGATACATTAATAAATAGAAAAGTACCATTTGATAATTTTAAATAGTAACAGAAATAACATTCTTTATGTATTGTATTAAAATATTTTAGCTTATAATAATCTAATTTCTGCCTCATTTATTAATTGATAATCTTTAAAGCACCACTTTCTGTATGAAATTCGATTATGTTATTTGTACTAAATTGATAGCAGGATGCTCCAAAATTTTAATAAAATAAGTAAATGCTTAATAAAACCTAGGATATTTGAAACAGTTAGGGACAACTTGATGCATGTAATACTAATACTTTTATTTTCAAATATTTATTTTTTATTCTAAAATTAAGACACAGCTATGAAGTATTTAATTTAAATTGAATTAGATATTTTGAAATAATTTAAACTGATAAAATTTCGAAATATTTTCATTGTTTATTTCTCTGGAGAAAGTCTAAAATTTTAGCTCAACTCTAATATGTCGTTTATTAAATAAAATTTCTAATTAACAGTTTAGTCTGAAAAGTTGATGAAATGAAAATAAACAGACCTTCGCCAGGTATTTGTATGGATATTGTAAAATATTAACTGACAATTTAATTTAATAAAGTAATTACGGAAAATAAAATTGGAGATGACTTGTTGATTTTTAGTTAGGCGATATTGTAAATATGATAGTTTAGTATAATGAAATATACCTTTTTCAAAAAAACTAGAATTTCATATATATATTATTGAATTACACAGATAAGTTTTATTTTATTAAAAAGTTTCACACATTATTTGCATTGTTATTTATACATTTTAACGAATTTCCTGTATCTTTCAGAAAAATAGAACTTTGTTAACTTGAAACATTTTCATATTTGATTAAAAATTTGTCAATGATTTTTCTATTTTTAAATTTAATGAAATACAGAAAAATAAATTGTTTTATGAAGAAAAGAAATTGAAACATTAAACTTCAGTTTCTTACAAAATATTAAATTGAATTTGGCTTATGATTTTTCGTTTTCAATTAAACTAGGTTTCTCACAACATATCTGAAATAAATTGGATAATAAAATAAAGTATAAAATTATCTTTATTTCCCTCGACATGTTTTAACGCGTACTAGATTTTAGATGTAGCAGAAATAAAATACTGCTGTATATCGATTACAATGCATTTATTTCTAACATTTTAAATTTTTTAAGTTCAGATCTTTTGTGTTTTAAGATATTTTTTCCCCCTGCATATGGAAATTGCTAGTCTCCATTTCCAGCTATGAAAGAAATTATTTGATATATCTGTTGTTATTTTATGCAACTTTTAGGTGTGATGAAACCATACGTGAAGAATAAGAAAAATAATCGAATAAAGATTTATTAAAAAGAAAAAAAGAAAAATGTCTATATTTTGAGATTAAATTTCCCCGTTTAAAATACCATACCATTTTACTTCTATTACCCTACTACCGTAGCTCATGGGAGTATTTAATTTGGTCCCAAAATTCGATATCGAGATTTCACCTGATTTGCTCGGTTTGAGGTCCTCTGAGTCCAAAAAAGTGGTTTGGGGCAATTGGTCAGTGTGTGTGTGTCTATGTATGTATGTATATATTGAATCTTCTGGTTATCATATCTCCGAAACTAATAAAGATAGAACCATAAAACTTCAGAATGAAGACAGGTCTGGTGTACAGATGAAGCTCCCAAATTTTGGTGAAAATTAAAAAACCGGAAGTGGGACATCGGAAACCGAAAGTGGGACCGTAAGTCCATATCTCAAAAATGGCTTTAACGATTTTCTTCGACTTTCCTATATAGACACTCTATTGGATGTCCTTTCGAATGATATAGTTGCTTAGTTCAGGAAAATTGATAGGCGTCTTGTATAAATAGCTCACTTTCAAGTCTCGCCAGCGTGTTCCTTTAAAAACGGCTGTAAGATTTTTTTTCCAAACTAGCCATATTAACTCACTTTTAAATATCCTTTTGTATGTAGTTATTGTTTTTCGATCAATAGTTGAGTTTCGGTAAAAGTTGGTATCTCAAAAACGGCTCTAACGATTTATTTGAAAGTTGTTATATAAATTCATTCCGTTCTCATGTATTACGTAGTAGTTATTAGAGGAAAATTAAGTTATCCTGTTTAGGTAGGTGAGTTATAGATCTCGGAAATTGGTGTTTCAAAAAATAACTCTACCCCCCCCCCCTTTTTTCCCCCCTTACCTTGCTATATGTAAGCTTCGTTTTGTATGTCTTTACATCTGTATAAAGTTTCTCTTAACAGAAAATTTTACGTTCCTACAACTTCTTTAGGTCACTTTTATGTCTCCTGATTACATTATTTCCGAAAAATGCATATAATACATGTAATAGTGTATGTCGTGTGGTTGTTTTACACCAGAATTTTTTTTTTTTTTTTTTCAGATGAACTTCTATTGCATTTTAAGCAATAAATTTTGTTGCATTTTAGACATGAAACCATTTTTATACTTTAATTTGTATTATACTATAATAATAAATTGACTATGTATTTCTATTAATTTCTTCTTTCTCAAAGATGGTAGACGAGAGATGGCGAATTCGAATCAGAGAGGTCTGCATAGACACAGGTCGGCAAAACAGAGGAATTTTTAAAGGGGCCGAACAGTTAAAATAATAATGATAAAAATAAATAAAAATATGAAAGACGGCCAGGCCGAGGAAACAAACACTATTTTACTGTCATGTTGGTCCAGTAAAAACACAAATGACGTTTTTATTTGGAAGTCTGTAAATTGAAATACAGATTGGTTTCAAAAGTAAAAGTTTAGCATTGTATCTATAGTACTATAATGTGAAAATTTAGTAAGGAAAATAAATAAATAAATAGAGCTTTCTGTCGCAATTAGTGTATATCATATTATTTAATATAGATATGTTTTACTCAATCTATTGTAAATTAAGTTTCTTACCTGTAAATTTTTTGAAAAGTGAAAGAGTTTGATGGTAATATACAGTCCATCTCAAAAGTTTATGCACGCGCATAAAGTGTCGATGTTTAAAGAATGAACGTTAGAATAAGTAACATTTGTCAATTTACGGTTTTCGCAACTTTATTTAAATAAATGCCAAAAGTAGAAAAAATAATTTGCATAACTGTAAATAAATATATTTCGCAATTTTGGATTAGTTGAAATAAATGTGCATCTTAAAATTATTAGCTTTTGTAGAGGCTTTGATGGCAAAAAGAACCATGATTTTCCTAATGGCCTCTTGAAGTTCAAGAGAGCCATACTGATTTCCATTACTAGAAAACCTGAGGGGTTAAAATGCCTGTTACATTCTCATTCGAGTTTATGTCTGGACTTAAGGCCAGTCAAGAGTTGTAGCACTTCTTCTATGAAATCTACAATTTTCTAGAATTCGACATGTGTATTATTGAGGCCTTATATATTATTGAAAGACCCTTTAAAATGTCACCGAATGGAAGAAAATTTTAGTTTACATCTTAATATTTTTGAGAAATTTGTCTTTCTTTTAGGAAAACTAAAGAGATCTGGCCGTTGAAGCTGAATGTAACTCAAAGGATATCGAGCTTACCAGCTTGCTGCTGCTTAAACAAGGTTACTTATCATCCACCAATCAGGGCCATCTAAGTTTCATTTTTTTTCTCACCTTAACAAACTTTCATTTCAATAAAACTATAAACAGGTTTCCGTAAGACATGTAGCCCACCAGCGGCCGAGCGGTTCTGCGCTCAAAGCTGGTAGATGGGAGGTGCCGGGTTCGATCCCAGGTCGCGCTCATCGACCTAGCCGTTCGGAGTTTTCCGTGGTTTCCTCCGAAACTTGCGTAAATACGGGCTAGGACCCCTTAGAAAGACCCCCACGGAGGGCACTCCCCCTCTAGGCCTAGGACACATCAGGAGTCAATCGGCCTTAAATCCTACAACCAACCGTAAGACATGTATTTATTATTATTATTTTTTTTTAATCATATTTTATCTTTTATGAATTTTCCTGTAATAAAGCATGCATTTGTGTATGGAGAAAATGATTAGTGAAACGGCTTAAGTCTTGTTAGATTTTAAAACAGTCGTGCGATGAATTGTGGTCCTAATAGCATGGCAAATAAAACGAAATTATATTAAAAAAAATTATAATGAATCAAATTTGTTAATTTAATATGAAATGGGGAGTTTAAATAACCTTTTCGATGGAAACTTTTTACGTGCGATATCCTAATATTTTACTGTTATTTATATGGGGTTTAAAAACAAAAGGGAAATATTACAGGTCTTTTTTAATACATTTTAGAAGCTTTTTATATGAAATTGGATTTGTCATCGCGTCTTCGTGTCACGCTAATAAACAAGGCGCCTGAATTTTAAAGTAAATATAAGCTGTTCTGTTTGTCGATCCTTGGCTTAGTTGGTTAGAGCGTCAAGTTAATAATGCGATGGTCGAGACTTCAATTCTCAAACGTTCGGCGCGTTAATTTTTGGCAGATAATTAAAAGAAAAAGTGTCAATTGATAAAACAAAGATACTGTGTAGTCAACAAAATATTTTAGGAAACTCCCCCCCCCCCCAAGATATTAAAAAATACAAAATATTTTAGATATTAAAAAAGCACAAAATAAAAAGTTTTGAGTAAAAAATAAAAAGTAAATATATTTTAGAAGCTTTTTATTGAAATTTGGATTTTGTCATCGTGTTTTCATGTCACACTGAAAAACAAACCGGCTTCACTTTAACGTAAATGTTAGCACCTTTTTTCGTCACTTGTTAGCTCAGCTGGGTAGAGCGTCATGTTGATAACGCGATGGTTGTAAGTTCGATCCTCGAAGGCCGATGTGTTACTTTATTGCAGATAATTAATAGGAAAGATGTCAAATGATAAAATGAAGATACTTAGTTGTCTACACACTATCCTAAAATTTTTTGATTAATTTTTTTTAGAAGCTTCTTTTAGTTGCTAAAACGCACAAAATAAAAATGTAATATTAAAAAAAAAAAAAAAAAAAAAAAAAAAAAAAGCTAAGTTTTTATTGTGTAGCCCTAAAAAACATTAAAAAATATATTTTTTTGAAAGGCTATGCTATAAAAAATATAAGTTTCAGCAATAAAAAAATTGTTGAAACAAAATTATAACTATTTAAAGAAAAATATAAATATTTCACTTTGCAAGAGATGAAAATTTTTAAATATTCAAAATATTTTAAAAAGCATTTTAGAATAATATTCTTTTTGTATAAGTATTTGTTGAAATCTTTTAGCATGTTTTATAACTTTTCTTTACTGTTCTTTCCTTTTTGGTTAGTGTGTCGTGGGTTCGATCCTGCAAGGGCCGATGTGTTAATTTTTGCAGATAATTAATAGAAAAGGTGTCAATTAATAAAAGAAAATCTTTCAAAGTCTACACAGTATCATAAGAATTTCTTAATCGTTTTCTTTTTAGAAGCTCTCCCCCCCCCCCTTTTTATAATTAAAAGGCAGAAAACAAAAAGTAAAAAACCTTTTTTTTTTTTTTTTTTTTTAACAGCCGAAGCTTTTTATTATGGAGTCCTGAAAAGCATAAAATTAAAATTTATTCTTGCAAAGACATGCTGTAAATAAATGAGTTTCAACACTTAGAAATTTTAGAGAAAAATATAGATATTTCACTTTTGCAAAAGAGGAAAATCTTTAAATCTATATTAATAAAATCAGAGTTTTGTCTGTAAATTTGTCAGAATCGAAAAACTTTGCGATACCTTCACGTTTCACACACCATGAAAGTCGAAAATGACTTCAGAAAATTTTGCCTGTGTGTGTGTCATTGTGTCTGTATGTCGTTTTTTTTTGTCCGGGCATCACTTGAGAACGGCTGGACGGAATTCAACGGCGCTCGGCAGAAAATTAGATCTTTACCCAACTTAAAATTATATCTATCAATTTTTTAGAAATCCCCCTCCCGTTCCCCCCTGGAGGGCAAAAGACAAAAACACGTTTGTCCGGGCATCACTTGAGAAAGGTTGGACTGAATTCAACAGCGCTTGGCAGAAACTTAAATCTTTATCCAACTTAAAATTATACCTATCAACTTTTCAGAAATTCCCCCGTTTCCCCTTTGGGGGGGCAAAAGACAAAAACACGTTTGTCCGGGTATCACTTGAGAACGGCTGGACGGAATTCAACAGCGCTTGGCAGAAACTTAGGTCTTTACTCAACTTAAAATTATATCTATCAACTTTTCCGAAATCCCCCCCCCCTGTTACCCCCTGCGGGAGAAAAAGACAAAAACACGTTTGCAAGCATAACTTGGCTCCTAATTACTTCACAATAAAGAATTTCCACATGGGGAGACTAGACATGAGTACAAATAAAACATTATCTGTGATTTAGGAATTTTCGATTTTTAATGGAAGGAAGGGAGAAAATCGATTTTTGGCGGGAAATTTTGAAAATTCCTGATTTGAGTCTAACTCTACCAAAAATGGAATAAAGATGTTGAAAACAGTCTATACGACTTTCTCAGGATATTTCCAAAAACACATTTTTGATTTTTTGTGATCTGCCATTTTCCCCCTTTCTTTATGAGGGGGGGGGGGGGTATGTGTTACAAAGGGCAAATTCGATACACCCTTTTTAGCGCTAAATTTGTCCGGGAAAATTTATGAGAGCTGCGGTCACGAAGTTTGGTGCTTGGGTTTTTTATATGCAACCAGCACCTAAAGAAACGGGATTTATCGAAATACCCCCTTCCCCCCAGCGGGACAGGAAGCAAAAAAATGTTTGCAAGCATAACTCGGCCCCAAATTACATCACGGTGAAGAAATTGCACATGATGAGACTAGACGAGTATAAATAAAACATTATGTACGATTTTAGGATTCTTGATTCTTAAAGGGGGGGGGGGAATCGTTTTTCGAGGGGGAAATTTAAGAAATTTCGGATTTTTTAGTAGAGCTCTACTAAAGATATTACAAAGGTACTGATAATAGCCACGTGTCTTCTTTAGAATATTTTCAAAAACACATTTTCGTTTTTTTGCGATTTTTGATTTTTTTTTTTTTTTATTATTTATTGTTTTTTTTTTTTTTTAGGGAGGGGGGTAGTTGCAAATTCAAGACCCCCTCCCCCCCCTTTAGTGCTAAATTTTTCTTGGGAAAGCTATGGGATCTGCGGTCACGAAATTTGGTGCGCAAATTGTTTATATGTATCTGACACTTATTGTAACGAGATTTTACGAAATTCACCCACTTACCCCCTTGGGGTCGGGGGGGAGGGCAATAAGCAGGCATAAAAACACGTTATTCTGTTTGAATTCACTTTACATTATGTTAGAATGATGCGTTTTGGTGTGTGGATGTTGATTAGGTGTACGCATTATGTTATACTTTGGTGAGATTTCGCAAAACTTCTAACATAGCCGCAGGGGAAGGGGAAGTAAAAAGCGGGTAAATTGCTGCCGAAGGCAGTGTGGACCCGGAATCCTCACGTTGCGAGCGGGAAAAACCTCTACGGAATACGGAGGAAACTTTAACTTAGATTATTAATAATGTAATGGAATTTTGAAAACTTATGTAAGTATAGTGCTCAGCGAAGCCTGCTAGTATTCAAAATATTTAAAAAAAGCTTTCGAAACCTTTGAAATTTATAGCTTAACAAATGCTTATGTAGAAACTAACGACTAAGAATATTGGTATCGATAGCTTTTTAAAATATTTTGAATATTTAAAAATTTTCATCGCTTGCAAAAGTAAAATATCTATAATTTTCTCTAAAATTTTCTTAGAGTTGAAACTTTCATTTCTTTATAGGATGTCTTTGCAAGAATAAATTTTTATTTTATGCTTTTCAGGGCTCCACAATAAAAAGCTACTACTGCGTTAAAAAATGGTTTTTTACTTAAATTTTTATTTATGCAATAAAATTGTTTTATATGCTTTGAGCTTTGGTTCAAACTGGTTATGGTTCTGAAAGTAAGACTTCAATTTTCAGCCGTCAGAATTTTAGTATGTATATATCCTGATATACATACAACAGAATGAATTTTACTAATAAAGAAAAAATATTAGACATGGAATTTTCAATTTAAAAAAAGTTTTAATTATTTTATTTGGCTAACTTAATATATTTTTTCTATAGTACTTGGAGACAAATTAGGTTATTAACACGTTGAGCGCCACGCGAATTCTTAAAATCCATAAAAATTCCATAATGATTCCTTCTGTTATAAATAAAAATTAAGCAAATTTTAAATAAATTTTCAATAATTACTTAAAACAACGTAACATTTTTAGTTTTATATCCTATTTTACCCTGTCAACCACCGATGGTTGACGTGGCTTTACATCAAATTTGGCACTGTCAGCCACGGATGGCTGATATGGCGCTCAGCCATCAGGAGAGGTCATTATGAGCCTCCATGCAAATTTGTGTAGCTCTGTTACCAGCCGTTCTCCTAAAATGCTCCGGACATACATATACAATGACACACACATACACACACATCTTATTATAGTATATGTATAGATACCAACAAGAATAGTGTATTTTAATTCTCTATTTGCTTCTAATGCAAAGATTTGTTTTCTATGAAAATTTAATGAGTGGAAAATCGGAACATTCATCATTTGATTAGTATTACACTGCTTAAAATAAATGTCTCTTTTCCAAATGAGGCAAAACTTTTATTTATTTGCTGGGATAGGTACAGATAATTGATTTTTTGGAAATGCTTTCCTGGATCAATACTGATAGCAATGAATAGCAAATGGGAAAAGTGTCGATCAGCTTTTGAATAGAGTCGAGAAGTAATTTATTTATTTCAGTCACTATATTTTACCGTTAAGAACTCATTCAATATAAATAAACTTCCAGAAAATTATTTTTTAGTTTTTCTTTCTAATATTTGCAAAAAAAAAAAAAAAAAAAAAAAAAAAACCTCTTTTGTGGCAATGCTTTCTAATTTTTATTTTATTGCTTTATAAAGGAATATCAAAGTATTTGTGAACAATATTAAGCTCAATAAAATCTATGTTAATGACTGAACTCTAGACTAATTTACATAAATTTGGTTGTGTTCATTACTATTTAGCTAAAAACTTAAGTTGCATAGCTGGTAACGCCAACGATTTTTTCAACACCGCTTTTTTACTTTCTCTTACCCATAAGGTAGAGAAAGTATTGTTTTTGGGTCAAATTTTCGAACGCGAGATTTTGTTATATTTACACGTTTTGAGGTCCCCTGAATACGAAAATCATGTTTTTAGCAAATGGTCTGTGTGTATGTCTATGTGTCTGTATGTCTGTCTGTATGTCTGTCTGTGTGTCTGTGTGTATGTCTGTCTGTTATCAGCATATCTCAAAAACAAATTATGGCAGAAAGTTCAAACTTGATATTCTAAATGTGTATCATATAGGGATGCTACAGTAAGCTTTTCGTTAAGATCAAGCTAATGGTTTGTGTACAGGGACAATCAAGAGAATTCTAATACATTACGTCTATGGGGGAAATTGCAGAAAAGTAGAGTTTAACGTCTATAGACTGCACTAAACCAAATGAAGCGAATATATATATTTCGTAATAGAGATAGGTAACTGTGAAAATTTTTTTGAGCATGTAGGAGCCTCGCCCCCCCCCCCCCTCCCCCGAAGTCCCCCCTCGAGGGGAGTAAATTTTCATGATGGGTATCTTTCAGAAGAGCTCGCGAATACCTTTAAAACGACTGGTTGAACCATCGATCTGCGATAATTTAAAACAAAGTTATCAATTTTTTTTTTACTTTTAGCGAAAAAAAAAAACCGTACACTTTTTTTTTTTTTTTTTTTTTTTTAATTTTGAGAATAAAATGGACTTTTTTTTTTGGATATTTGGTGTTTATACTACTTCTCTAATATGGAAATCGTCTGCATTATCATGAAAGATAATTTTTTTAAATAATAATTTTAATAAATTATTTTTTAAAAACAGACTTATTTTTTAATAACCGAATTAAATTCTATATAAATGTTGGTGCATTAATGAAACGGGGGTTGAGGGGGGCGGTAGCCCCCCCTCACACAGAACTAATTATCATATAAAACTCCTCAGAAGCCTAATATGAATTGTTTAACATAGGTTTACATAACAGTACTCGTTATCTTACCTATTGATCTGCAACCTGTATTTATTGTATTAAATTTCAGGGTAAGAGAAAGTCGTGTGAGTGACACACCAGATTATTCTTAGTAAAAATATTTTGTCCTATTTATTCATAGAAATCAGCTGCAAAAAATTATAAGAGACATATTTTAGTAATATTTATAAAAATAATAAAAATGAACGTAGAGATTGATAGATACAATTCTTTATTCTTCTCGTACAAAATTGCATAATTTTTGAAAATTTTGAATGAATTTTATGTACATACACTGGTTCTCATAATTATAAGAACACCCGTTTTTCTATATTAACTAAACACTGAACACTATTATTTAAACAAATATACATATTTTTATTAATTTGAATTTCATTAACAGACGATATTTAAAAAAATTTAACGTTTTTCTATCTTAAAAACTTTAAATACGGTTAAAAAAAAGAAAAAAAAAAAAAAAAAAGGTTTTTCAGGTGTTCACAATTATAAGAACAGCTCGAATCTTAGTAATTTTTTTTTTTCACTTATTCTTTAAATTAATATATTATGGGGTCTCTTTTTAGGGTGAAACAGTCAGACATTCTCTCTGGTATGTATATATATATATATTAATATTTAGTTTCAATACCATTTCCTACAGCATAGATGATATTCGGAATACATTTAAATTATTTAAAATTGCTTTCCACTTGCATGCACTTTTCTAATATAAGTTACGGTTTTTTCAACTTTTAGGCCACGAAAAAGGCAATAATATACGGAAGTTTCTTTCTTTAAACTATTTTCTATTACTCTAGAAGTAGAGCAAAAATGTAAGTCTTGCGTATAAAAAAATATGTACCATGATTAGGTTTACATATTAATTAAATTATTTTGTATATTATTAACTAAGCATTATTAACTAATATTAACTAAGCATGAAGTATATATAACCACAAAATAACAATAATAATAGTCTCATGCGATAGAAGTAGCCGATCATAGCATATTGTAATATTATATTTGGCTTGAAATTGCTGTAATTTTATGATTGATCGATTAAATCAAATAAATATAGGAAATAACTTGAAAGCAAATATTATGTACATCACGCATTATGTTGTTTATATGTAACTGGGATTTAAATATAAAAGGACTACTTCAAACTTTTCGATACTGTCCGTATCGAAACTATCATATATGATAAGCACCCAAATGAAAGCCCACGGGTAAGCTATTGTCGTAGGCAATAGGTACAGGCACCGGAGACTGCGAGGACGAACAAATCGCTGCCGAACCCAAAGCGAGCTTTTGAGCGATTTCAGTATTTTTTTTTTTTTTTTTTCATAAAGAGAAAAGTGTTTCCTTAAAATATAGTGACCAGCGAAGCGGGCAAAGCCTGCTAGTAAATACATTAAAAAATAAAAAATGCCATTAAACTCAGAATATTTAGATAAATTATAATGATTGGTATGAAGAGACATTTTTATTTATAGCATAATTTTTAGCACATTCATTGAAAAATAGAGTAACCGCACTAGCGTAAGGAAACGTTGTCAAAATCCAAAATAATCAAGCATCTACAATCTATGATGCTTATGTTTGTAAAAAATTCGAAATTTAGATAGATATATCTACTTTATCTGGACATAAATGATGGATATTTTCAATTTCCGATGTTTTATCAAGTATCTACAAAAACACTCCAGGAATTATTATTTACGTGTGTAAAGAACCTACTTTATCTCGTATTTCACCATAAGTTTTGTCCCGACAGCAAAAATATGATTAATAATAAATTAAAGAAAAAAATCTTTGTGATCGCTTTGTAAAGAGATAATACTTGAAATGTATTTTAGCTGTAGTGTATGATTACAATGTTTCATACAATTATACATTTGCATGAGGATAGCGCGTATATTCACGGTAATATGATTTTCTTAAATAATAATAATAAATAAAAAAAAAAAAGCCAATTACTTTTTTTATTATTATTAAAAACAAAAACTATTTTATTTACGAGACAAAACTTTAGTTAAAATAAATACATTTAAAAACAATATACATTTAAAAACATTTAAAATTTAGATGTTTCGAAACTCATCCAGGTTTCCTCATCAGTATCACTACAACATAATTTGCAAGCATTACATGAATACACAAGGAATTTATAGAAGTATAGAATATTGAAGAGCCAGTGTGCATGCTTCATTGATAGTTTAGAGATGGCTGGAAGTGTGCCAACTCTCAAGAAAAATACGTGATTTATAATTATCATAGCCAGAATTTAGAACTTTTATATTATCGAAGTCAGGAATATGATCGGTTTCTATTGAATGGGTTACAATTTTAGAATTTTGGTTGCAATTTTTATATGACTGTCTGTGCTCCTGTAGTCTAATTCTTGCCGTACGGTCAGTTTCACTTATATAAACATATTACAATTTTTACAAGGAATTATATATATTACGCCAGTTAGATCCAAAGAAGGGGTTACGGGTTTAAAATTAAAAAGAAAGTTTTTTAATTATTTAATCTGCCGAAAAGCAGTATAAATATTATGTGGTTTAAGTAATTTAGAAATAAGTTCTAAAGGAAAACCAAAATATGGCACAGAAATAGAATTTTTCTTATTAATCGGTGAATTTTCCGTTTGCATTGGAAGAGAGGGGGAAATTGTAGGAGGAAACGAAGAGGGGAAGCGGATAATTTTTTCACGATAAATTCGTTTTAACCAATTAAGAGGGTAATCGTTATTTATTAAATCCTAAAAAATTCTTTTAATTTCCAACTTAAAAAGTGTCTCATTACTGCATAACTGAAGTGCTCTACTGACCAAAGTTTGAAAAACGGCAATTTTATGAGAATTAAGATTAGCAGAACAAAAATTTAGATATTGACCCGTAAAAGTGGCCTTACGATGTACAGAAGTTTGAAAAATATTAGGCGAATTCAAAGTACGTTCATCAAGAACATCAAGAAAAGGCAAACTATTATTTTGTTCTATTTCCAAAGTAAATTGAATTTCTGGACACAACGAATTAGAAAAAGTAACGACTTCATTTATATGTTTTTCTTCAATTAATAATAAAAAAAAAAAAAAAAAAAAAAAAGTCATCTACGTATCTCCGCCAAAAAGGAATTTTTTCGTTTAAATTATCATTGATTTTATTTTCCAAAAATTGCATAACAATGTCTGCTATGCAAACACTAGCAGGTGAGCCCATAGACGTGCCACGAATTTGTTTATAATATAAATCATTAAACTTGAAGCAATTACAAGATAAGCAGAAAAAAACTAATTTAAGAATTGATTCAATATTAAGAGTAGAATGAGTACTATCCATAGGATAAATTTTTCTTATAACATCGCAAGCAAATTAAGTTGAGATGGAAGTAGAAAGAGAAAAAAACATCTAAGGAAACCATTATACAGTTTGAGGGGGGGGGGACATTAAAATTTCTTAATTCAGAAACAAACTGAGAAGAAGTTAAACTAAATGGTGACTTTAAGGTAAGAGGTTTAAGCAATGACGAACAGAAAGAAGGGAACGAAAGTAATCAATTATAGGTCTAAATGGAATACCTGATGCATGTAATTTTGGCAATCCAAAAAAATTGGGAGCTATACGAATATAATACCTTAAAGATTTGGCTGTAACATTATCTATTTGATTATTTTTCTCAAATTTACTGATCAATTTATTAAGATTACTTTGTATTGATGGAGTGATATCTTTTTTCAAAACAGCATGTGTAGAAATGTCATTTAAGAGTTCTAAAGATTTTTCAATATAATCAGATTTATCCATAATAACCCGAACTATTATTATTTCCAAGGTATACGATGCAGTGTAATAACATATTAGAAAATTTTACTCATTTCAGCAGGGGCAACATACTGTAATTAGAATGCACAAATATTCAGTATTTGATGAAATATAAATATTTTTAATAGACCGTGCATGAACATTAACAAGATTTTTTTTCTTTATTTATTAGCGAAGTTCACTGACCTACTTAAATAAAAATGCCTTGAAAATAGCGTAAAAATTCAAAAAATCTTCATCGATGAAATTAACTAAATTTTAGTTGCTCTCAAAAGGAAAAAAAAAAAAAAATCAACCGCCGCACATATGGCCATTAATAAAATTTAAATTGTGGGCAAACTTTCTTATCGTTCCGCGTATTTTAGGAAAACGTATAAGGGGTTTTACGCAAATTTTTATTTTATAACAGTTAGCGATAATATAGTGTATGCCAATTAAAAATAAATATGGATAAAAACCTCTATTTTGCGCTTATTTATTTTTGAGGGGGGAGAGAAATTTATTTTATCGACTTTAACTTTTTCACAACACTTGCCTGTTATATAATATAAAGTAGCTCAATGAATTTTAATACATTACAAAAACCTTTATTATGAATATGAGTGCTATTCTTATAGAGTGAATAGGGATAATCATAAACTATAATTACAAGCGTTATATTATCAAGGTCGATACCAAGCAATTTTTTTTCTTTAATTTGTTGCTAGTTTTCTTTTTGCCCTCGAGATAAAACTTTCATTAAAATATGTAAAATATAACATGTTCTTTAACCCCCGAAAGTTTCATAAGAATTCGTGAAGTATTTTTCCAGACATTTGATAACACTTTTAAATTGAAAATGTCCACAGTCACGGTAGCAAGGTAATGTATCGCAAGTCTCCAAATTTTTAGAACCATTATTATCTTTACAAATATTTAATGACACTTAAGCAAAATGTATATGAAAATACTAATTAATAAAGTTTCTTAAGTCTGTAAATGTATATTATACCTTTTTTAAGACAATAATTAATAATAATAATAATAATAATAATAATAAAAAGATTTATTATAAAAAGTGAGAAAAATCATACTATTAAAGCATAACTGGTACTAATTACATATATCATATATTGAGTATTTTATTACATTTCTTAAGAACTATATGAACACATTTTGAATATTAATTATAAGCATACGATTTATGTCCATACAGATAGTTATTTACTCACATTAAATACCTTTTAATATTCGTCTGATTTGCTGATTGTCTATGAGTATTAAAAATTCTACTGTGAATTCTATTTAATATTTGATCAGTATTCTTCGATATTTCCTGTGTTCTTCCATTTAAGATGCTTTCTAGGAAAAATACTTTTTTTTTAGAATGGGAAAACTGACAGGCCGAGAAATTTTGCGAATTTTAGTAAAGTGGAAAAGACGTATAAGCAATATTAGAGGCGTATAAACGAAGACTTTTTGCATTAAAATGAATAGGAATAAATCGGGACTTCACTAAAAGGACGTATAAATGAAAAAGACGTATATATAAACGGTGCTTTACTGTATAGTGTTTTCTCAAATAAAAATATGCACGGGTTCATTAAAATATTTGAAATGATTCACTAATACTATCGGAACAAAATTACTCGTTAAAAAATTAAAGCTTTCATTAAATAATTCTGGACGGTGACCAAAATAGACCTCCTACTTTTGAAAGGCGAATAAAACAATGATGATTTAAGAAAAAGACCCGTTTATTCATATATATATATAATGAGTATGTAATCATAGCCTCCTAAACTAGATGCCTGTCGCGTAGCTCGGAAACATGGCAGCAGTTGAAGCGGTAGGCAGCGCCACCTGGTACAGAATGCGTGACATTTTTATTCAACAACCACCAAAAATTTTTGAAAGTGGGGTATAATATACATAAAAGGCGAATAGAATCGAAGAAACTTCGATTATATATATCATATATCACTTCTTAAAATTATTGGTGACAGCTGAATAAAAAAGTCGCGCATTCTATACCAGATGGCGCTGTCTACCGCTTCAACTGTTGTCAAGTTTCCGAGCAACTCGACAGGCATCTAGTTTAGGAGGCTATGATATAATACACCTGGAAATTTAAGTTTCTAAAGGGTTACTCCTGTAAGTCTCAGTTACATAGTTATGTTGGCCGTTTGACATTTTTAGCTTATCTATCACATTTTCGCAATTTTCCGCTGGATATCTATTCGAATCTAATAGACTGAATTAGCACATTATTTTTATTCTGACTATATAGCAATAAATATTTAATTCATCGCAAATCAGTTTTTTGTGTTTTCGCGCATTTTTTCAGACTGACTATCGCAATAAATAATTCATTCATCGTAAATCAACCTTTTGTTATTATTATTAATATTATTTTCTCGTGTGTGTTTAATTTTAAAAACATGCCGTATTTCTGGGAACGAATTTTAATAAGCTTCGCTAATCACTTCATGGATGGTTCAGTATATTTAGTTGTAATTGTCGAAAAACGAAATTTTTGCTAACTCCATTAACGGAGTTCTTGCTCATGAATGTTGCAAAAGATAACTAGTATGTGTTCTACCCACCACATGACTTTCTTCTATATTCTCCGATACATATTCATTCAGTAAAAATAATTTGAATTATTATTTATTAAAACAATTTTCCATGATGAATGCAGACGATTTTCATTTAAAAAACACTAAATATTCAAAGGAAGTCAATTTTATTTTTTATGACAGCTTAAAAAATTAAGTGCTTTTTTTATTTAAAAAGAAAAAAAAATCGATAACTTTATTTGTAAATTTTCACAGATCGATGATTTAACCATTCGTTTTAAAGGTACTAACGAGCTCTTTTGAAAGATGGGCATAATGAAAATTTTCGCTCCTCGGGGGGAAGGCGGAGGGGGGGGGGGAGAAGCGATGCTCTTACAAATACAAAAATATTTTTATCAGTATTATAAAAATCTTTTTAATTTCATAATAATTCCTTAAAAATAAAAAAAAATAAAAATAAAAATAAAAAATCTATGCACATTTATACGAAATTTTGTCCTATACCGCCAGGTTACAAATTTAGAAAAGTGGGATGGCAACGCCACCTGTTAGACTATTTTCGCCAAAAGTTCATAGACACTAATTTATGTCAGGGACATAAGGACACCGTTTTTCTATATTAACTAAACACTGAACACTATTATTTAAACAAATATATTTTTTATTAATTTGAATTTCATTAATAGACTATATTTAAAATGTTTTATCGTTTTTCTATCTTAACAAACTTTAAATACGGTCAAAAAGATTAGTTTTCAGGTGTTCACAATTATAAGGACTGCTCGAATCTTTGTAATTTTTTTTTTTTTTTTTTCGGTTATTCCTTAAGTTAATATTTTATGGCGTCTCTTTTTAGGGTGAAACAGTCAGACATTCTTTATGGTATATATATATATATATATATATATATATACATTTTTTTTTTTTAATATTCAGTTTTAATACCATTTCGTACTGCATAGATTATAGTCTGAATACATTTAAACTATTTAAAATTGCTTTCCACTTCCATGCACTTTTCTAATATGACAAGTTAAGGTTTTTTCCACTTTTTGGCCACGGGAAAGGCAATAACACAGAAGTTTCTTTCTTCAAACTATTCCCTATTGCTCTAAAAGTAGAGCAAAAATGTATTAAAATATATTATTACCCCCCAAAACCTAACAACAATCTGTGAATTCCAAGTTTAAAATTTGCGGATATTCTCTTGCTGTTCATAATAATAGAAAAAATTACTAAATTCATTCTGCCTTCAGTAGAAACTGCTCCTCAGAGCACCACCAGATCCACCTTTAAAATGCCCGATTCATATCTGCCTTTAAAAAATCTGCTCTGTCTTTCGCTATCTTCAGATCGTGTCAGTAACTGTTAAAACCATTTGGTTAATCAAGAATAAAATGTTTTTCATCCGAAAATGCAACATTTTACCATTTTATATTGTCTTTATTCAACTTTAACTCATTCTTTCCTCCATTAAATGTTTATTGATTATTACAGGTTTTTTATTCACTTTAACATATTACTAATTATTTTAAACATGCATAAATGTGCACCCCAACCCCAACATTTTGTTAAAAATTACGAGCAAATTCAGCAGCAGTCATGAGTAGAACAGTAAGAGGAATTATGAGTCTTCGATCACTGTAAAACAACTCTGATTTTGCATCAGATCTCTCTCCTATTGAACCAGAAGTTCAACGTTTGGTCTCATTTCCCTCAGCAGTTTCAAATCTTCGAATTTCATTAGAAATTCGGCAGATTTAAACTATCCTTCTACTTAAAAAACACATTTATCATACTTAACTACATGAAAGTTCTTTTATTCGAGGAATTATCAGTAATGTCCGTCCAAGAAAAATTGAAGGCTTATATATCAATTAATCTAGCCCAGTAGTTAACAAATTCGCATGTCAACTATAATTTATTCGCTAGTAAGTTAAATAAAACGAAAAAATCTTTATTGTCCCTGTAATTATGAACATCTTAAAACGAGGAGAAAAAAATATTTTGCACTATTTTTTATTAATTTTGTTTCATATTAAAAAAAATATAGCAGTTTTGGTTTTTAAAATACTAGATATATTAAGTCGCTTAGTATAATCTTGTTCACAATTATTTTTACATTAGTTATTTCTAGAGCCCCTAAATAAAATAATAGGCCGGCGCATCACCGCCATTTTTTTGCCTCCAAAGAGGACAGCATTCCCGCTTGGCGTCCTTATCGCTTGCATAATGATTTGAAGAAAACTTGATCTGAAGCTAATCCGGTCAAGATTAGAGCAATAAGCAACAATAATATTCCTAAAAACACATTTTTTTTCACAGTACATTCTCAGGATGTCATTTTATTCTGAGAATATCCTATGGGTGTATTATGTGTTGTTAGGGCGGTTTCTTTTTCTTTTACAAAATGTCGCCAAAACTCAAATACACAGTAATAAAAGGTCTGTGAACACTTTATATTCACTTCTTGAATGATTATAGCAGTTTATCGCAAAACAAACTTCCATATCATAGTTTACTTAGCTAAAACCATGAAATATAATAAAATAAGTTACTCTAAAGTAACGTAAGACGATAAAAAAAAAAAAAAAAAAAAAAAAAAAAAAAAAAATGTGGTTTGTTTATCAGAGAAACGCGCTGGGTACATGTGGCAACCCTAAGGCAACAAAATGCCTGATGCGCCAGCTCGTATATATAGGAGCCTTAGTTATTTCAAAACATAAAGTGTCCTTATAAATATGAGAAGGAGTGTATACCAATTTGTATGAAATTCTGTGCATTAATTCCTGGGATACAGTTGCCACAAAATTTTGTCACACCTACATACACAGACATTTTTTAAAATGATCAAATCGTATTCTAGATATCTCAGAACATGTAAATCGATCGAAAACCCCAGTTATATATTTTTTTTTTTACAAAACCAATACTTTCTTCTATTGAATATAGAAGATATTGAATTTTATTACTGAAGCTATTGAATAGATTCTTTACTAGCAATCAAAACATGCTAGTACAGAATATATAACAAAAGCTTTAATATAATTCAGTTTTTCCTCTTTATTTACTTTTTTAAACTTTTTATTACACTTATCGCATATTTTTTGTAAATATTTCTTCAGCTTCTCGCATAGAAAAACTAAAATTTATTTTCAATGCATATTGGAATTTGCTTAAAAAAACTATTAGAAAAATTGAAAAAAAAATTCCCTTTTTATTGCATTTATACAAATTTATTTGGTTTTAGATGTAACTGTATATGTTTTCCTTTTGGGTTACCATTGTGTCTTAAGCTTTACTTAAATTTTCAAAGCATCTTGCGATCAAAACCTTTTTCTTGAAATGCACATTTACATGCACGTATCACTAAAAGCTTTTATATGCTCCGACACTGTTAGATAAAAGTGAATCCGTAGAGCGTAGTTTCATAAAATTGCGTATAATGCGGAGTTATTTAGCAAAAATTGAATACGTAGTGTAGTAAAAGATTTTTATATATTACGGTTCTATTTTCGGTACAAAAATTCGGTGTTTAGAAATGGAGTTATTGCGTATGTTTATTTCTAAATAAATATCGTTAAATATGAATATAATTAATTTTGAATAACTGTTTAGCTAAACTTTTTTGAGCGGATTGAGATCAGGGCTTTTCCAGGTCTGGTTAAAAAGAAAATGTACGATGTTCTCTGTAGGATTTAACCAAATGTGCAAAACATGATTACTTACAGAATTATAAGTACTGATGGAAATGGATACGTAATTTTAACAATTTGAATCAAATGAACGTACCACAGAGACCATGTGGTATGGCGCTATATCTTCCTGAAATTCTGATTATGAAGACGTAACAAAACCAATTTGAAAATTTTCTTTTTAAATTATAAAATTGGCAGTTTCAGAACAAAACAAGAACAAAAATTCATGCAGTACACATAGGTTATTAAAACTTTCCAAATGTGCGTATTTGCTGTATTGGATATATCTTTCAATGTTCTTTACCTACGTTATCACAAAACAAACAGGCAGAAGGACCGAAAGGCACACAGACTAATTGAATTCATAATAATTTTTAAACATTGTTGGAAAGAGTTAAAAAATTCTTAACGCAATAGAAAATGTAGACCATATTCTAATTGCAGCCCTTAATGTATCCGATTATTTTAGTGTAGCCTTGTAAATGTGAAAGTTATTCATATCCTATTCTATACAAAATTATTCTAGCATATTAATAATTTTTTATTATTTATTTATTTTTATTTATCTATTTATCTATTTTATTTTTTATTTTTTTGCAGTAGAAAGTTTTTTGAATGTCATTTATTAAAATGTCTGTCCTAAAATGGAATGCATTGGCATTTTTTCGGGTGTCCCTGTACACAAACCAGTGGTTGAATTTATTCTATTTTCTATAAACAAAAACATCCGATAGTGAACTTGAATGACATATATCAATTTGATTAAGATTTATGCAAAGTAAAGTAGTTAAAATTTGGTTTATAGAAATACCTCTCATAGAACGTACTGCTTTGGAATACTTTCGGGTGTTCATGTACACAAATCAGAAGAGTTAGTCACTCCTTTTTCAATGGGGCAACATCCGATACTGAACTTGAATAACATTTAAATCAGTTTCAAGAAAGGCCATGAATATTTACGGGACAGACACAGACAAACCGAAATCATTAAAACTTTTCGAACTTGTTGGAAATTGCTGGAAAATGTTTTTAAAAAAAATCAAGTGTGGTTTCCGCCCTCTCCCATTCTTAATGCGCGCACACACGCTTTTCTTATATTACATCTAGAGAGATAACCCTTGACAACAGTTTTAGAAATATTTTTATGTTCTAATCAATAAATCAAAATCCCCCTTTTTTTTCTCTCTCTCTACAATTTATATTTTTCACAACAATAGTTTCAAAATGAGATTTTGCTAGTAATTGGCCACTTACATCATAGTCGCATAAGTGATTAGTCATTTAATTTTCCAGTATAAAAATTGTTTAAAAAGTATTTTTGAAAATATGCATTTAAACTATATTTCAGTGTAAATTTATAAAATATATTAATACACTATTAATCAACAACAAACGATTAACATTTTCCCTGCAGCAAACTAACTCGCCCTTCAATGATTTTGTCAAAAAATAACTTCACCTCTTTTCCAGATATCTTAAACTATCGGACCCAAAACATACTTTAAAAGTCAAACGCTAGAAATCTTTGCAGGCTCAGAAAACATACTATAAAAATCAAACGCTAGAAATCTTTGCAGGCTCAGAAAACATACTATAAAAATCAAACGCTAGAAATCTTTGCAGGCTCAGAAATCTCCAGCGAAAACTTACTTGAGAAGATCACACATATAGTAATTAACTACTCTTACTACGGAAAAAAAATCAGTAGTTAAATAATCTGTGTATTTATTACTGTTGATATTATTTCAGATACCTAGTAGTTGATCACACCTTAACTCGAAAATCATATTTATTTATATTTAAAATAAAATTTTTGATTGTGAACTCTTAATCTTTATTTATAGCCAGTTTTACCTTTTGTCAAAATGGGCTTCAAAATGACATTTTTTATTTTTAAACCGTCCTTATGGTGCATTGAAAAGGAATAATAATAATAAAATACAGGAGATTTATATGATTTGGGATGTTGCGAAGTTAAAAATATTATTACAAAGAAATTGCAAGCTTGCAGATTTTAAGATATCAGTGTTAAGAGGCCAGGGAAAACACATTTTAATAAAATAAATAATAATAATAATAAACAGATTTTTATCAAACATAGCTAAGAATCGTCTCGATTAAATAAGTGTCCTAATAATAATAAGCGTATTGAAATCCGTTTGTTTGGTAGCTACAGTGCCACAGACGGACAAAGACATTAAACTTATAATTATCTTTTTTAGACGGAGGTTAGTAGACAAAGGCTTTTAAACCCTTGACTTCTCTTTATTGATCGGGGATTAAAAATGAAATAATTTTATGTCAGTCACAAATTTATTTAAAAGGAAGAGAACAGAGATAAGTGTTTATAGTTTTTACTTTAACCATTAATGTAACAGATTCAATCTTTGTTTCCCAAAGGTAAAGAATGAGAAAAATGATCATCAGTTTCCTAAAAAAAAGAAAACCTGTGCCAAAGATCGTAAAGAGCCTAAATTTTTTTACAATTAAAATGTAATTCCTGTTAAGAATTTATATAATTGCTTAGTTATTATTTTCTATCATTTGTAAGTGTTCCATATAAAGTTCTCTTCTCCGTTAGCGCCCAGTGTCCTCATTTGAGGACAGCTAATAAAATGGCACGTATATATTTGTGGTTTCTTGGAATGATTTCTGCTTTTTAGTGACAGTTTATAGCGTCACTCTAAATGATCCCTCAAAGTTTTATGTGCCTTCTATTAATTATTATATCATAATTTGGATAGTCATTTTATGATTTTTCATTCGTCGCACATATATCCGCTTTTTGCACAGGTATACTAAGTTAAATCAAGTTGAATAACAATATATATATTATAATACTTTACTTTCTAAATCTTTGTCAACATATAATAGGAAATTAATCTGTTATCTCAAAGCTTTTCTATCTCGAAGTTTTCTCGCTAGAACACTAAACGTCAATAAATGACGCTAGGTTTTAAATTTAAAACTATCAAAAGAATTGTTTAAGTTAATGCATTTTACTGTCAGTTGTCTATATTAATTTAGAAGTGAAATAATCAGCTAATAATATTTTGCAAAATTAATTCGCGCGTTAATGGGTTAAGCCACTCCTAATTAATTTATTATTTACTTATTTATTGTAATTAAATGTATAATTATTATTTTCTTCAATAATCGCAAATATATATATATATATATATATATATATATGATATGATTTATAAAAAAAATCAATGGATTACGTTTTAAGATGTCTTGAACAAGATTTGGCCATTTTTTGAAAATGTCTTTCTGCGTGCCAGTGTATGTACTTGACCAAACTTTTTTGACAAACAATTTTATTCTAAATTGCACTTTAACATAAATTGGTTCCATCGGCTTTTGTTGCACATCGCCCATCAGATGCATAGGTGTCAAGTCTTCGTTATTTCAACGGAGACTTCATACCGGAAAGTTTTAATAAACGTTTTCAGTTTATTTATTCGTCGAAAATATATATGACAGAATACTTTTTATTGATGCTGCTGTTAAATCTGATTTAAAAATTAGAAATGTTGGCAGATATGCAGATGGTGTTGTTATGCTGCGTTTCTATCACTTACACAGATGTGCCAAGTTACTACAAACGAAAAATCAATTTCATACTATTATAAAGAAATTATAAAACTTGTCCTATTTAACAGCAGTTAATTATTACAAAAGAATAGCGGAGAGTGAAGTTGAATGGGACGCAGGATGAACGGGACAATAGCAAAACTTTTAGGTTTTGCAAGCTCCGGAAACTTGACAATTTTTCTGATATATGGCAGCACTGTGGTCATTCATAAAGTGTAGTTTCAGAATTGTGCTGTTCATAGAAGGGCAGAAAAAAATTAGTGTCTTTTTCAGATGCCAAAGTAAGTTTTTATTGATTCAGTTAGGTAGTAGTAAGAAATTAACTATTTGCTTAAAGTTAATATAGCTCTTACATAAGGGAAAAACAAAATCACAAAATCTTTTATTGTGTTTTATGAGATTCAAGAAGAATATTGACAATTGTTCATTTAGCCTGTTTCCTATTTTATATGATCATGTAACGGTTCGGATGAATGAGACAGTTTAAATGGGGATGAATGGGACATTCCCCACTATGTACTATTTTAAAATGTTACACAAGAAATATATTAAAACGTAAATTAGCCGTATTGATTATCAGGATTCTTAATTTTGTGGATTTAGAAAAAAAAAAAATTGAAATTAATTGTTCTGATTTTTGTTTATAATAATTATGATTAAAAAAAATTATAAGTTAGAATATTCAATGCAAATTAAATCAATATTTAAAATAAATAAACTAATAATAATTTGATTAAAATCACAATTTCAATCAAGCTAATCAAATAAATTCAGGTGATAATTAATTTAATACAAAATAGAATGTTGATTTTCCCGATTTGTCGGAAACAAAAATTTATCTGGATAATTTGTACTCTATTATAATGATATATCTCTTTCTAGTGTCTTATTTATTTTTCGAATAGCTCTTATTATATTAAATTATCAAAGCCTAGAGCACTAGGAACTGCACGAACCAAAGGACTTTTGTCTTTTGATGTTAATTTGAGTCAATACATCAGTTTATGTTAATTTCAGTGAATTCATATTGTGTAACAAAATCCCATAAACCAATTTAACTTAAAAAATTTATTTACTTTCCATTTTGTTTTCTTTTCTTTTTCAACTCCACTCTTGTCCCGACAATGCACATGCATGTGTATATATATATATATATATATATATATATATATATATATATATATATATATATATATATATATATATATATATGTATGTATTATTAATTAAAAATGATAACTTTTTATTAAAGTTAGTATGTTTATATGTAACTGATTACTGAAGTGCACTTATGAGCAATGTTGCAAAATTCTGAATTACATATGGCCGATGTCATCAATAAAAACATGACAAATGTCTCATTCATCCCCACTCCTCCCCTACAATAAAAAAATTTCCAATATTAAGTTACGGACTATCCGTAATAACTCCGCACCTCTGATTACAGTAAGGCTACATATATCAGCTTCTATGGTGTATAATTAAAAGAAAAAAATCTTTATACACGACGGCCATTATGAAATATTATGCCGGTTTAATTTTTGGTACATATCAGCCTACAGAGCGCTGTTACGAGGCAATTTTTCCCATGAGTATAGACAAGCGTTATCCTATCGTGTTGCTTCCTTAGAGCTTATATTTACCAAAT
Organism: Salticus scenicus; assembly: GCA_963930645.1. Classification (NCBI taxonomy): domain Eukaryota; kingdom Metazoa; phylum Arthropoda; class Arachnida; order Araneae; family Salticidae; genus Salticus; species Salticus scenicus. The sequence goes on along the minus strand of OZ005655.1, from coordinate 210,797,303 downwards.
GATATGTGAGATAATCACTGAATGCCGAGTTGATTTTGTTATATAATGGCAGTCAGATGGTGCTGCTATAACCTTCTTTTATTTTGCATAAGGCTACATCTCGCCCAGTATCCATTGACTTAAATTAAACGAAGTTGCATATATAAAATCTTTATCGTGAGAATCTGGGTTTGAGTCCTGCATCGAGTCCGGTGCGGGTCGAGTTAACAATCTTTGACCCGCCGGTCCACCCGCAAAATATTTTACTTCGTACAATTTTTCATGATGCTTTTTTATGAACATAATCTTTTTAATGCAGATATTGGATGACATTCTCTTCCTTCATAGCAGTTTAACCCTTTGCCGTTTAGTGTTCCACTACATGGAACACTTAACTTTGCTAGGTTCTCCAACCATTAAATTCAATTGCAAATATATAAAAATAGGTTTATTTTTTACTTTGAACTTTCCTTTTCATCGATAGATGGCACCACTACACATGGCAATCATTTAGCTAGGACGCGTTATTTTAAACCCTCGTATTTACAAGAAATATTGCATATTCTTTTTTGTGATACAAAAAAGATTGCTTGAAAAAAGATTTCTATGTTATATAGTTGGCTGTACTTTAAATTATTTATTCTATAGTATTTTTAATTTTTTATACAGGAAACATACGAGGAATCGTTGAATAAAATAAGCTGTTCCATTTCCCGGAACGCTGCGACACTAGTGCTTTTCATATTAGGCAACCGAAAACAATGATGAGAGAAGACAGCTGTTCGGAGGGCATGACGTCAAGCTATCAGATGCTGCGAGGGAGGGTTAGTTGTTTATAAAAAAAAAAAAAAAAAAAAACGCACAAAACTAGTTTCATGTGCAAAACCTGCAATGTTGGTTTGTGCTTCTACTAAAAGAGTATGACGTGCTTCCAAAAATTTCATGAAGTTAAAAAAATAGACTAATTGTAAATACTTTTGCACATAGGACTTGTATATATGTATACTAACTGTAAATATCAAATTATTTCATAAAAAATCATATAACAAAGATTTTTTTTTTTTTTTTTTGGGGGGGGGGAATGGGGTGTAGAGTAGCAGGCCACCCCGTGATGCACCATGGGTCATGCTAAATCTACTACACAGGTATAATACAGTGTTTTTTAATTCACATGTAAAATCTTCTACTCATTTACGTACTTCACCGCGATTCTCTTAGACGCACATTTCAGAGCTCTAGTGGCGCAGTGTTCCCGCTGATGGAACACCCACAGATTCAAAACGGTAAGTACTATCTTTAAAAAATTATACCTGTGTACTCTTTAGACCTAAGTAGATAGCCTACAACATTTTTTTTTGTTGTTGTTGTTGAAATTCCAACTTTAAAGGGCAGTGCGCTGTAAAGGGTTAAAGCAACATGACTCATAAAATAGGTTTAATTTGTAAAGAAAAATGCATATATATTAATACTTAACGTTTAAAACGTTACACGAGCCTTCCAAATTATTTACCTTCTAACATATATTTGTTTCCTAATTTTACTTCTTGTATAATATTATGAAAACATTTACAAACATTGCACAAGGTAAAACCAAGTATCACATGAAGAACTTGGAAGAACATGAAAAAAAAAAAAAAAGTTATATTATTCACTGAAGTTTTGTTTATAATTAGACTACTTATTTTTAATAAAATTTTAATTATATATTAGTTTTATTATAATCACATATACTTGTAATATTTATGAAATAGTTAATAACGGTATTTCGTGAAACAGAATTTTAAATTTATTTCTTAGATAATGTAAATTTAGTAATACTTTTTTGTGGGTCGTGAGTCAGAAGCTGCGTCTACGGGTCCAGTTGAGGGACGTTTATGGGTCAAGTTTAAGCGTCCCGCGCAGGACTCTAATCTGGGAGTAAAGAAGAGATTAAGGTGTCGGTTAAGAAATCCTTATTAAAGCCCAGGAAAATACGAAAAAATTCCAAACTTTGAAACTAAATATCTCTACCCGTTTTGAGCGTACAGAAGTGAATTTTTTTGTGTTATATTTCTTAGGATGAATCTCAACTTTAAATAAATACATTTTTAAAAAACCTTTTTTAATCGGAAGTATATGTCTGCACCCGGTGTTTGCGAACATAAAAGCCTATTCTCGATTTTGTTTTGCACCCTGTATACATATTTGACAAATGAATTTTTGATTCGACAACAGAGAATGCATTTTCATGCAAAAGTGTAGAAAAACTGACGTTAGAGGAACGTTTCTAAAAATCTAGGAGATCTATTCTTATTTGACGTTTGTGATAGCTTTTTCTACGAATTATGATGACGAAGAAGGAAAAAAAAAACTGTATAAAAAGAAAAGGATCGTAACGTTTCCATAATTCTCGCAATTTACTGTTTTTTTTTTTTTCTTTCTATACATCTGAACAATAAATTAAAAAGTCTTTTGTCGTTTCCATTATTCTGCACAAAAACTACATTAAATTTTAATGAACACATCAGCTATAATATAAAAAATTTCTTATTTAAAAAATATAATCTGGTGTGTCACTCGCACGATTTTCTCTTACTCTGAATTTAATATTATAAATATACGTTGGAGATTAAGGGGTAAGTTAACGGGTACTGTTATGTAAACTTATGTTAAAATAATTCAAATTAGGCTTCGGAACAACTTTATTTGACAAATAATTCTGTGTGAGGGGAGCTACAACCTCCCGTTTCATTATTGTATCTACATTTATATGAAATTCAAATCTGTTATTAAATTCAAACGTTCATTTAAAATTATTTCACACCCAACATTTCTTGAAACTTATCAATCTTGATCAAACTTTTCTAATAACAAACGTATTAACTTCAAAACACAACATTTGGATCGCCTGAAATTATTTGTTTTTAATTTACTCTAAAACACAAAGATGAAACGTTAAAAATTTCACTTCGGTATTCAGGAAGCCTCATAATACTTATTTTAAAAAATACGTTACTTACCATATGGCTAAGAGGAATTAATTTCAATTCCTGAGAAGCTTTCTTGGACCTCGTAAAATATTATAGTAAAGTACTTTCACTAACAATAAAAAAGATTGTTACGACTTAAATATTGGCAGCTCTGTATATCTTCTGAATGTTATGTACACACCACACTGTGCTCATAAATATAATCTATATAATAACACATGGCACAACCTGAATTACATTTTCATGAATGTAGAGCCCTGTCGCACTATAATTTAGTTCTTTTGTGTAGGCCTGTAAACGAACAGTGAATGATTTCTGTACCCTATTCTATAGGAAACATGTTTTTACGCATATAAAAAAATATATATTCGTTTCATTTGGTTTAGTATAGATGTTAGACTCTACTTACCCGCATTTTCCGCCATATGGACCTAATGTATTTGATTTCTTAGGTGTCCCTGTACACGAACCGTTTGTTTAATCTCAACGAAAGGCTTAGTGTGGCATCCCTATATAATAAACATTTAGAATACCAAGTTTTGACATTCTGCTATTGTTTGTTCTTGAGGTATGCTGATGACACAGACCAACCGCTAAAAAGATGATTTTTGCTTCAGGGGGCCTCGAAACGTGCAAATATAACAAAAACTGAGTTTCGAAAATTTGACCTAAAAACAATGCTTGCTCTACCACATGTATGGGTAAGAGAGTAAAAAAAAAAAAAAACTTCATATTTTATTTAAAACAACTTACTTTTTAAAAATGTATTTTGCCTGCATGTATGCATGTATGCCTGTATGTATGCCTGCAATTTTCGAATAAAGAAACTTGAAAACAGTATTAAACTCTTCAGTGACATAGAAATAATTATACATTCTTAATAAAGCTTTTTAAAAATATTTTAGTTTTATGAAAACGTTTCATTAAATTTCGCTATAAAACTGCTTGCAAAAAAATCTCATATTTCTCATAACTTTATTAAAAATGTTAATATAAGAAAAAAGAAAGAAAATACTTTAAACTTAAGCATATGTATCACACTGTTAAAAAAATGCAGAAAAAATACAGAAATTCTCTGTCATTTCAGAAAAAAAGGCGTAAATTACGAAAAAATTACGTAGACAAAACGTATTTTACGACTTTTTTTCTGAAATTACAGAGAATTTCTGTATTTTTTCTGCATTTTTTTAACAGTGCAGTATTCTTTTATTAAATTTCTTTTAATTTAACAAAATTTCAAGAAATAAAATAACTATCTACAAATGTTCACATTCGATACTGTAAGAGAAATTTAAGCTTTAAAGAAAGAAAATTACAAATTTATCATAAATGATATTAATTTTGAAATTACTTTTCACTTTCGCAGGAGAAATAATGTACAATGCAATTGGTATATGCAGTCCTAGATAAAGTTAAAACAAAATTTTCATTTTTATTTGTTTTAGGACATGACGATGCGATATAAACCCTTTTAAAAATTGTATGTCATTTTTACAAGCCTATAAAAGTAATGTTGTCTAAACTTGAGTTTATAATTTTAGCTGATACATGCATTTTTACATGCAAATGAAACCAGTTTTTCTCTATTATATAGATTTCTGTCGAAACAGGGTGTTTACCGACAATTTTTTTTTCTAGTATTTATTTAATTTTTCTATAAAAATTATAAAATTTTTAATATTACAATTCAGGCCAATTCGACGTTTAAGTACTTCGTCAAAAATTCTTAAAAAGAAAAAGACGTACATTTATTCATACTTTTTACAATAAATAACGGTGACAAAAATGTTTTTTTTTTTTTTTTTTTTTTTTCCCTCATTCATCTCATTGACATTTTCAAAGATAAAAAAAAAAAAAAAAAAAAAAAAAAAAGAAAGAAATTCACAGGAAAATATCTATGTTTACATCGTATAAATTTAAATTAAATGGTTATATTTAAATGTACTGTTGTAAATTAAAATAGTGTAAAAATTGATTGTTTATCATTATCTCCTTTTACCAAATATATATATATATATGCTTTTTTTCTATAAAAAATACATTTATTTATATTATTTGAGTATAAATAAAAAATACATTCAGCACATTTCGTGTTAATTAGTTTTGCTATGGTATTCTACTCAGAGAGGTTCATGAAAAATTAAAGCCGAAATTTCATATCGCTATCACCAGGCAATACTCGTTACGCTATGAAAATGAGAATGCTATACTATCCGCATTTAAATATTTTATAAAGCCAAATATAAAGTTATAATAAAATGCGGTCATATAATTTGTTAAGATACTTTAAAAACAGGTAAGTGTAAAACATATGTTTGATTAAAAACTTTTTTACATTTAAAATACATTGTTTCGAAGTTTTTCGATTGTTAAAAAGTTTTTCCTGATGATGCTTTGATAGCCAAAACGGAAAACTTCGGAACAATGTATTTTAATTGCAATTAAGTATGTTAAATATAAAGTTTTCTATCTACGTGGTTTTAAAGTGTCTTTTAACAAATTTATATAATTAAGGAACAAACATTCAAACCGTGTTTAAACAAAAAAAAAAAAAAAAAAAAAAAATCGAGTTAGTGATTTTTTTTTTTTTTTAAACTCAGCATAAAATATTATTTCTACATATCTTCCCAATAATTAGTAATGCATCTAAACAAACGATAATTAGGGTTTAACTTCAGTTATTTTTTAATTTATTAGTTTTCTGTGTTTTCTGAAAAATTTTGTCTGAAGAAAAAAACATGGTCTGAATGTTTTCTCCTCATTTATACACGTGTTTTAACTAATTTCTCTTTCTGAGAGATGTATTTTAATAAAATGATTAAATAAATAAAAATATGTACAGAAATATTCGAAAAATATTGAATGAGAAGAAATGTTGTGCTTTTAGAATATTAAATCTTGCTGGAGTTTTACAAATCATGTAATAAATAAATAGCCATTTTATGGAATGAAAATATTTGCCGTCTAATTTTCAACTTATGTATCGTTAGAAACAGATGCTCACGAATATTTCGTTTTATACGATTTGATGGTGAAATTTTACCATAATAAATCTAGAAATAAATTTGTTCCTTGGATTGGCAATTTATAAGATACACATAATTTTTATCAATGTTACAATTGATAAATAGTAAATGTTATTTAGATAGAGGTGCCCACTTTATCAAAATATTCAACCTAAACCAGTAATGTATGGTTTAAAAATCTGGTCCATTTGTAATAAATGTTTCAATGTTTTTATTATTCAAGTGTGTGCAGGAAAGCGAAAAATGTACTTAGGAAAGTCACCGGAATAAAGTAAATCTAGATATGCTGAAAATAATTGAAAGTAATTGGAAGAAATATCATTGCAACCAACTTTTTTACACATTCGAGTCTTGCAAAAGAAGTAGAAGAAAAAATCTGATAATTGTGAAACAATCGTTTAGAATTACACAAGGGTTACTACTAGGGGAAGGAAAGAATATTTATCTTTCTTTGGATTTCAAAAATTAACAAGAATTGTATCTTATTGTTCTAATGAAGAAAATATTGTGACCTTATTAATTTTTATGCCTTTCTTTTTTATGAAAAACACTGCAAAGTCACTACCAATTTTGATAGAAGATTACAACAGTATGGAAGTAATGAATAAAATAATGCATATATGTTAGAGAATATAGTAAAAGATAATTATTAGAAAATATTTGTAAATTCTTTAAGTAAGTGTCTAGAATAATTAATTTGTTTGCGTACATCTGAATTTTAGCTGGAAACAAAAATAAAATCATAAAAGACGACTATTTCTTTTGAAAATAAATGTTTAGCTCAAAAAAAAAAAAAAAAAAAAAGTCTCGAGAAACGTTTTTATATTTTAAATCTAGTGGCGGGGCCTTCTTGAAGAATTATAAAAAAGCAAAAGATGTGGGAGATCCATTCTTGGTGTAAGATCATTAAGTACATAGAAAATGTACTGGCATCTGTGCGGAAAGTTCTTTTGTTTGTGAAAATCATTTAAAATATTTTTACACTCTGTCAGAATTGTATATAATGCATTATTATGTCTCAAGTAATAATTGTGTTACACATTTATTAGAGTTTTAGATTAAAAAATTTGTAATAAGTGTAATTCATTCAATAACACTTTTCATATTTAAATTCAAATTCTTACGTTATAATATGCTCAATGGATGAAAAAAGGAATTAATTCCAACACTAATTTAATCTAATGATTCATGTAAATGAAACCCCATATTAATGTGAAAGAAACTGTTTTTCATATAATGTATATATTTATATTTTTCGGCCATAATATTATTAATATAAATGAAAAATTAAGATTGGATTATACGAAGTTCTAAAAAACAAATTCCATGTAATTATTTTTGTATATCTAAAATATTCTTAAAAAGCATAAACATATCATTTTTCTCGCTTAAAATGATTGAATTGACTGTCTGTAGCAGTCTATTTTTATCATAAGCGGACAAACAATGTAAAAATCATACTGAGGTCAAATTTGACCCCATTAGTATTCAGTATAACAAAAAAATTGTAGTAGCAGGAGGGTTTATATATGTATAGGGGAGGAGTGGGACACCTAAAATTATTCTTAAAATAAACATTGTTTTAAATTTCTGACACTTCCACCAGGTGAAGTAACTAGAGCCCCATATTTGTTGCTATGTATCATTTTAGTTGGAGAACTCTAAGTTAATGTAACAAAAAAAAAAAAAAAAAAAAAAAATAGTTGGCATAGGTGGACTCTGCTCAGTTCCCCATCATATTTATGTTCTCATAAATTTCTAGTTTGAGAGATATAATCATGTTAAAAGAAATGAATTTGACAAAAGCTTGATACAGTGACAGAATGAAAACCCCGCCTAATAGGCTATCCACCGTTCACTTCGAAATATTTATCTTATTCTAATCTATTAATTTATTTTATAAGGGTCAATTCCGTTGTATAGTTTTCATGCTACTATTTCCAATGCAATAATCCTCAAAATTCATATTTATATGAAAAATTTACAATTTCGCTATGTTGGTAAAATCGTAAATTACGAATAATTTACGAAATTTTCCTATTAGAATATTTGTATTCAATCATGTTCAAACAAATATCATAAACGTAATTTTGAAGTTGTCTAATGTATTTATGAGCCTCAAAATGAAAGTTTATGCTCAATTTTACCTTATTCTGGCATGTTAAGTAAATCGTAAATTCCAAATAACTTACGAATTCTTTTAAATTGGAAAAATCATAGTCTATGATATTCATGCCAGTATCCTAAATAATATTTCGAAAGTAGTTTGACATCTTTACGATGAAAATATCCCCCAAGATTGACGTTTATGTGAAATTTTGCTCTATGCTGCCATGTTAAGAAATTCGTAAATTTCCAATAACTTACGAAATGTTTATATTGGAAAATTCATAGTCATTAATATTCATACCAGTTTCCTAAATAATATTTCAAAAGTAATCTGACATCTTTACTAGGAAAATATCTCTCAAAATTCACGTTTATGTGAAATTTTGCCCTATACTGCCATGTTAAGAAATTCGCAAATTTCCAATAACTTGCGAAATTTTCAAAGTAGCATATTTATAGTTACTGATGTTCCTTTCGGCATCAAAACTGATATTTTAAAACTGGTCTGACATTTTTACAGTAAAAAGTTTCCATTTAATGCACCTTTAAGTGAATTTTTGTCCTATTCTCCCATGTTAAGAAAATCGTAAATTTCTAATAACTTACGAAGTTTTTAAATTCGAATGTTGCAATTAAATAGGGTTCTTGCCAGTGTCGAAAGTAATATTTTAAAACTGATCTGACCTCTCTGCGACAATTTGTTCTTGAGATATCGTGTACACAGACTAACAAACTAACGGACTAACGGACTAACACACTAACAGACACCCTACAGACAGTCACCATAGAAATTTTGTCATTTTCGGATTCCTCACACCTGAAAATGTGTAAAAAAGTCAAAAAACCGAGGTCAAAAATTTTCACGATTACCTAAGTATTACCTGTAGTATGATGGGGGAACTAAAAAAAAAAAAAAACTATTTTATAACACCAAAAGTAAACAATTGCCTAATTTTCAAGGCAAGTTTTCAACGTCACTCACTGATGTTAGCATAATTACTTTTCATATTTTATATAACTAATAATATACCTTTTATGAATTAGTAGCTAAATGAAGTCTAAAAGTAGCATGTGTCTAAGTTTTTTTTTTTTTTTTTTTTTTTACTTTCTTCTATCTTCAATAGAAGAAAGTATTGGATTCGTAAAAATTTTCGATTTCGGGTTTTTGATGGATTTACACGTTTTGAGAGCTGTAGAACACGATTTTACCATTTTTAGAAAATGTCTGTGTGTGTGTGTGATTGTGTGTGAGACAAAATTTTGTGGCAACTGTATCTCTGGAACTACTGCACAGAATTTCATACAAATTGGTATGTAGTTGCACCTTGACATAAATTAGTGCCTATCAACTTTTGGTAAAAATCGTCTTACAGGTTGCGTTGCCATCCCCCTTTTTCTAAATTTTTAACAGGGTGATATAGGGCAAAAATTTTCAAGATGGGTATCTTTCGAAAGGTCTCGTCAGTACCTTTAAAGCGAATGGTTGAACTATAAATCTGTGATAATTTAAAACAAAGTTATCGATTTTTTTTACTTTTTACGAAAAAAAAACTTAGAAATTTTTTTTTTTTTTTCTCTCCCCTTAATTTTATCAAACTCCCACGGTTTCCGTGTTCTGACAAACTTTAACAAATTTTCACATTTTACCCAAAATTTTGTCAAAGTCTCACTTTTTTTTTTTTTTTAATTATTGTTACTGAGTGAATTTGTATAGGAAAATATAGAAGAAAGTCTCGTGGTGGCCACAACATACTAGTTTTTTTTTTTTTTTTTTTTTTTTGAAAAATAATGAAAAGGGAGGGATGGGACATGTAAGAAAAGGAAGAAGAATGAAGATTCTGCTACTCCTTAGAGAATATCAAAAAGAAAATGAATGAATAGATGGAAGAGAAAATGCACGAAACAAATTCAATACCCTTTTAACTTTTAAAAATATTTTATTTACCATATATGTATGAGGAGTTAATTTTCATTCCTAAGCAGTTTTCCTGGACACGGTAATATATACAAAAGAAATTACATTCACTAATTACAGTTAGGATTTGTGGGTAATATTTTTCTTGAGATATGCTGAAAACACACCCAGACTAGCCACTAAAAACCTTATTAATATTCAGGGAACCACAAAACATGTAAATATAACAAAAACTCAATTTGGAATATTTGAACTAAAAAATGATACGTTCTCTGCTAGAAGTAAATTAAAAAAAAAAAAAAAAAAAAAAAAAAAAAAAAATTGAAAATTTTTATTTAAGTGGTACATTATATTCTAATGTTGGATAAAATAGATGTTATTGGTAATTATATACCTTACATACATAGTGACCCATTGTTTTTGTCATTTTTCATAGTATGTCTGTATATTATGTACTTATTTTAACTTTATAAGCATTGGGACAATTTTATGACTATGTTAATTTCCTTATGAAATTAATATTTTAATAATTACCATCAAATTTATATTTTTAAAAGATGCTAAAATGCTTCAATTTGTTTATCTGAAACTTAAGTATTGTACCAGTAAAGTAAATTTGTAAAAAATATTTTTGTCAAAACTGTCTCATCCCTCCCTACTCTCCCCTATGTGTGTGTGTGTGGATTTATATATATATATATATATATATATATATAAAGAATAATAACACATTGTCAAGCTTTACCCATTCAATATTTTAAAGCTAAATCAAATAATATTCACGTAGTCTTGCTCCAAGAATTTTGATTAACATTAAAGAATAATTTATTTCCAATCAGCAATCCTTAAAAATGAGCATTTAGCTACAAACGAACAAATCAAAAATTCTACGTCCTGCTTTCAATAAATCAAAAGTTGATAAATCCCAAAAGAAAAATTTTGGCTACCTTTATCAATAAACTCGGGACATATGAAGAGCGTCTTTTTTCATCGGATGGTGATAAATCTTCAATTTACTAATTTCTTTCGAACTTACAAGTTCCTCCCCCCACTCAATCGAACTTACGCGGAAATACCCCTCGCGGATCCGTTTTCTAAAAATAGAAACTCTTTTCCCCGATTCTAACGAAAGTAGTGGGTGTGGAGGGACCCACAGAACTTCGCCGCCATTCGACAATTCTACAGGTTGCGCAAATGTCTCTGTTTGGTGTATAAAAGCTATCGTTTGCTGATCACTACTTTCACTCTTTTCACCGGCGTAACCCGATGAAGTCAAAGTGCGAAAATCATTAAAAAAAAGTTTTGTGATAGTTTTTCTTAGATTAAAAATATATCCGGTAATCAATTTTTTTTTAAAGTATTAAATTTCGTTTATAAATTGATTTTCAAGGAAAAATTAAAAATTTTAAGTTTGTTTCGTAAATATGAAAATGTTATTGGCTGTTTTTGTAAGCCTCATGATTGGTGTATATGGAACGCCTATTTCACAAGTAAGAATTTATTTTATTTATTTTTCTCTTTATTTTGTTATATATTATAATAAGAAAATAATACATATATTTCTGTACTTTTAGATCTGCAAAAAATGCGAATAATAATAATAAAGTATTTAAGGTAGGGATGAAATTATAAAACTGTTTAATAATATCAATAATCATACAAATTAAATATTGCAGGTTTTAAAAGAAATTAGATAATTCCCAAAATCTGTTATTGAATTATGTTTTGTTCAATTCAAATATTAGATTAAATTATGTAATTAAAAAAAAAAAAACTTATTTAAACTATAGTTTAATTTTTTTTTTTTTTTTTCGTATAATCATCTTAAACGCCGAAAAACTATTAATTAAAACCTTTTATGAATAAAGTTTTAAAATAATTGCAAATCTAGATGTAATTTATTATTTTCAAATCTTTAAAAATTTTACACTTTTTTTAAATCATAAATTAAAAATATTTTTGTATCACTTTTATAAATAAATGTTGTGAAGTTTCCAATTAAGAAACTTTTTTCATTTTATTTGTTTAACAATACATGCCAATTACATGAAATTGATTTTAGTTAACTAAGGGATTTTCAATAGCACTATTAAAAAATAGTAATTGAAAGAAATGTTATTTGTTTATTTATTTTTCAAATAAAAAGTTTCAAATGTTTAGTTTAATTGGGACATTTAAATAAACGACATACTTGAGATATCATGAAAGGTTAATACACTGAAACTTGAATAATTGGAACTTGTTTAATTCGAAATTCTGGATAATTCGAATTTTTTACTCGGTCCCTTGAATTTTGTATTAAAATGTTAAAAAATCATGGATAATTCGAATTCTATTTTGGATAATTCGAATTTTTCACCCGTTTACCTTTAAAATATTACAGTAAAATTTGTTCCCGAGATTTTTCTCAGTTAAAATTGCATTATTTTTTTAACAGTCTTTCAAAAGAAGGATAAGGAAATGCAAGAGTATTTCCTACCTAGTGCATCAGAAGATATGGTCCATATACATGAACTTTCAGGAGTTTAATTGAAAGTTATGTCTAAAGTAAAAGATTTCATTTTTGTATCAATTGATAGGTTGAAGTCATATGCTATGACACAAACATTGTACTTAAAGAAGCAATCAAAAATATCTTTTTAAAAAGTGTTGAATAATTAAGCTCGTAAAAAATATTGATTTAATGGGGGGGGGGGAGGGGTGAATGTAGCAGTATTCTTAGATATAAAATTTATGTGTTAAATCATTGATCGTAGAGTTTCATTTTTTTTTTTTTTTTTTTTTTTTTTTTTTTTAATCTCTTCTTTTTGACAAAATAGTATATGTAATTCGAATTTTTGGATATTACGAATTTTTCTCTGGTCCCTTCAACTTCGAATTATCCAAGTTCTACTGTAGTTTGTAGACTGTTAACATTGATTATTCTTTCTAATGTAATTGACATATAGTTCAACTATAGCATGGAATTTTCTAGGGTTTAAATGTAAAAAAAAAAAAATAAAGGGTATTTACAACACATAAAATTAATACGTTAATGATGACAAAGTTCTATTTTGTTATTCAAATTCATTTAATACTTCTATAGAATAATTTTAAAACAGGTAAATTTTCTCAAAGTAATTTAAGTGTAATTCGTTGCTAGAAATTTGTTTAAACCTTATTGTAGAACGCGATATGAAAATATTTATAACTTATATATATTAAAATATAAATAAATATATATAATCAATATACTGATATTTGCATTACATATTAAATAGAAGTGGTAATTATTTTAATTACAAATATTAAATACATCGAAATTATAAAGTTATATAAATGAGGTTTTATTTTAATTACATGTAAATAATTAAAAGAACTTCTTAAATAATAAAATGTAACGAAAATTCATTTCAATTAAATGTTTGATTTTTATAATATTAAATATGTATTGAAGAAGTTATTAATAGAAAAGCATTTAAACTTTAATTTTATGGTGTGTAAAGAAGTTTTAAAGATAACACTACCAGTTTCGAAAGGTCATGGCCTTTCTTCTTCCTGTGCAAAAAACACGTGCGGGCGTTTTTCACCTTGGAGGCGAAAGAAAGGCAACGTCCTTCCGGATCCGGTAGCACTGTCTTTAATTTTATGGTGTGTGAAGAGGTTTTAAAGTTTAATATTGATTGTACACCAGTTTTTTATTGTAGTAGAAAAGTAGTTTTCGAATTTTTGATTTAAATGTATAAGTTAAAATACAAATAGTTTGTTTTTCAGAGTTATAATATACATAATGTCAGCTTAAAAAAAAAAAAAAAAAAAAAAAAAAAAAAAAGTTTTTAAAAATTCTTAATTTTGAACTAATTTATTTCATTGTTCCAATAATACCAACTGGATATAAAAAAGAGATAATAATTCAGTAATTTATAAATAAATGAATTAATACAAATTTTAGATAAAATGCTAATATATATATATATAATCTAGTTAATAAAATAGTTATTGCATCTTGATTTTTTTTTTTTTTTCTAGCTTTATAGAAAAACATTTTGATAATTTTTAAACAATCCTTTGTTCATCTCTGTCCAAATCTTCTTTTAAATAAATAAATAATTAAATAAATAAAAATCTGAGTTTTCTTCTGCAAAGAGAAAGAAAAATTGCACTTTAGAATATAAAATGTTGTAAGAATTTAGTTACAAAGTGGAACAAATAATTTAAATGCAGATAGAAAATTGCTAACGCAATAAAATATTTTTTTTTATATTTATTTAAATTTTATTCGAAAAGATTTTCTGTAAAAAAGATGTTTATGCTATTAATAGACAAACAAAAATGAATATAATTATAAAAAAGAGAGAGAGAGAGAGAGGGGGGGGGGGAAATGAAAAAGAAAATATTTTGACTAAAACATAGAAAACATTTTTATAAGATTAACAATTTTTTAATTTATATTTCCTGCTGAGTACTAAATTTTCGAATTCACAACTTACTTTGAAAAAGATGATGTACTAAAAAATTTCCCACTACCCTTTGTACAATAATAACTTTGTACAATTTTCCCTTATCTCATAATGTTTCAAATTAAACTTCTCGGATTATGAAAACTAAGCAAGTGCGCTGTTCACGCCTTATTTTATAGGAAAAAGGATTTTGTGCACATTTTATATATGCATTTTGTATGTGGTATGTAACATAAAAACATTAAATTGTGATTTAAATATATCTTTCATAGACCCTAATGCACCGGAATTTTTTTTTCAAAATCTCTGTACTCAAACCAGTTGCGCTATTTTTAACAATTTTTCACTGGAGAATACAGCATTGTGACCAAGAATATAATTAATTTTCAGGCTTTCTATTATAAATATTAACGAAAATTGGAGCTGAGACAGGCAGATTAATTGAAGTCATATTAACTTTTAAAGATTCTTAGAGAATGTTTAAAATTCTTAACGCAAATGAATAATTTCTAATTATAGCACTTAATGTATCTGAATATTTTTATGCGGCCCTGTAAATCTTAATGCTAATCATAATATGCGGGAAATATTTTTCGTGCATTTGAAAAATAACTACTTTATTATCTTTGTATAGTTAATATAGTTGTGCAGTATGAAAGTACTCAAATATGATTTATAAATAATTATAAGATAAAAAACTTTTTATATACCATGTTTTTAAATTTTCTGTTGAATCATAGCTATAGAACTACATTAGCATTTTATCAATGCGTATAACATTTTTAAAGTGATAATGAAGTCAATTTTTGTGAGAAGTATAATTTAACTTTTTACAGTTTTTTAACGCTCACGTTTAATTAAATGTATTCATTTTTATGTCGAAAGAAAATGAAATTGTAATATTTTTTTGGCAAAAATTAAATTATAGGTTATATTTTAATGGGAATTTTTAAAACTATTAGGAGGTTATTATTTTCATATTTTAATTAATTAAAAAAAAAACTATTCGAAAATCGTGCTTATAAAGCTTAATACAATAGCATTCTTTAGGGTATCCCTACACACAAACCAGTCATGGTATTTAAACCACTTTTAACAGGAAGAAACCATAGTCAACTTGAATTAATTTGAAGAAATTTGGAAAATTTTTATGAACGTTAGAGTGTGGACAAAAACAGACAAAAAATTCGAAAGTCATGTAATAAACACTTTTCGTTTTGTTAAAATATTTTAAAAGCTATACTGCACATATTTATGCGCTGTTTTTAAATAAATGGTGCACGTTGTCGGAGAAGATTTAAAGCTATTGAAACTTTCGACTTGATCAGTAGAAAATGAGTTAAGAGCCTGAAAGCTTTTGTAATGCGAATTTTTTCAAACTATCATTTTATTTCTTACTTTACCTGCGCGTATCTTTCGTATTGGTCGTATCACTTTCAAATTTTATCAAACGGTTCTTTTTCATTCCTGTTCATAATAATGACATTTTTTAAAGCTGGAATTCTGCTTATTTCAATCCCTGTGTCTACCATTCATTTTATTGAACTTTTCGCTTTGAGATTTTGTCCAAAGTATACTGTGTCTTTTATCACAGCGACGTCTTCATTTATGCTCAAATTTCTTTCACTAACGTACCAGGAATATAACTGGAATGTTTCCGAAGGCAGTCCGGACTCCAAGCGCGGTTTATGTACGAATGAGCTTCTTTCTGTAAGTGCACGTCATACCCGCATCCAGGTCCCAGACAGCACATCTCCTCCCCATGATATCTTCAAGATGTCTTCTGGATGAAAAGGCATCCCAGAAACGTCCTTAAGATGTACTGTGGATAAGTTAAGCCTAACTGTGCTGTTAGGGGTAAGGCGCTGTTGCGGGCATTCATGATCGAACCTGGCATATTGAGAGCAGGGAAGACGTTGTCGAAGACAGTGGCGACCTTTTCCAAGCATTGGACCGGATATTTCGGAATTTCGTTTAACAATATTTTTTCCAGATTTTATAAGTAATTCATTGAAACATACAGTGGCCAGCAAAGTGGGCGAAGTCCGCAAGTTACCAGTAAAACTGTATATTAAGATTAAACTTAATTGTCATATGTGGGCTTAGTTCAGATTTCTATCATATACGATGTTCTCGTGAATTTGGATTATAGGTAATAAAATTTGTGGAACGAGTCGTTTTTAAGTTGAATTGTAAAGTAAATTGTAATTTCTTATTAAAATTACTCTTGCGATGTTATAAAATGCAACTTACAAATTCGCTCAGTTTTTAATATCTACTCAACTATTCACGACACGTGACATTATAGGATAACGATAAAAAATCTACCAGAAATATTAATATTTTCATATAAGCACAAAGAATTCCATAAATCCCTGCAAAATATTTTATTAGAAACTTAAAAATATGTCAAAGTACGTTTCTTCATTTTTTTTTTTTTAAATCAAATTTCACATTAATAAAGTAATAAAGCAGATTCTGTAGATATTGAAAAGTAGTTAACACAAGAGAAGACCTGCTCTTAGAGGACCCATATTTATTACAGTCATTCGTATATGGATGTATTTACATTTAATTTTCGTAAATTAATGCTGAAGTGCGCACATTTTCTAGAACTGTCAATATGTTTTAAGATATCATTTATAAAGCTAAGACTGA
The DNA here is from genome assembly GCA_963930645.1 of Salticus scenicus. NCBI lineage: Eukaryota > Metazoa > Arthropoda > Arachnida > Araneae > Salticidae > Salticus > Salticus scenicus. The sequence goes on along the minus strand of OZ005655.1, from coordinate 210,780,208 downwards.
CGGGGGGAGGGGGGGGGGAATATCGATGTATCGCATTATTAATAAAACTTTGTGATTGCACGTTTGCAAAGGAACACAGATAATGGAATTTAAATAACACATTAAGTAATTACACGTGTAGTAATTTTACTTTACATATCACGAAAAGCTATGAAGAAATTTTTATCTTTATTCAGATATAAGTTCAATTTGCATTTTCAACATGTCACTTCGGTAATTCCTAAATTTACATATGATCCGTTTCTCCTTCCATTCAGGCCACTGATGTGGATTTAACCTAATTTCTATAGTAAGAATGAAAAAAAAAAAAAAAAAACTATGTATAAGCTTTAAAGTTCAACAGGACTGGGGAATGGTGTGTCCATTTAGATCGCGGTCATTAATAGTTAATTGTTTGATAGTCATGGGATAACAAAAAGGGATTAAGTCTTAATTTTCGCCAAATGTAAAGCTTAAAGCTAGTAAATTCGTTACGATATTGAAGGCTATATATGTATACAGAATTTTTGGAGTCAAATTAATAGTACGATTAATAGAAATAGTGAACATTCGATTTTTTAATCTAATAATTATTTTAACTATAGTAGCTCTACTGTAAACGGCTTCATTACTCATTTAAATAATTTTATTTAATTGCTGATTTTCACTAAATTGAAAGGACGTATAATTTATAGCGCAGGTAGTGTAAGAATTAAAAAATGCATTTTAATATGTAATAGGATGGGCTGAATTAACTGGAATGGGTAAAGAAATAAAAGAATTTTTAAAATGAACATCGAACCAAATAACTGAGTTATATTCACTACGATATATATTAAGATCTAAAAAAAAGAAGAGAACTTTAATCTCGGTTTTGTAAGTAAATCTTATAGATGGAAATTGGTTATTGAAAATATCAATAAAATTGAGGAGTACCTTTTTTGAGTAAGGTCAGGGTATAAAAATATCGTGTACATAACGTAAATAAATAGAAGGTTTAAATACGGAAACAGCAAAAGTGCGTTTTTCTAACTCTATAAGAAACAAGTCAGCCAAAACGGGGCTAAGGGGGGACCCATTGGGGCGCCAAAAGTTTGTTTATATATAACCTTGTTAAACAGAAAGATATTCACTTTAAGTTTGAAAGCTTCCAATATAAATTTTTGAAAGAGAGGTAAGTGAGGGAGTAGAGTTACACTTATCAAGAATAATGGATATTACGACATCTAACGAAATATTTGGGGAAAGAGAAATAACATTCAGGCTAAAAACCCCACCTCACCGATAATTTCTTTTCTTTTCTTTTTTAAGTCTGAATGTTATCTCTCTTTTTCCAAAAATTCCTTTTAGATGTCGTAAAATATATTATCTATGTCATAAATCCAACCCATTGTTTTTTCCTTTTTAAAATTTTTAAAGTTAAAATGGGTTTTTAATTTAATATCCTATTGAACGAAAAACTACAGCGTCAGAAAGATTTTTGTCTGCTTAATAAGTGTACTAGCTTTTGTAGTGATCAATGGAACGATTTACTTTGTATAACGAATTAAAACGGATATATCACGACATCCATTTTATCAAAATAAATTCGAGGTCCAGATTTTTTTTTTTTTTTTTTTTTTTTTTTTTTTTGAGTGGTTGTACCTGACACCATTCTTAAGGCCTCTTGCTTATTATTATATTTAATATTTTAGAAAAACTTCTATCGTAGCAGTATTTCTGCGTAAGCATAAAAATAAAGAACCTACCGCAATCAGTTTTACAATACTCTTGCGATGAGTACCGTGCCCTGTGATTGGTCTGCGTATAAGGTTCTCGTCCAGGTCTCTCAAATTTTAAATCGAAATATGTCATTTATAAGAGCAATGAACTCAGCAGAAGGATAGGTTTCTTTAGAAACTGAAATCACGGGGTTATAAAACCATCTCAACCGATGCTCTCCACGTCCTCACCGTGTTTCTCTTTTACATCTCACACTAAATTACGAATACAGCAGAACAAACGAACTACATCTAAGAAACAATGACTTACAAGAAATCATATTTCCATATAAAGAAATTTTAACACAAATTGGGTAGCTGGTTCATCCCCCCCTGCAGAGGACCCTATTTATGAATGAATACTAACTCCTTCTCTCCTACAGCTCCTATGGCGATCTATTTTATGGATCTAAGATAGTTCAGGGAGTGGGTGCCGCATTTTGAGTTTTTGTTGATGGGGGGCTTGGTTCATCAGTGGTCCTTTAGGCTTAGAGGACTATTACACTGTTTTCCAGGCTAAGCTCTACTCTATCAGCCAAGCTATCTCATGGTTAAATTCCTCCTTAACCCACTCAAAAATTCATGTCTACGATGACTGTCTTTCAGGTCTACAGGTTCTGGCTCGCCACAGAGTAACCACAGTATTATTCAGAAAATCAAATTAGACCTCTTGTCTAATTTGACCTAATCAAATTAGACCTCCTGTTCTCTTTAACTCGTTTACAGGGGCGTCGCGAGCAATGAAATAGTAGATCATATAGCAAAAACTGCCCCTCTAAAGGAAGCGGTTGACTTTTTTCTTCCACCTCCCCTCCCCCCCCCCCCCCCCTTCCCTGCTCTTACATTAAAAAATATCTTGTATCCCATTTTAGTTGCCATGATTTTTCTCCCAAAGGTAAATTTTTCTTTATCCTCCTCCCAAAAGTTTCAAATTATAACTTTGATTTTCCCCAACCTTAACAGCCTTCTTTATGTGTCATAGCCCGTTTAGATCACATCTCTACAAGTTTCATTGCTCGTGTACTTCGCAGTGTGAGTGCAGGACTGAGGGGAATGGAAATCACTGCTTTTTCTCACGTCCTCTAACCCAAGACTGGCATATCCTTAACCCACCTAACAAACCTATCGACTGGCTATTTAACATTGTTACCCGGCTTCCCCTACGTCAGAAACTAACAAACATCTATAGCTTCTTTATGCATCTTTCCAATCTTGTCAACTAACTATTCAGTCGTCCAAGGCAGTCCCCAGCTTTACTCCTCATGGTGGTAAAGAATCTTAACATCATCGTCCAATTAACATTTCCTGAGGCAGTAAAAATCCTCATAAAACTAATGCCTTTTTTCGACATCTTTAAACCAGAAATTCTTGACTTTAAAAATGAATTCTTATTTTCTATCATAAACTTAATCATTTCATAACCAAAATACTGGACTTTCGTGTGCTGGTTGTAACCTGAATATTTCTATTTAACCATAGAATCCTTTTGCTGCCTTAATCGTGTGATATATATATATTATCCAGTAAAATGTATAGTATATCTTTTATTTATTTTTTTGTGTGTGTGTCTGTGAAATAAACAACAGAGGGAAGCCTAACCTTTAGGGACGGGCTCTGCTTTCACGGCCTCTCTCAGGAGGTTAAAATTGCTCAAAATTGCTGCATTGTGGTGAGCGGCTTCCTCCCGTCTTTTAATCATTAGCCATTACCTTTATCTAAGCTTCATTACATGTGTCACAGCTTAATTTTCTGCATAGATTCTTTTTTTTTTTTTTTTCTTTTTTGCGGTTCTTGCACATTTTTAGTTTTCATGGAATCCCATGTTGCTTTCCATGCAATTCCCGTAGTAAAAGTTTTGTGCTCTATTCTGCATGTTAAGAAAAAAAAAATAATTTCGAATAACTTTAAATAACTTTTTAAACTGCATTACTGATATTCAAAAATATTCAGGGCAGTATCATAAACTGTGTTTGACCTAGTCGCATTTGCTAATTTTGCCCGCACTCTGCTATGTCGAAAATATCTTATTTTTTGAGTAAATTATGAAAATTTAAAAACAATACTGAATTTCAGTAATATCATAACTGATATTATAAAACCGGCACGACGTTTTAACGATCATTCATTCTTGAGATAATACACAGACTAACACACTTATAGACTATTATACAGATGGACATTACGTGAATTTTGTGTTTTTAGGATTTCTTATACCTGAATAAAGTGTAAAAATACTAAAAAAAAAAAAAAAAAATCGAGCTCAAAAAATTTTAAGAGTACCAAAGTTCCCCAATATCACAGGGAACCAAAAGTAATTACTTCAGTGTAAAGACTCAATGCTTCATAATTAAAAGGGAAAAAAAATACAAATTCTTAAAACAAGTTGAATCGGTTTATTACTCTTACTAAACTTGCAAAAGTTATACATTGTCACCATGATGCCATTTTATTGTGTTATAGACTGTAATGAACACGTTTTTTCTCACTATTTTCTGAAGTCTGCATTAAAATGGAAACCTTTTTTACGGTAAATTTTAGATAGGGTAAATGCACCAGTGATTGACACTTTTAGAGCAATCTCTGATGTTTTAGGTTGATTTCTTTAGAAATCGACCTATTGTAATCACTTCGTTTATCTATCTATATATATATAATGATAATTTTGTCATCACGATAACTCCCGAAATAATACTCCAAATCGAACCAAATTTGGACAGTGTCTTAACTTATTTTATAAATATTTTAGATGAGTTTGTTAACCAAGTTGCTCCGCCATCAAGTGGAGACCACTTGAAAATTTCAAATTCAAATTGTAAAAAGCGTATTCCGATTTTTTTTTTTTTTTTTTTTTTTTTTAAATTTTCCTGTATACATAGTTTATACAAGTGTCTCAAAGAACTTTATTAATGAACTTTATCCGCCATTTTTAATAAAGTAGCGGATATCTTAGTTAAGCGGTGCCACTTGAAATCAGGCTACAACTTGAAAATTTTAAATCATATCTTCTGAAATAATACTCCAAATCGAACCAAATTTGGACAGTATCTTAACTTATCTTATAAATATCTTAGATGAGTTTGTTAAACAAGTTGCTTCGCCATTTTGATTTAAAGTGGAGACCACTTGAAAATTTCAAATTCAAATTGTAAAAAGCGTATTCAGAATTTGTTTGAATTTTGATGTATGCATAGATTACATAACTGTCTCAATGAACTTTATCTGCCATTTTTAATAAAGTGGCAGATATCTTAATTTAAGCGGGGCCACTTGAAATCAGGCTACGACTTGAAAATTTAAAATAATGATAACTTCCGACATAATACTCCAAATCAAACGAAATTTGGACAGTGCGTTAACTTATCTTATAAATATCTTGGATGAGTTTCTTAACCAAGTTGCTCCAACATTTTATTTTTAAGTGGAAACCACTTGAAAATTTCAAATTCAATTTGTAAAAAGCATATTCCGAATTTATTTGAATTTTTATGTACACGTAGATCATATACGTATCTCAATCAACTTTATTAATAAATTTTATCTGTCATTTTTAACAAAGTGCGGGTGTTATAAACTTAGCGAGACAACTTGAAATCAGGCTACCACTTGAAAATTTATAAACATGATAACTTTTTAAATTCTAATTCAATCCCAACCTAAGATGAATAGTGATCATATAATTATCTTGGATAAGTTCACTGGACAATTTGTTCCAACATCTTGTTTCCAAGTTCCAGCCACTTGAAATCACACTGCCACTTGAAAATATGCCATCACGATAACTTTTAAAGTACTAAACTGATTCAAATAAAAGTTGGATAGTTAATTTATGGTATCTTGGATAAGTTCACTTGGTGACTTAATACGCAATTTTATTTCCAAGTGGCGGCCACTTGAAAATTTGTCAATGTAACTTTAGTAATACTGAATCAATTCGCATCAAATTCGGGTAATGGATTTATCATTCAAATATCTCGGATAAGTTCGCTGGGCATCTCATTCCGCTTTTTTTTCCAAATTGTGCCACCTGAAAATTTCTTATGACGATAATTTTTGAAATACTGATTTAATTTAAACTAGAACTGGACAATAAACTTATCATACAAATATATTGGATGATTTCGCTGGGCAAGTTGCATCGCCATTTTGTTTCCAAGTTGCAGCACTTAGACTGCCACTTTAAAATTTGTCATAATAATAACTTTTGAAACACGGCACTGATTTGAACCACAGTTGGACAGTGAACCTATGCTTCAAATATCTTGGATGTGTTTGCTGGGCAACTTGTTCCACTGTATTGTTTCCAAGAGGCGGCCACTTGAAAATTTGTTATCACGGTAACTTTTGAAATACTTAATCAATTTAAATCAAAGTTGAAAAATGGATTTATCATTCAAACAACAAAAATCTAAAAATTTCACGTAACTCGTGAACCAATCAGGTTATTGCGTCTGTCTTTGGTATATCGATAATAAGTATTTTCTCGCTAAAAGTCGCCAAAAAAGTCGCCATGGGGGAAAAGTTTCCAAACTTCGCGCCAAACCCATTACCTGCCTTAATGGATATTTTTAATGCGTTTTTAAGGGGAAATTAGGCTATTTTAATGCTAAAACAAACTAGAAATGCAGAAAACTAACATTTTATCAACGTACTAAATCTCTTTTGAAAGAATTTCTAAAAAATAAAAAAATAAATAAAAAAATTACAACGATATCTTAGATGAGCAACTTTCTCTCTGCAATTTTGATCCAAGTGAGCCACTTAACTTTTCAACACGATGAATTTTGAGATTTTGAATTTATTCGCACAATATGTGTACAGTAGACTTATATCACAAATGCATTTGATATATTTGTCAACTTAACCCACCATTTTGTTTCCAAGCGCCGGCCACTTGAAAATTTTAAATTCACAAAAAAGGTATTTATTCACCGATTTGCTTAGAACTACATATGTGCATAGCCTACATCAATATTTCTACCAAGTCCATTAATAATTTGTAGCCACCATTTTGAAACAAAATGACGGCTACTTGATAAGAATAAAGAAATCAACCTACCCTTCCGAATAAGCCGGAAGGACTTGTTTAATGTTTTAGTCATCAGAAAATATTTTTAGAAATCTAAAGTTAGTACATATGGCATGAAAGACATTCAGAACCACATATATGTTAAAATATATACATTTGATATTTTTATTTGTGAATTTTTATTTGACATCTACTCAATGTTCCAGTAATTGACACTGTCAGTTTTTCATTTTATCAGTAATTGGCAACCTGTGTTCCAGTGTTTTACACTGCTAGTTATTCATTTTATCAGTTATTAGCACCCAATGCTCCAGTGTTTGACATAAAATGTTAAAATTCTTATATGTAAAATATATGATTTTGTTATTTTTCTTTTTTATTAATTATTTCGGGATAGATGTCAATTACTGGAGCATGCCAACCATTGGAGCACCCACCCTAACTGTGGTTGCGAGTGAAAATAAATGGAACAGATTCATCTTACACATGCAAACACACCGTTAAAATTACAGGAGAACTAGGAATATAAAACGTACATTTTAATTCTTGTGGGAAATTACAGCGTGAAATATCGGAATCTCTGAAAACATGTTTTATCGTACATTAAACTATTAATAGTCAGGAGTAAATTAGCGATTCACTTTTTTTTTCTTTCTTTTTTAGGGTGGTTTTCTTCGAAACTCGCGTTAAAAAGAGCTAGGGCCCTTTTAGAAAGACCCCCCCTCAATGGGGGGGGGGGGATATTCCACTTACAGACCTAGGACTTAGCGTAGTCAATCGGTTTAACAATCAACCTTTTTCGACGTATAAACATTAATTTTAGAATCTTATTGACCAAAAAAAAAAAAAAAAAAAAGTACACTAAAGATCGAGACTCGCAGATACATATTTTTTACTGAAAACTATTATCAAATCTACAGAATAATTTTGTTTTATTGTCTTTCATGAAACAAACTGATTGTTATGAAATAGTCACCTCATATACTGTATAATTCTAATCTATCTAAAGCTTATTCTAAATTTATTTTACATGACTCTTAAAGATTAAGTTTCAGAAACAGATCTTGTAAAATATGAACTTGTAGATGTGCAAGTAAAAGTTTATAAGAAAAAGTGTAAGGGAGAGTGGGATTGAATGGGACGGAGGATGAATAGGACAATAGCTAGATTTTTATGCTTTGCAAGCACCGGGAAACTTATTATTTTTTCTGATATATGGCGGTACTGAGGTCATCAAGTATAGTTTCAGAATTGTGCTATCTATAGAAGGGCAGAAAACAAATTAGTGTCTTTTTTAGCAGCTAAAGTAAATTTTTACTGATTCAGTTAGGTAGTAGTTAAGACATTAACTATTTGCTTAATGTAAATATAACTCTTATATGGTGAAAAGGTATAATCTTTTATTGTGTTTTATGATATTCAATAAGAATAGTGACAATTGTTCATTAAGCCTATTTCCTGTTTTATATGATCATGTGGTGGTTAGGATGAATGGAACATTCCCCACTATGTGCTAATTTAAAACTGTACACAAGAATTATATTAAAACAAATCTTAAATAGATTTTAAATATTTTTATAACCTATAGTTCACTAGTTCTAACATGGAATAATAAAAGTAGCATGGATTTAGAGAAAAATAAATTGAAATTAATTGTTCTGATTTTTTTTTTTTTTTTTTTTTTTTTTTTTTATAATTATGATTAAAAAAATTATAAGCTAGAATATTCAATGCAACTTAAATATGCAAATAAAATAAATAAATAAATAAATAAACTAATAATAATTTAATTAAAATCACAATCTCAACAAGCTAATTAAATAAATCCTGGTGATCATTAATGTAATGCAGAATAGAATGCTAATTTTTCCCGATCAGTTGGATACAAAAATTTATCTGGATAATTTGTACTCTATTATAATGGTTTATATCTTTCTAGTGACTTATATATTTATTTATTTTTAGATTAGATCTTATTAGATTAAATTACCAAAGCATAGAGCACTAGGAACTGTGCGAACCATAGGACTTTTGCCTTTTGATGTTAATTTGAGTCAATACATCAGTTTATGTTAATTTCAATAAATTCATAGTGTGTAATAAAATCACGTAAACCAATTTATCTTTAAAAATTTATTTACTTTCCGTTTTCTTTTCTTTTCTTTGTTAACTCCAATCCTGTCCCATTCATCCCTATAAGTGGGTATGAATGGGACAATGCACATACATATAAAAAAATTATTAATAATTAAAAATGATAACTTTTTATTAAAGTTACTGTTGTTTATATGTAACTGATTACTGAAGTGCACTTATGAGCAATGTTACAAAATTCTGAATTACATATGGTAAACGTTATCAGTAAAAGCATGAAAAATGTCCCATTCATACCCACTCTCCCCTAAAGATGAGATTTTTTTTACTTTTATTTTAAAAAGTCATGTATATCATTTCTTAGTAATACTTCAGCAATCCGTATTAATAGAAACATTATAATGAACTGCTGCGAAACAAAATGCTTAAATAGAATTAGATTAGTCTCTTTTACTGGATTACCTTTGTTTTTGTCTAAATTTGTGAATGAATCATGAGCAACTGAGCAAACATAAAAAAACGAAGACTTGAAGAAATATTATTAAATATATCTAATTCAACTGTTTTCATATGAAATAATTTTTACTTTCTTCTATATGTATATATAGAGAAAGTATTAGATTCGTGTAATTTTTTGAACTCCAGTTTTTGATGGATTTACACGTTTTGAGGTGTCCGCAACACGATTTGACTGTTTTTAGAAAATGTCTGTGTATTTGTGTGTGTGTATCACAAATTTTGTGGACGCTGTATCTCACGAAACAATGAACGAAATTGAACCAAACTCGGTATTTAGTTGGACCCTGACATAAAGTAGTGTTGATTAGATTTATGAAACGATTGCTCACCAGGTAGCACTGTCATCGCAGTTTTTCTAAATTTTTAACATGACAGTATAGGACAAAATTTCGTATAAATGTACACAATGAGAGTTATTTTAAGCGTGTGATTGTAAAATTAATATGAATTACTAATAATAGTAGTAGTACAGCAGGGAAAAAAATTGTGAATGTGGGAGCATCACTACCCCCCCCCCCCTCCTTGGGAGGGAAGTAAATTTTCAATAAAGGTATCTTTCGAAAGATCTCGTCAGTACCTCTAAAACGAATGGTTGAACTATGATTCTGTGATCATATAAAATAAACTTATCGATTTTTTTATCTTTTAACGAAAAAAAGAATGAAAAAAAAAAAAAAAAAATCTGATAATTGCAGAAAATTGACTTTCTTTCGGCATTTAGTTATACATATAAATCTGTCAGATAAATATCGTCTATATTTATAATGGAAAATAATTTAATAAATAATTTATACTGAATGAATTTTGTGCAAAATTATGTAGAAGAAAGCCATGTGGTGGCCACATCATACAAATGTAAAATACCACAGTTGAAAGCTAATTTTGTCTGTTTGATGGGGGGGGGGGGGGAGGGGACCCTTTTTGATTTTTAGTAACGATTAAAAAATAAGTAAAAATAAACTTCATGGACGATTATTCTATATGATAATTTTTCTCTATGTATAAATTAAAATTTCGAATTCTGAGTTTACTTTTATGTTAATAAGAATTTAAAATTTAAAATTTTTTACAATAACTTTTCGTTTAATAATATTTTAAAAAATTCAAATTTCTGTTTTTTAACAATTGTTTTGTAATTTAAGGTAGGTGCTCCAGTGATTGACATCTATCCCAAAATAATTAATAAATAAGAAAAATAATAAAATCATAAGAATTTTAACACACTGGAGCATAGTGCTAATAACTGATAAAATGAATAACTAGCAGTGTCAAACACTAGAACATAGGGGGCAATTACTGATAAAACGAAAAACTGTCAGTGTCAATTACTGGAACATTGAGTGGGTGTCAAATAAAAATTCATAAAATATATATATATATATCTAATGTATATATTTTTAACATATATGTGATTCTAAATGCCTTTCATACCATATGTACTAACTTAAGATTTCTAAAAATATTTTCTGATGACTAGAACATTAAAAACACCAGAGATTGCTCTAAAAGTGTCAATCACTGGTGCACTTACCTTTATATCGAAAGTTAAAAATCTGGAATTTCAACGTACTTCTTAATTTAAAGAAATAACTGTTAAACCTTTTAACATATTTTGAAACACATTGTTTTACCCCAAACAATATCCAGCGGGAAAAAATCAAGAATCTGACATTGATAGGCAAAAATAATAACAGTAAAACTTCTTGCTTGCATCTCAATTTCAAGAAGTTTACGGGAAAAAGAAGTACAAAGTACTCTCCTAGACACATAAAAAAGAAACTTATTTGGTAACATTGCTTGTCACTCAGTATCGCAGGACTAATAAGCTTTCCAAAAAAGAAAGTTTTCACGTACTCCAAGGAAATTGCTTCTTTGGGTGAAATTTATTGGCACAGCGTCCAGCTATTCACCAAGTGACATCATAATAAGTTTCTAGATATAACGCAAATCGGGGCAGGATGGATGGAAATTGTTAACTGCTTCAAAAAAAACTTCTTATTTATTTTTGCTCTTCTAACGGTATAAAGATGCATAATGTATTAGAATATTTTATGTTTTACAGCTAAGCAAAACTTGTGAAATTAATACACGCGCACACATTCAAATAAATAAATAGATATAATCAAACAAATGAGGAGCAAATATTCAAAAAGTGTTTTCTCCAAAATAAATAAATAAATAAAATAATAAAATAATAATTTTTCTTTAAACTCAACATAAAATAGTATTTCTACATTTCTTCCTAGATATGTCTACATATATCTTATAGTAACTAGTAATAGATCTAAACAAACGATAATTAGAGTTTAAGTTTAGTTGTTTTTAATTTATTACTTTTCGTATTTTTTAAAAATTGTATCAAAAAAAGAAAACATGGTTTGGATGTTTGCTCCTCAAATATAAATACAAGAAAGCAAAATCATTTTAGCATTGAAGTTTTTTTTTTTTTTTGTTGTTGTTGTTGTTTATTTTGCGAGGTTTAAGATATTTTTGTGTATTTTTAGACTTTAATATTTTCAATTTCTAACCCTCTGCCCTCCCAGGATTAATGTAGTGGCAGAGAGGTTCTATTTTCGAAGTTGGTGGACGGGAAGTGTCGAGTTCGAGCCCAGGTAGCGCTCGATGACCTAGCCGTTCAGAGATTTCAATGGTTTTGTCTTAAACTTGCACAAATACAAGCTAGATCCTTTAGAAAGATCCCTAGGCCTAGGGCATTTTGTGCAGTGAAATTGACCTTAGCAAAACACCAACACACCTATGGCTATATTTACTTTTCCTCTTTTATTTTCAATAATTAGTTTCACTTAATTTGAATTGCAGACGATTACTTTGATATACTTTTTATCTTTTTACATTGTGTTATGTAAAAAGAGGGGAGAGAGGTGATGGGAAAATTACATACGCATAAAGATAAATGATTAAATTCTACTGCTGGTACATTTTTATATTATGCATTCGTGTGCTCTTTATTTTTTATTGCGATAAATTGTTTTTTATGTTCATCCAAATATATAGTTAGTCTGAATTAATTCTCAACTTTATTTTACTTATTTTTTTCTTTTGTTTCTAACTTTTAATGCATAGGTTCATTTCGTACAATATTGACTTCTGCCTTATATATATATATATATATATAAGAAAGAATGAAAGAAATTGATGCATACATATACATTTACGCGGATATGAATGCAACCATTGCAATTTATGTGTAATTACATAAGAAAATACTGAATTGTCTTTTCTTTTGATTTATGGTATTGTATTAAATAAGTGATACATCAATTAATATGGCAAATATTAGTAAATCAATAAATATCTAGTAAAATAAAGACCAACAAATATCTAATAAAAGAATAATTAAAGTATGACGTGATTAATCGCCATCTAATACAAAAATGCGAAAATCATATTTACATTATCTAAATAAATCCAATATATTGAAAGCAGAATATGGATTACATAAAAAAATTGAATAACAAAAAGAATATGCAAATATTGAATTCAGAGTTCAAAGCCTGACACACAATTTGAAAATAATAAAAATATCGAGACAAAATAATACACTAGAGAAATTGAATTTTATCGGAGATAATAGAATTCAGTTGCTTATTTCAAAAACTATTGTAAGAATTTACTTTAAAAATGACGTGTCATGCATTTGATTTTGATTATTGAGCATCGTCTGGAGTGTACAAGGCTCAGGATATTCGAAATGAGGAAGCCGTATTTTGAATATCGTATCCTGGAATATATATATTTAGTATAATACAAAGAAGTAGACATGTACATCATGTTTTTTCAGGATATCTTATTTTTATATTTGAAAGAGAATAAGTATAGGTAGTCAACTATAAATTTTTTTATAAAATTGATCAGTAGATTCAAGATCGAGTAAGTTATTTGGTTTTAGTTGAATTTAAAGGGGTCTGGGACACCAAATTTTTGTTTTTATTATTTATTGATGAATTGTTGTAACTAATTTTTCTGAATTTGGAGCTTTTTTGACGATGAATTTGAGCAAGAAATAATCTTAATTTTTTTTTTAAATAAAATTTTAAAATTAAAATTTTTTGATAAATTAACTTTTTTTTATATCTCATGGACTAATGGTTCAATTTACAAACTTTTTTCATTCTTGTATACAGAAAAGATTTATCTTCAATTTGTCTTCGGGATTTTTAATTAGGAGCAAAACTTTTTTTGGTAATCCAAAAGATATGCATGAAATAAGTACTTTTTTCAAATTAAAATTAATATTTAAAAAATTTATGATTATAATCAGAAATCCTGAAAGCAAGTTGAAGATAAATCCTTTCTGTATATAAAGATGATAAACGTTTGTAAATTGAACCATTAGTTCATGAGATATCACAAATTTTAAATTTTATCAAAAATTTTAAAATTTAAATTTTTAAAATTTTATTTACATTTTTTTTAAAGATTCTTTCTTGCTGAACTTCATCGTCAAAAAAGCTTCAATTTCAGAAAAAATAATTACAGCAATTCATCAATAAATAATAAAAACAAAAATTTGGTGTCCCGGGCCTTCTTAAGTATTGAAACTTTGAATATATAAAACCATTCCAATGGCTGGTTTTTTACCTTCTAAAAATTTAAAACTCCATAATTAAATTATGTTTTTAGTCAGACTATTATAAAATAATCTTACATTTTTGTTTGGACTTCATTTGTTTTAATTTTATTTCGGTAATTGTTAGCCTCATTTACATTTCATCGGCATTAGGAATAAATTTATGTAGTTTTATATGCTAATAAAAAATATATATATTAAGCGTATTTTTAAATGTTATTTTAAAACTAACTTTCTGATTTAAGTTGTAAAACTTCTTTTAAGGTGAATTTTAAATAAAGTCATTACAATATATATTATAATAATTATATTCTTTGTGTAATCAGCATACTTGCCAACTATCTCATTAATAACCGTACAATTGTTAACGCCCCCTGAAAAAACGCCCCTTTTCTCACACCACTGTATTTTTAGAGTTATTCTCTCCAAATGTTGTTACGATTAAACAAGACTAAAATTACTCTAAAAAAAAAATTATTGGTGTGAAAAAGGCGGGTACTAAAAATTGTACGGTTCATAATGAGATGGTTGGCAAGTATGAATCAGGGTACAAACAAATTATGAAATTAAGGCAAATTCGGTATCATTTGGTTCCCTATTGTATTTGCGATAAATTGTCCAAGTTCTATATACGTAGAATAAGAAATCTATTTATGCTATGAATTTATTTCCTGAAGTTGCTTATTCAGATTAAAGTTCCTTTCTCTCCTTTACACGTATTATTTTATAAAAATATTGCAGACTATACATTAAAAATCTATATTATTAGACTGCAAATTAAAATTGTGAAAAGCACAAACTATTCGGAAGCCATAATTTAGAATTGAAATTATTCGGCAAAGTATTTCATCAGATAAAAATAGGTAAGCATCAGCGTATCAACATTCTCTGTTCTTGTATTGCCCTCATACTTACATTTTTTTTAAAAACCTGATGAAGGGTTGAGTTAAATTATTTGAAGCCGAAACAGTTGTTGAGATTCAGTGCTTGTTGTGCATTGTTTTTATTAAAAAATTCCCAATTATGAGCTTCGTTTCACATGAGTGTGCAATATTTTTTTTTTTGTATATATTAACCGGCATTCAAATTGAAAAGTTGTTATATGCGGAGTGAACTTCGCAAAATAGTATTTTCTCTTGCTTTAGGGGCACACAAGCGACTGAGAGATTTTGCTGTCGAAGCTAGACGTGAGGTGCCGAGTCCGATTCCAGTTCGATCGTCGTTGGCCTAGCCGTTCGAAGTTTTCCGTGGTTTTCTCCGAAGGTTGCCTAAATACGGGCTAGGACCCCCTAGAAAGTTCCCAACGGAGAGCACTCCCGCCTACGATCCTAGTGCAGTCAGTTGGCCTTAATCCTAATAGTATACCTTGCTTTAGCAAATTTTTCCTTTTTTTAATCCTTTTTGTGATAATATGAAAAATTGATACTAGGCATTTGAGGGCATTACTTTTCAGTCATTTTTAGACCCTCTTAAATTTCGATTTCAGATAATAAGAACTTGCATCCCAAGCTTTTTGGATAATCAGTCTTTGACTGTAATATTACTGTCTATATGTTACTTTCACAGAACAACTAAGTTACTCAACGAAATATTTCTTCTGTTTTAATTATTATTATTATTAAAAAATAATGGAAAGTTTGTTAATGACCTAATAACGATTAATTTCAACTTTACTATTAAACCTATGATCTGGGAGATTACTGCTGTTCAGCTCATCTGTAGAAATGAGCTGCTTTCAAAGCTCATAGCAGTATGAAATAATCATAAATGTATTTTAAATATAAACTGACTTAAAATATATTCGTGGTATTACTGGAACATTTTTTTTTTAAATATGTCGTATAACAACTGAATTAAATTTAGTGTATCCCTTAAAAATAATTTCACCATTCATTAAATTAATTATAGTACATTATAGTATTAATTTAAAGATGAGTTGTTTAGAAGAAATTTATCTGCGTGGCAACAAAGGAAAAATACATCATGCATTTTGTCTTATAATTTTTCATGCTGTAAGTGCTATTTTACGTCTCTTTTTTTTTTTTTTTTTTTTTTTTTTCTTATTCACAAAATGCATACAATTTACTAGCTGTGTATTTAAATATTTTGTCTTAGTTAAAAATAAATATAAAATGGATAGCATCATTAATCATTTAATAGGAAACTATATCGCTTTAATTCGTTATTATTATTTGTTTTATTTATTGATATACTAATCTTCCTTACAACGAATAAGTCATAAATATCCTTTATAACTTTCTTTTTATAATACGCATCGTTTTAATAAATATGTTAAATTTAAAAATTACTAAGTATTGTCTAATTTTTTTTTTTTCTTTCCCATACAAGAAAAAAGTATTTGATTCGTGAAAATGTTTGACTGCCTGTTTTCGATTGATTGATTTACATGTTTCAAGATGTCTTAAATACGATTTGATTATTTTTAGAAATTGACTGTGTGTCTTCTACAAAAAATTCGATGGGTTCTGTATCTGACGAAATAATGAGAGAAAAAAATTCTTTATATTTGGTTGGATTTTGATATAAATTAGGTCTGATTAAATTTATGGCATGTATCAGGCATCAGGTGTCGCTGCTTTGGATAAATTTTCCCATTTATGGAAAGACTACGTAACATCATTAATGTACCAAATTTGCTATGGGAGATTCCATTATAAAAATATATGTTGATTTAATTTGTGTGTACATCAGCCTACAAGTGGCGTTGCATTTGCTCATATTCTACGACTTTCCGGATGGCTAAATCTCAGTATCTATACTATAAAACTGCACAAAATTACTTATGAAGAACCTTTATTGTGAGCTATTTTGATTAAATTTTTGTGCATCTTGACCAGTAGCTTAAGCTGTTACATAGTATAATATACACTGTAAAAAAATAACTATTACCAGCTGCAAGAAACTCTCTGTGATTGGAGAAAATAATTATTTTCTCCAATCACAGAGAGTTTCTTGCAGCTGGTAATAGTTATTTTTTTACAGTGTAGAAGAAAGTTCTGTGATGCAAGAGCATTGTTGAATTCGAACATATTAGTGCTATGAAAACACTTTATATTTGATATTAAAGATTGCTGAGACTTTTGAATAATAGAAAAACTCTTTTAGCAATTAATCGTGAATGATTTGTTTGAATCAATATGTAATCTTGATGGCGAAATGTAAAAAGCAGGTAAAGTTCATTTTTAAGAAAACTGTTTTGTTTTTAAATAACAGAAATCTAAACTTTTGATTTGATAATTTTTGGCTAAACATTGTTTTTTCGTGTGTTGAAACTAAAACCAGTTTTTCTCTATCATGTATAGTTTTGTCAATGCAGGGTGTCATACCAACACAATTTCTTTCGTAACTTTTTCACCGATATGATTATATGGTAACTTTCATAGTATATTTCCCTGATTAATTATCACTAATAATGGAAACATACGAGAAACTATCGGAAAAAGAAATTGTGTCTGCAGACACAATACCCTGTATTGATAAAAATCTAAACGTGATACAGAAAAACAGGCTTTACTTTCGTTTTCGGCACACCAGAAAACATATGTAACAGCTAAAATTATCAAATAAAATTTTGCCAACATTATTTTTTTGAACTGTGAAATTAATCGGTAAAATTCTATAATCTGTGCAGGATGATAAAAAAGAATATTTATATGTCGATGTTACAATTTAAATAATGAAATTATTTGTTTACTGTCATATTTTATGGAATGAAGGGAAAAATGGTTTTATTGGTAGTAGGGACTAATATTGCTGCTAATTTTAATGAATGTGGAAGACTAGCATATTTTCCTTTCCTATTTTTAGGTAGTCTTTATTTATTTATTTATTTTTCAAAATTCTGCACCATTTGGAAAAGAAGAAAATATATAAAAGATAAGAGATTTTAATAGAATATGCTCATACAATCGTTGGTATATTTCATTGCTTTCCAACCGCTAAACAAATTTGCAATATCTTTACGAGTTATAAGAGAATAGAAGTGAAGTTGCTCAACTAAGTTTCAACTAAGCTAAACTAAGTTACTAAATTAGCTTTCAATGTTTTACTTGCCGAACAGTAAGGAAAGTAATGTAATCACAGAAAAAAAAAAAAAAAAAAAAAAAAGATATGGTGTAAAAGTTTTCAGGCCTTCTGAATTATTTTATTTTACTTTGATATCTGTGTTAGTGAACACGATTTAGTCGAACGTTTGGTGTCCTCAAATTGTGTAGGTACTTTATATGAGTAATAAATTAAAAACTTTGGGAAAAAAAAAAAGTACTCTTTATCTGCAGTTCTCCATGTTTAATTCGTTTTCCTGATGAAGAGTTTTATTTCGACCTGAAACAATTATTGCACGTTTTTTGCATTTTTATGATTTTTTTCCCCAAAGCTTTTAATTTGCTACTTTTCAACGCTAGTTCTCTGGTGCATTTTTATTAATGGGCGTTACACGGATGATCACTGCATGATCCAGTTGTATAGATTTATTGATTTTCATTAATATTGGACTTATTTGTTCTAAAGGGATAGGTCCAAGAAAGGATTCTTGAACATTACCGCTTATAGACTCAAATTAGTTTAAGATCATTTTAGAAATATTATCTAGAGAGTTTTTAACTTAAAAAATTTTTAATTTTTGTAAAATAAATATGTTGAAATATAAGCAATTCTGGACATTTGTGATGCTTTATTGGTTATTCTACGTACTTTGGTTCAAAAGTTACTAGCGAAATTGCAACTGGTGTCCAGTTCGAACTCAACTTCATTTTCAGACTTTAACGCTACTTTTCTAAAAAGTGTTTTTTGTCATTATTTGTAAGACATCTTGCCTTGAAACTAACCTATTTGCTTTATTTTTTATATAATTTTGTGGTGTTAAGATGTTTATAGAAAGATATTTCAAAGCATAAATTAAAGATTTAGATTTCAAAATTTACAAAAAAAAAAAAAAAAAAAAAAAAAAAAGGGAAACATGAAAATTTAAAAGAATTTCTGAAAATTCAAACGTTTTTGAAAAGTGTAAATTGCGAGCTTTTACCATTTATAATTATTTTAGAGACGAGCAAAAGAAGTATGAAACATTAGTGTATTGTACGAGTATAAGTGAATGAATAATTTTGGATAAAAATACTCAAAATCTAATTCAAATGAATAAATAAAAGTGAAAATTATAATCACCATTCAAAAATTTTCAAATATTTGGTTGCAGCTAAATATTAATCAAGTTGAATTGAGTCGATCCACATTTTTTTTTTTTTTTTATTCGATTGTTCTTTTATTTTTTGAGCTCAAATTACTATGAACAAGCTTCTAGTAATCCTATATATTATTAAAGTAATATTTTACTTATGGTTAACTTTTTTTAATTCTAAAAAAAAACTATAAAGTGAATTTGATATTTATAAAAATAAAAAATTATCACAACGTTTTTCTCAAATAAAAATAAATTCATTTGCAGGTAATATGGATCGTCTTTTTACTTACTAATCAAATTTAGGACTAATATTCCCACTTAAAAGAAATTAAATGCATATGTTTGCATTTTTGTCAGTCATAGTATTTAATTCAAAAATCACTTTGTAATTATTCAGCTGTATTGGGGTAATAATCATTAAAATATTTTTTATTTTAATTTTTAAAAACCATTTGAAAATGGAAAGTAAAATCGATATCTTTCACATACAGATTTTAACGCACTGTGGTGTAAATAAATAAGAATCAGCATAAAATACTATAAATTTTACAGTATATGTCCGTTTTGATCCATTACAATGTAAAGTTTTTTTTACACACACACACACACATATATAAACAGCATATATACAACTTCATTCGTAAATGGCATCTATACGGTAAAATAAAAGTATTTGAATAAATGTAAGGTATATATGTACTGCATGTTCACATCCGTATTGGAGAATATGCAATCGGTTGGACAGTTGACAATTAATCATTCGCAAATTTTGCAGTTGATGATTAATCAATCCATTTTTTTTTTCAGATTTTGCAATTATAGATTAATTATTCATGTTTATGCAAGTAATGACTGATCAATCAATAATCCTGAAAATACAATTATTGATCAATCATTAATCTTCAGATTAACCGATTTGTTTACTGTGATGGGGGGAAGGGAGGAGGGGTGTAAAAAAAAAAAAATAGGCTTTTGATTTTAATGAGTAAATATAATTTTCTGTCCTGACTGAAAAAAAATTGCTGTACATATACTGCTGAGGAAAATTACGGTACATGTACTGGTCCAATTAGTTCCAGTACATATTTTTTTTTCTTTTTACCCGTAAAGCTTACTTCTCTACAAATATTGGAAAGTGTTTCATAATGTATGAGGTATGTAGGATCTTTTTTTCATATTTTTCTTTTAGAATTCGAACATTTATTGCTTTATTACAAATAAATCCTATTATGCTGGAATGTCATTCATTATCTATTTTTGATTTCGTGTTATATCGTTATTTTATTTCCTTCTTTTTTTTTTTTTTTTTTTTTTTTTTTTTTTTTTTTAATAAGCAATATACCTTTCTGGGAGGGCGCTATAAATTTAAGTGATTAAAACCTTCATTTACTATTACACTGATTTTCAACAAGAATAATCTTAAAATCATCCAGTATTTTATCCTCAGCATAATATTATCATTTATCAAACACTATAACGACTTAATTGCTTAAAGTTTCAGACATTTTATTGGTGCAACTAAAGTATTACTTTCTTAATACTTTTATAACTATTAATTTTTGTAAAATAATTAAAAATGTAACTGAAAAGAGATTCAAATGATTGAGATGATATTTAATTAACTGATTTCCATGGCGAAAAATTAATAATAAATGCTTTATGCATTTTCTCAAATTTCAATTGTTTTATTGTCATTAATTAAAAATGCTAAAATTGTAGGTTTCGATTTTATTAGCCTTAGTGTGTAAACAGCTAACTGTAAAGTGAGCCATCAAATAAATACTATTTATATCCAGACTGGAAGTTGTTTCTATAAGTTCACCTTTAAGGGGTAAAGTCCACATTATAAAACGTTTTTTTATTTTCTTCTATATGTGTATTAGAAGAAAGTATTAGATTAGTTAAAATTTTCGAACTCCAGATTTTGGCGAATTTACATGCTTTGAGATGTCCTGAACAAATTTCACACTTTTTAGAAAATATCTCTACGTCTTTATTCTAATTTTGTAGACGCTGTATTTCACAAACCAGTGGACAGAATTTTAACTAAACTTGGTATGTAGTTAGATCTTGATCTAAATTCAACAGATAACGTCATAATCCCTTTAAAAAAAAGGGGGGGGGGGAATATGGGACAAAATTTCGTATAACTGTGTACATTTATGTATTTCGTATAATACATACGTAATGAGTTATTTTTTACGCACGATTATAAAACTAATATAAATTATTAATAGTAGTAGTAATCTAGGAAATAATTGTGTGCACGCAGGAGAAACCCCCTCCCTGTGGGTAAAGTAACCCCTGGGTGATATAAATTTTCAATAAGGGTACATTTTAGAAAACACGTCAATACCTTTAAGGTATGTGCCTACCCTAAAATCGTCGTTTTGGTGAAATTTTCGAATTTGTTTTTATTTGTTCATTTTATAGGCCACACATTTAGGATTGAAAAATACTTTATTTTTGTTTTTACGATAACTAGAAGCAATTTTATAGTATAAATAATAAACCGGAAGTGAAATTTCGGATGCCGGAATTTTGTTACTTTTGTTTGCGCTTATATTCATTTCTCAATGTATTTAGAATATTGAACTGAAATTTTGCCAAAATGTTTTATTCATCTTTAGCTATGCTCTGTAGCAAAATCTAACCTCTTTGTATTTATTGATTGATTTTACTGACAGTTTTTTTTAGAGAAGTGAGGATTTTTCTTGTTTTAATTTTGAGCTTTTGTACCAAGTAGGGAATATTTCAATAAATTTTATAAGTACAGAAAATCTTTTGCTACAGAACACAGGTAAGTATGTTATTTCTATACTGTGTACAGATTATTGAAATATATTCATTAGACTCTGTTATAAGAGATGTGGCGTAAATGAAAATTTTCCCTAAAATATTTCTAAATATTGCCTATATTTTAAACGTTAATGAAAATTTCTGTAAAATTTCATTTAAATTCATAGTTTTGTATCCCATCTTAATTAAATACATGTGTGTTTCATTAAAATTTTATGTATTTTTTAAAAAGTGCTTCGTATGTAGTCACATACCTTAAAATGAATGATTGAACTATAGCACTATGATTATTTAAAACAAAGTTATCGATTTTTTTTTTTTTTTTCATTTTTAACTGAGGGGGGAAAAATGCATTTTTTCTGATGTTGGCACAAATTTGACATTCTTTCGACACTTAGTGTTACAACTGTGACATAGAAATCGTCTACATTCATTATGGTAATCAAATTCAAAAAATAGTAATTTCAATAAATAATTTCTGATGCGCTAATTTGTATAATTATATTGAAGAAATTCTTGTGTTGTCCACAACATATTAGTTTAAAACTGTTTAGTTATTATTATTATTATTTATTCTGTATACATATGAATTGAATTATAAACTAGCTGGCATAGGTGAACTCTGCTCAGTTCCCTATCATATGCATATTCTCAATAAAATTCTAGTACAGAGCGTATTATATTCATGTTAAGAGAAATGAATTTGATCAAAAGCTTGACACAGTGACAGAATGAAAATCCTCACCTAATATGCTATCCACCGTTTATTTCGATACATTTATCTTATTCTGATCTATTAATTTATTTTATTGGGGTCAGTTTCGTAGAGTAGTTTTCATGCTACTATTTCAATGCAACAATCCCCAAAATGCATATTTATATGGAATATCGCCCCATTTTGCTATGTTGATTAAATCTTAAATTTCGAATAACTTAAGAAATTTTCCTATTAGAATAATTGTAGTTATTTATGTTCAAACAAGTATCATAAATGTTATTTTGAAGTTGTCAGATATATTTATGATCCTCAAAATGGACGTTTATGCTCAATTTTGCACTATTCTGCCATGTTACGTAAATCGTAAATTCCAAATAACTCACGAAATTTTTAAATTAAAAAAATTCATAGTCAGGGATGTTCATGCCAGTATCTTAAATGATATTTTAAAAGTTTTCTGACATCTTTACGATGAAAATATCTCTCAAAGGGAACGTTTATGTGAAATTTTGCCCTATTCCGTTTTATTAAGTAAATCGTAAATTTCCAGTAACTTACGAAATTTTGAAATTGGAAAGTTCATAGTCAAAAATTTTTATGCCAGCATCTTATGTAATATTTTAAAAGTAGTCTGGCAACTTTACGATGAAAATATCTCTCTGAAGGGACATTTATACGGAATTTTGCTGTATTCTGCCATGTTAGGAAATTCGTAAATTTCGAATAATTTGAGAAATTTTCAAAGTAGCACGTTTTTAGATAATGATGTTCATCCCGGAATCAAAACTGATATTGAAAAGCTGTTTTTATATTTTTACTATACAAATATTTCTTTTCATGCACGTTTAAGTGAAATTTTGCCCTATTCTCCCATGTTAAGAAAGTTGTAAATTTCGAATAACTTCTGAAGTTTTTTTTTATTAGAATATTGCGAATGAATTGGGTTCCTGCCAGAGTCATAAATAATACTTAAAACTGGTCCGACCTCTCTGCAATCATTTGTTCGTGAGATATCGTGTATACACACTAACATATTAACACACTACGGACTAACACACTAACCGACGAACAAAATAAGACACCCTACCCATTTTGATACTTTGGATTCCTCCCATCTGAAAACGTGTAAAAAAGTCAAAAACCAAGGTCGAAAATTTTCACGATTACCTAAGTTCTCCATACCTATAGTATGATGGGGAACTAAAAAAAGATATTAAATATACTTAATTTTCTTGAAAACTATTTTTTTAAAAAAAATGAAGATTTTAAATTTATTTTTCAACAAATTCATTAAAAATGTCGGACAAAAATGCACGCGCGCAGCGCACAATGGCCTGCGCTGCCAAAGGTAGAGGGGACCCGGTGCGACATTTTTCCCGATCAGAATATTTTTTCTCTTTTTTTACATGATAAAAATTAATGTAATTTTGACATTCCTTAATGATATAGTGATTCATTTAAAAATAGTGACCAGCGAAGCGGGCGTAGACTGCTAGTGTAGGCATAATTTCATAACCCTAAGACAGTAATTTACAAAAACGATTTAAAAGGTCCTCATTATCTTAATCACATTTTTAAAAAATGAGAAATATATGTAACATTAAAAATCACTGGTATTTAATGCTACTCACCCATTTAAAACTAATAGTAGACAAATATTTTTAATACTGTCTTAACCTATTTGTATGAGATTAGTTCAGATTAAATTCTTTTATTCTAGTACATAACATATTTATTTTACGTGTACGTTTATCCTTTCTCTAATTTAATTTTAAGATTATATGTGTGTACTTCAGAGACATTTTTATATAATTACTACCAATTATCTTCAAATACATATAATAGAATTAATTAACCTTTTTGCGTTAAATGTAAATAACAATGGTAAATGTTTAAACCTCTATTTTTCTGATTTAATTAATACTTCATTAACTCAATTAGGTCGATGTAAAGGTTATTTAATTTTTGTGTGTTAGATGGAGAACAAAGCTTAGAAAAGTAAAATAAAATCGTAATACATTCTCCTACGCAACTGAATTTTCATGAACATAGTGATTTTTCGAGTGATGTTAAACATTTATACAGAGAATGAAAGAAATGATAAAACATCGTTGTTAAACAGTTTCTTTTCCCTTTTTTAATTTTTTTTTTAACTTTTCTTTCTCAACGACACAAAGTGTTATTTTATTTTATTTTTTTTTTAGAATTCAAATTATATTGGAAACTAGCCGCCATCGGCGACCAGCTGGTTCGCGATCCCTGAAAAATCCGACTTTACGAAACTCCTGCTCGGTGGCGTCTGCGGCGCGTTTTTCCCGTTTCAGGTCTAATAACAGCTTATTGATATATCGTGAAAATAGCTTATTGAAATCGCAGTAAATTCCCGTTCGGTAGCGCCTTCGGCGCCCTTTTCCCTTTTCAATATCTGAAACAGCCTGTTCGCTCACCATTTTATGATCTTTCAAATTTCTGACTTTAGCTAAGTCCCGCTCGGTGGCGCCTGCGGCGCCTTATCCCCGTTTTAGAACTTACAACTTCCTCGCTCATTAGAATTTGAAATATTGAAATTTTAAAATATTACAGCGCCATCTGGCGGTAGAAATTTCTGTAATATATTGTTCAATTCCAAATCAACAAAGCTTTCAAATAATGTATTACTTATGAAATTATTTTAATTAGTAGCTGAGATACAAAAGAAAACCTAATCAGGGCACCTTAAAACGTGTAAATCAGGTGAATCTCGAATTCCACTTTCGATAATATAAAAATGAAATTATACTAATTAGAAGCTGAAATACAAAAATAATACATTTTTTTAAAAGATTTGTGTCTGACTTATCTGTGGTTTTCTCCAAAACTTGCTTAATTTCGGACTATATAAAGTTAAAAATTATTAGTACAAAATGTGAGCGAAAATCTGAATTTGAAACTCTGTAAAATATAAAAGAATAAAAATTTTCTGGTTTTTCCGTAGTTTTCTCCGAAAGTTTCGTACAGAATTTGAACGGCTTATATCATTTTAATAGCCTGCAATAAAAATACTTTAAAATATCTTTTGAATGATGTATTATGTATTACAATAATGAATATCTTTGATATATTTTAGACTCAAAATGGCTAATCTATCAAGGGCGATTAACGATTTCTATTGAAATCCGTCTAAAATTTAAGAATTCCAAAACTGCTCTTTTACAACCGAATTCATAAAAAAAAGGAAGAAAAAAAAATCAATATTATTCTGTTAAAAGTAACTTTTGGTGTCATTAACAGATGAAATAAAAATGAATTTAAATAAATATAATATGTCTATTTATTTTATTTTTAAAGCTATACTTTAGATTTTTTAACTGTATACAGGTGAACCATAATGACGGGCAATTTCAAAGTTCTGCTTTTGATCGATTTTAAATTGAAAAAATTCAAAAACTGCTTTTTCTATTTCAACTACTTTGTCACGTGGGCGAAAAACGAAAAACAATTTTTCCCGACCGGAAGCCAGCATGTCTAGCTCCTGGCACTGAAGAATCTTTGATAAATGAAATAATTAAGTGTTCTGCCTGTTTCCAACTAAATTTCATACTTTAGTTAATTTTAAAAAATCTAATTGCTGTATAGATAAGCCACTTGCACTCTTAGATTCGGAAAAAAAATCCCCTTTCATTTGGTACCGAATTCGTAACGATAGGACTAATATTTCTAATTTATTTTCCACTTTTTCTGATTTTAACTCCCTTAAAATATCTATTTTTATGCAATCGCGTTGAATTCTCAGTCATTGAGATCGCTTTTTGATTAGACACAGGTCTACATTTTAATTAATATCTCCGGAACTAATTAAAATTTTTAAATTCTGTTTTCACTATCAACTCGGGAAGGCTTCTGAGCACCCGTATGTCAAATTTTATACTTCTGCGTTCAGTAGGGGTTGAACGTATAGCTGCACAGACAGGCAGACAGACAGACAGACATCTTCTTTTATTATTATAGATTAGCATTTTATTGATGCAAAAGCTATTAGCATTTATTTCATTTATTATTATTTTGAACAGAATTATTTACTGAAAGAAATACTAGATTATTCTCCCCAAGGGAAGTATCGCACTTTAGAATGTGTTATTTCTTTTTAAAAAGCACCCTCTTTTTTTTAAAAACAGTACTTGCCTTTTTAAACAGTAACAGTAATAAGTCACATCTGAGTTCGGAATGTATCAAATGTTGTAAACACAGGAAAGAATTAATTTAAATCATGTGAAATCACAATCATTTATATAGAGGTGGAGTGAGCAAGTTGGAGTTATAATACCAAATATGTGAAAAATGCTACAACCAGGAATCTAACCCAGGCTCTCCGCTTACTGTGCGGATACACTACCGCTAAACCACCCTGGCTGATTACCTACTCGGTCTTTCTCGCATAATAGCCCTTAGCAAAGTAGTACTTGTAAACGCAGATATAAAAGGTGAGTATATTAACCATGACAACTCCTATAAACTATATAAATTATTTAGAAATGGCGTTCATTAACCATTAATATTTTTTTTAAAGGTGCACCCTCCACCTTTGCACAGCTTGCAATCTTGTACACTCCACCTCTAAATAAATATTTATGGTTGATGAATGTCTTTTCTAAATCTAAATCATTTTTTTAATGTTATATTTAAAGGGTATCACACGTTTTTCAATCAAAATATCGACTTTTTTTACTTTCTGAACATACATACAGTCAGTCACAAAAGTCTACATACACCAATAAAACAACGAGATTTAAGAATTTGAAAACAATTTTAAATTAATAAATTTACAACAATATTAAATTTTATAAGTTGAACAGTATTTTATAAAAGTAATAGATATAAACTTAATTACTTCTGCAGAATATGCAAAAAACTTTAAAACTGACGTCACAAAAATCTACATACAGAAGCTGTTTGTAGTAAAATGTCACACCAAGTTAGTCTTATTTAAGGGAAAATGAAAGGAAATCGCACGTCATATTAGAAAGCAAATATTGAGTTTTCGTATTGCAATTTGAGAGTTTATTACTGTAATCATAATGGCTCCTAGGTCGGAAATTACTGTTGACATACGTAATTTAATAGTTAAGTTACGAAGAAATAAAAAATCTTATGAGGAAATTCCAAAAATTGTTGGAAAAAGTAGGGAAATTGTTCAGACTGTAATAAGTAACTATGAAAGAACTGGACATATTTTTGACAAGCCTCGAAGTGGATGGCCAAGGATTTTGAATGATCGAGATGCGAGAGCTGTGATTGGAAAAGTTAAGTCGAACCCAAAACTATCTGCTCCTGAAGTAATTGAATATATTGCAGCAACAACGAAAAAGTGTATAAATGCAGAAAATATTCGAAAAATTTTCAGATCTGAAGGATATCGTGGCAGAGTGCCTTGAAGAAAAACCACTCATAACTAAAGTTAATCAAACAAAAAGACTGAACGTTGCCCATAAATATATTCATAAGGATTTAAATTTTTGGAAAAATGCTTTTTTCACCGATGAAAGCAAATATGTTTTCAGAAGTTGATAGAAGAGGTAATATTTGGCGGCCCAAGAACGAGGAACTAAAACTTGAAAATGTCATTCCCACAGTAAAGCATTGTGGAGGTGGAGTCATGGTTTGGGGGTCAATGTCGGCAGCTGGAGTTGGAAAACTAATCTGCATTGAAGGTATGATGGATCGTTATAAATACCTGAAAATTTTGCAAGATAATGTGCAGGCATCTGTTGACAGCTTACAGCTTGAATGCCAGTGGATCTTTCAACATGATACGATTCAAAGCCCAGAGCAAAGATTCTGAAAGAATGGCCTCTTTACAAAGTACCTGCCTAGCTCCATTCCCCTCCTCAACCACCTTATCTAAACCCCCAATGAACATATTTGGGATGAACTTGACCGCAGAGTTAGAAAATATAGTGTGCACGATAAAGATTCCTTAAAAAATGCATTGCAGCAAGCTTGGTCCGAAATAACTCCAGATACAACACACAATTTGGTGGCTTCAAAGCTTAGAAGATTATAAGCCGTCATTGATGCACAAGGACAAGTAACACGGTATTAAATTATTCTTTTTTTCAGAAAATATGCCATTTTTTATTTTTTCTTGAAGTGTATGTACACTTATGTGACAGGTTATTTTTATTTAACTAATTGTTTTTGGTAAACAGTTTGGAATGCTTGTTCTTTTTTAAATAAAATTATGCTTACATAACTTCAATTTAGATTTGAAAATTATTTCGCATTTCAATTTTCTGTATTTACATGAAAAATGCAGTTTTTTATGGTGTATGTAGACTTTTGTGACTGACTGTATATATGTAAGGAAAGTATTGTAATCATGTCAAAAATCAGAATTTTAGATTTTGATGTTTCTATTCATTTTGTGGTTCCCTGAGTCCGTTTTGTCTATTTTTACGATGATGTCTGTATGTGTGTGTGAGTGAGTGAACACGCTAGCGTCTAAACTCTTTGCTCGAATGAGCTGAAAGTTGGCACATATGTTGCAAGTCACCGTAGCACGAACTTTATTGATTTTACTGAATCTAGCACTTATTATTATTTTTTTTTTTTACAGAGACACCAAGAAAAATTCTTTATCATTATGGCCTATGGGGCCAAATTTTTAAAAGTGTGATAGCGTCTAACGGCCTTATCCAATTGAATTGAAAATTGATATGAACATTATAAGTCATTAACTATAAGTATTTTGGTAAATCTAGCATTTATAGGTTTTTACAGGGATACAACAAAAAATTCTTTATCATTATGATCTATGTGCCCAAAGTTCAGTAGCGCTAAATTAAACATCGTGTACTATATCGAGAAAAATACTCAAACACCCTTTTATAAATTTCTCTCTTTTGTTTATTTAACGACTCCTCATACTTTACTTTATCTACAAAACCGTTCAATACTCAGTGTTCGGAAAGTCGAGAGGAGTCACTCCAGATTTCTTTTTCTTTCTGTTATTCAATTTCAACGATATCCATTAGTTTATTTCATAATATTGCACGAGCTAGGAATTATGTTTCCTTCAAATTCTTTGTCAGATGAATGTCTTAAAGATATAAAATTTGTATCAATCGTTTAGAAAGTCACAGTGTAATTATTATTTCATAAATTTATATTTCGCTCAATCTTCAAACAAATAAATAAATAAATAATTAAACTCGTGTGTAACAACCACACGATTTCTATTACTCCCTATCTCTAACAGCACACTTATCCATAGTATATCCTGTGTATGCACCTAGAATGTCCTTTCATCCATATGATATCCTAAGGATGTCATGTGGAGAAGACGTGCTGTTAGGGATTATACATATTATATTAAATTTTTGGAGCTAATATGGTCAGAAGACATAAAATTGACAGAACAAATCAGGCACTTAACAGCACCTAACAATTTTCCTGTAAGAGAAGTAGGATACATTTATAAAGATATATAAAACAGAGTTTACAAAATGAGTAAAAAATAATTATAAGATTAAAAAAAAAAAAAAAAAAAAAAAAAAAACATTTTATATGCCATGTTTTTAAATTTTCTGTTGAATCATAGTTATACGCAAGCGAAGTGTGACGTCACTGACCATCTTTAGGGCCAAACAAATCCACATTGGACAAAAAATCCAATGGACGATTAACATAGGAAATCTTTTGTTTGGCCCCAAAGACGGTCAGTGACGTCATCACTTTGCATGTGTGCACTATGTTAGCACTTTATCAATGTGTATAAAAATAAAATTTTTAAAGTGATAATGGCGTTAATTTTTGTGAGATGCATAATTTATTTTTTTTTTAATTTTATATTGTTCACGTTTAAGTAAATGTATTTATTTTCCTGTCGAAAAAAAAAATAAACTCTCTCTCTCTCTCTCTCTCTCTCTCTCTCTATATATATATATATATATATATACATTTGGAAAAAAATAAATTTTAGCTAATATATAAATGCCTAGTTTTAAAGCTATTAGGAAGTTATTATTTTCATATTTTAACTAATTAAAAGAAAGCTAATTAAAAATTTGAAAATCGGGCTTCGAAGTATTGCGTTGTGATCATATTTTGAGCTATTCTAAAAGTTTCATATGTCTAGCTAGTCAGGAAGTTGGTTAAAAACCGATTGCAAGATTTGTACTGGTCAAAGAAACAAACAAGAAATCCAGTTAATAAAAACATGGTAAAAATAAATCTCCACAGCCATCTTCTGAAACACCAATTTCTGATATGCAGTACTGACCTACTTAATCAAGATGACTGTCAATTTCCTTGTAAAAAACCACGTGATACATGCAAAAGAATATCTAAAAGAAATATATGTGGTGATAAAATTATTAGAGCCGTTTTTGAGATATCGACTTTCACCAAATTTGGCAAATTCAACAGTTGACTAGAAAAAACAATTGTATACGAAAGGCTATCTAAAACTGAGTTAATATAGCAAGTTTAAAAAAAAACTAGTTGGCATAGGTGGACTCTGCTCAGTTCCCCATCATATTTATGTTCTCATAAATATCTAGTGCGAGACATATTATAATCATGTTAAAAGAAATGAATTTGACCAAAGCTTGATATAGTGACAGAATGAAATCCCCGCCTAATAGGCTATCCACCGTCAACTTCGATATATATATCTTATTCTAATCTATTAATTTATTTTATCAGGGTTAATTCCGTTGTTTAGTTTTCATGCTACTATTTCCAATGCAATAATCCTCAAAATTCACATTTATATGAAAAATTTACAATTTCGCTATGTTGATAAAATCGTAAATTACGAATGATTTACGAAATTTTCCTATTAGAAAATTTTTATTCAATCATGTTCAAACAAATATCATAAATGTAATTTTGAAGTTGTCTAATGTATTTATGATCCTCAAAATGGAAATTTATGCTCAATTTTGCCTTATTCTGACATGTTAAGTAAATCGTAAATTACAAATAACTTACGAATTTTTTAAATTGGAAAAATCATAGTCTATGATATTCATGCTATTATCCTATATAATATTTCGAAAGTGGTTTGACATCTTTACGATGAAAATATCCCTCAAGATTGACGTTTATGTGAAATTTGGCTCTATGCTGCCATGTTAAGAAATTCGTAATTTTCCAATAACTTACGAAATTTTTATATTGGAAAATTCATAGTCATTAATATTCATGCCAGTGTTCTAAATAGTATTTCAAAAGTAGTCTGACATCTTTACGATGAAAATATCTCTCAAAATTGACGTTTATGTGAAATTTTGCCCTATACTGCCATGTTAAGAAATTCGTTTCCAATAACTTGCGAAATTTTCAAAGTAGCATATTTATAGTTACTAATGTTCATTCCGGCATTAAACCTGATATTTTAAAACTGGTCTGACATTTTTACAGTAAAAAGTTTTCATTTACTGCACGTTTAAGTGAATTTTTGTCCTATTCTCTCATGTTAAGAAAATCGTAAATTTCGAATAACTTCTGAAGTTTTTTAATTCGAATGTTGCAAAAGAATAGGGTTCTTGCCAGTATCGAAAGTAATATTTTAAAACTGATCTGACCTCTCTGCGATCATTTGTTCGTGAGATATCGTGTTAACAGACTAACAAACTGACACACTAACGGACTGACACACTGACACACTAACAGACTAACAGACACCATACAAATTTTGTAATTTTCGGATTGCTCACACCTGAAAACGTGTAAAAAAAGTCAAAAAATCGAGGTCGAATTTTTCACGATTACCTAAGTTCCCCATACCTATAGTATGATGGGGAACAAAAAAAAAAAATTGTGCACGTGCAGCGTTATTAAAGGAACGAACTCACGAGATCTCAAATTGACCTGCTTATATTGGACGCCCATCAATTTTTCTGAACTTACAAATTATGACATACGAAAGGACATCTGACAGGGTGTTTATATAGCAGCTTTGAAGAAAATCGTTAGAACCGCTTTTGAGATAAGGACTTAAGGTTCCACTTCCGGTTTCCAATCTTCCCCTTTCGTCTTTACAATTTTCACCAAAAATTGGGAAAATCCTCTATAAAACAGATCTGTTTCAATTCTGAAGTTTTGTCCTTCTATCTTTATTAGTTTAGGAGATATGATAGTCAGAAGGTTCCCCACACACATACACCCACGCTGCGCAATTGCCGAAAACCACTTTGTCGGACTTCAGATAAAATCTCGATATCGAATTTTTTAATCGAATACAATACTCCCATTACTTACGGTATTTGGATAGTGGAAGTAATATGATTTAGTTTTTAACTTGGAACACCGAATTTTACCGAAATTCTTATTTACTTACAAATAAATTTTAAAAAATCAACTAATTGCTTTACATCAGAATTTACTCATTCAGATCACTTAATTGAAGGTCTATAAGCGATTAATATTACATCAACAGCATTACTGAAATACTTGTCTATTTTAAAAGGTATTTTGTAAAAAAATGTTTAAGATTTTTGGCAGACTGCTTTCATAATCTTCGTTTTGGTATGATTAAAATGAACCATTTCAAATAATTTGTATGGCTTCGTAAACAAAGAAAAAAACTTTTCATGCCAGTTCTATATGAAATATTCTGTTATGCATATATAAAATGCACATCAATTTCACTTTGTTTAGTGCAACTTATAGATATTTAACAGTACCTAACATTTTTTTTTTTTTTTTTTTTTTTTTAAATATCTTTTGGGTTAAAAAAAAAAAAAAAAACTCCCTTCCGCTCCCCAATGTCTTTTTCTAGTCAATTTTGTCATTTTATTCCTTCCGGTGTTATCCATTTATTTATTTATTTATTTATTTTTCAACACTTGACATTGTGAGTTTTTTTGTTTTCATCCTATGCTTTTTTCTATGGAATTTTGTCTCTTTTTTTTCCCCGTGTTTCTTTGAATTTTCAGCCTTTTTTCCTCGTTTTCTACATTCTAAATTGCAGTGGCTCTTTACACGAACTGTTTTCCTGATCGCAAAAAAAAAAAAAAAAAAAAAAAAAAAAGTTTTATGTAACATACCTATATCATAAAGACTTAGAATATCCAGTTTGGATTTTTTGCTAAGAATTATTCTCGACTTAAGTTAATAAAGCTCGCACATACACATAGATCGACCGCTTAAAAACGTAATTTTTGGATTCAGGAGATCTGAAAACTTTGATTAGTAAAATATCAGTTCCGACATAAAAACAACTTTATGATTTATGGATTAGAAAAAGCTAAAATAATTTAATCCATAAAACAAAATTTTAAATTATTAACACAGTAAAATTAGAAAGAAAAAAATACAAACAATTAAATGCAGAGAAAGGAACCAGAAATATTTAAATGAGTATTTTAAATAAATAAAATTTAATGAACTGCGTGATAATCTACTTGAAGGGGCAATTAAATAATGTCTTTTGGGATATTCCTTGTTTCTTTCTTTCTTTCTTTTTTTTTTTTTTTTTTTTGTTAAGAAAGAAATCTATTTTTCATAATTTTTTCTTTGTGTCATTTATTAAATTATGTATTTGCAGAAAACATAGTTATTGACATAAATATTGATTAACCACGCTATTTATTTATTTATTTATTTATTTATTTTAAATGACTATATCATGTTTATTGCATATCTAGTTCGATGTTTTAGTATACAATCTTTTACTTTTCTATGGGTAAATAACAGAACATTTATACTTTTTCTGTTACCTTTTAGTAGAATATACATATGTTTTTATTTTTTTCCCCCGCATATTTCTCTCCACGACACCTAACTTTATTTTATTTATACAACACATGCTTGATAAATATATCGAATATTTTTCTATTCGGAGTAATGCGTATTATCGATATGTTTGTAAATGATCTTCTACAGTAAAGATATTTTATTTATTAAATTTTGAAGTTGAGTAACAATCTACAAAAGCTTATGAATATTAAGTCATTTGCATCTAAATACTATGTCACCAATAAAACGGGTGTATTTACATTTTCAATTCAAAGTGATGGATGAAACCACCATAAAAGGTGAAAACGATGAGGGCTGTATTCCTGGCGATTAAAAAAAAAAGTATAGGAAGAGTCTGATGGCTTAGTTGTAAGAATAATCATACATTTATTTTCATGATTGGATAATTATCAAAAGACTGTTTCGGCCGTTAATTAAAACATACATCTTATTAAAAAGATACATTTTATTTGATTGAAATTATCTCTTAAGAAACTCATGCATATTTTTACGCATTAAATATGATCATTGTAACGAATATCATATTTTGTAAGAAACAATATAATTTTCCTCCCCCCTCCCCCCTCACAAAAAAAAATTAAATATATATATATATATATATATATATATATATAATCATAAATAAAACAAGTATGATGTGGCCACCACATGACTTTCTTCTATATAATTTTACACAAAATTTATTCAATACAAATTACTTATTAAATTATCAAATTATTTTCCATTATAAATGCAGACGATTTTTATCTGACAGTATTACATAATCTCTAAATGCCGAAAGATGTGAATTTTTTGAAAATCAGAAGAAATAGCTTTTTTCCAAGTTTTTTTTTTTTTTTTTTTCGTTAAAAATAAAAAAATAAAAAATAAATCGATAAGTTTGCTTTAAATTATCACAGATCTATAGTTCAACCATTCGTTCTAAAGGTATTGACGAGATCTTTTGAAAGATACCCCTGTTGAAAATTTACTCCCCATGGGGGAGAAGTACCTCCCCAGTGGGGGGAAGCGATGCTCCCACATGCACAATTTTTTTTTCATAGTTAACTACTACTATTACCAATAATTCATATTAATTTTTAAATCACACGCATAAAATAGCTCTCATAATGTACATTTATACGAAATTTTGTCCTATACTGACATGTTAAAAATTTAGAAAAAATGCTATCACAGCGCCACTTGTTGAGCAATTCTTCCACAAATCTAATCAACACCAGTTTATCTCAGGTTCCAACTAAATACTAAGTTTGGTTAAATTTCGTTCATCGGTTCGTGAGATACAGTGTCCACAAAATTTGTGAAGCACACGCACACATACAGACAGACATTTATAAAAACAGTCAAATCGTGTTCAGGGCATCCAAAAACGTGTAAATCCGTCGAAAGCTTGAGTTCGAAAATTTTCCCGAATCCAATACTTTCTCTGTTATATACATATATAAAAATGTAATAATCAATCAAATCGTTCATTACTTTTTAAAATGGCTTGAATGGACTACAATGTACAAATTTTAGACACTTTGTGTTGTTAAACCTAAGAAAATTCTTCGAATTTTTATACGGCAAGAAGAAAATTGAAATAGCAAGCAGCTATTTCGGTAGCATTTGGCGTACCTTTTCAGAAATCTGTTTGCTGTTCAGTTTTTCTCTTTGGCGTTCAAGACGTTAAAGTTTTTTTCCGAGTTTTAGTAATCTAGCGCCAGATGTTTTTTAATATTCTTTTTGTTGTTTATATAGCAGTATATTCTAGTAATATAAAAATGACTTGGTATAAATTTTGGGTAGGCTTTTATGATGCACAGAAATATTAAAGTTTTGAAAGATATATTTTTTATAGGGACATTTGTCGTTGAAAGTATTTATTTTTTTACATTCTATCGCTTCTTAAATCGTGCACTGCTATAAAAATATTTTATTTGTATGCATATATCATGTTTTAAAAGCCATAAAATTGTTTCAGAAAAAAAAGCCTTTGTAATATTTTTCAAAAAAAAAAAAAAAAAGTGATGCCCAATTTCAAATTACCCAAACGATTTCTAATTTAACTCTTCATATTTTACGGGGCGTTTTTTGTATGTAACTGAACACAGCAATGCATTTTAATGTTTGTATCTTAATTACAGCATTAGTTAAAAAACCCCTCTCTACTTATTTAACAGTAACAATGTGTGCAAAATAGTTTATTCTAAAATTTTAAATCTCATTCTCTACAAAAAGCTTCAGTTAGTTAAAAAAAAAAAAAAAGCAAGAAATAATATTTATAGCCCGTATAAGAAAAATGACCAAATCAAACATTCTATTTTTTAAATCTAATTTTTGAACGGTTTAAATTTTTTGTTCAGAAATAACTAATTTTATTTAACTTAGCTATTGGATTAACAGATATTAAAATAGTTAACAAATAATTTTCAAATATGTAAAAATTCTTAAAATTTGGAATATTATTATAATTATCAGATAAGTAAAAGCATAAAACGAAAAAAATTGGATGGCGACAGACATCCTAACGTATTCCAGTTGAAACACAGCAAACGATGACAAAGCGAAATGTTTGATTAAAACAATAATCCGGTCGTACTAATAAATGGAATGGTGACACATTAAACAGTCTAGAACATAGGTGGGGAACCTACGGCCTCGGGGCCACATGTGGCCCTCGTGAGCTTTTTGTGCGGCCTCTAATGATAATGAAAACGTAATAACAAATCTTTGATAATGAAAGCAAAATTCGATTTAAAAAAGAGAGAGAGAGAGCAAAAATAAATAATAATAATTAAGTAAAAAACAATAGCCGAACCAATCCCAATACAAAGCAAATATAAATTCATTACTATATCTCCTATTAAACCTTTGATTAAATCAAAGCAGACCTAACACACGCGCAAGAACGCGGTATGTTTTTAACGGAAACAGGCAGTACCTACTTCCCTTCCCCCTCTACTTAGCACATAATGTAATAAATTTATTTAAAAATATTTCTATTAATAATTTTCTGCTTAATATTTTTATTTTTCTATTGAGATTCTTTATCATGTAATAATTTTAATTAAAAATACTCCAGCTTAATTATTATTCATTCATTTATTTTTGAAATGGTATATTAATATCTAATTGTTTATTAAAAAATGATGATAAATATAATGTTATAGCAAGTTAATACATGTAACCCTTATAAGAAATATATGCATATTTTATATTGTAGCTTTTATTTTAAGTAGTTAAATAATAAATAATTTTTTTTTTTCTTTTTGTTATTTCTATATAATGGGAAATATTGATAAAAATACAGAAAATATAATTTCGCAAAAATCACATATATGGGTATATCAACTTCTGCGGCCTCCTTTATTACCACCTATTCCAATTGTGGCGTCCAATGGTAAAAAAGTTCCCCATCTCTGGTCTAGAATATCCTGTATTATTACTAATTCAATTTATTTAAAAGACCCAGAGGAATTAATTTAAACTGTTAAAATGCGAGATATTTTAATCAAAAGTCATACAAAATCATTTATTTCCAATCTAATTTACAGTAGGTATATATATATATATATATATATATATATATATATATATATATATATATTATTACAAACACTAGAACTGTCCGACATTTGTAGAAATTTTTAAAGAATATAAATCCATTTTAAAATATTGTTGCCCCCCAAGTTTCGAGTAAAAGATACATCATTCTGTTTCAGGCGTTACCAGTTGGCTGATTGTAAACCCAAATGTTTTTATGTTAAACATTTTCATTGTGCCACATTAAGCAGGACTTAAATTAATCTTTTAATACATACACATATAGTCGAAGTGAGGCCTATTTTAAGGCATACAAAATACGCTTCATGAAGGAACACAAATTAAAATTTTTAGATTAGTTTGTAAACATTCGGGCGAGATTTCTTGCATTATACGATGGGTAGGCGCAAAAAGCAAGATTGCGAAGACCTGAATAATCTAGGTAGACCAGACGTCCTCTTATCCTCAGGACAGTCCTCGAAAATTACTCTTTATCCCTCAAAAATTAGAACATCTTTGAGGACAACGGTTATAAAGTTATGTTTTACTATAATTATTTATTGTATGTATAATAAATAAACTTAAATATGTGTTTTCAGGTACTTTATACGTAAAAATTATTAAAATTTTACAATTTAAGGTGATTTATTTATTTTATCTTCGAAATTCGAGGATGCCGCCACATTTTTTTTACAAATTCAATTTAAAATCTGGCTGCCCTAATAAAGAAAAGGAAGTAATCAAGAATTTTTCTGTCTTCGGAATTACATTTACAAGGTAAATCTGATTCTGCACTCAAATGTTCGATATTATTGGTTATAAAAAATAAAAACAAAAATGTATACTGGTAAAACTGTTGTTTTTAAAGAAAGGTATATATATGATTTATTTACGTGCATTGGGTGGGGGAAATGTAAAATCACTCACATGTAACAAGTAGTGGTAAAAAAAAAAAAAAAAGCTTCTTAACCCTCTTAAATGAAATTTATAACCATTAGAAGGTTCTATAATATATAGTGGGGTGGTCACAACTCCCCCCTGCCATTTAGATACTTTTGTCTCCTTTTTTCTTTCGCTCCTCTTCAGTTACATATGTTGATGTTTTTTTTCATTCTATTTAGATTTATATATATATTTAAATATTTAGTGCAATAATAATAATAAGAAAATATTTTTTTAATATTAAGGATTACCTAAATTATAAATTATTGATGTAAAATTTAATAATAGAAATAAGAAAAGTTGGTGCAAGTTTACCTAGTATGCTGTGACCATCGCAAAATTCTCTTTTATATTTTATTCCACGTAACACCACCACCAAATGTTTAAAGTGTACAAAAATTAAATCACCGTAGTTTCTCTCAATAAAAATTTTAGTTATGCAGTTTAGTGTGATTTTAACCAAAAGATGCTGAGATATAACCATTTAGAAAATCAAAGAAAAAGTATTAGCAGCGCCAGCTCTCGGCAGATATACACCCAAATTGAATGAGCATAATTCTTCATGCATAATATCCGTCTTGCATATCAAGTATGGCACATTTATGTGTCGCAGATGATACGAGATGCATTTATAGGTACTTGATAGGAATCTTAGACACCTACGATGAGCATCTCACTTTTTTCCTATGCCCAAGTCCCTCTGCTAGATAATCGCCCTTATCCATACAACAACTGCAACAGCAATATTTTCAATTCTAAGAGTCAAAGAAAAGAAATCCATACTTATTAAATACACAATTATTTTAAACATTGAATAATATTAATAGAGCTAAATTCTATAGACATTTAAAATAACAAGGTAAGTAATGAGACAAATTTAGATAATTTTACTAGAGATATGCTTATAGATCTTGTGAATATTTCAGTAACTTTAGTTAGAGGTGTTTGTGAAATTTTTTTGATTTTTTTACCTTTTGCATTGAATTTAATAAAACCTAATTAAGTTTTTTTTTTTTTTTTTTTTTTTTTTTTAATTAAAATGGTGTTAATATTTTGCTTTTTCTATAAACATGCTTAAGGGGAATGGTTAAATGAAATTTTACTCTACAACAAAAGTGTAGGTTCTGTATAAAATAAAATCAGCTGTTTTACTTCTACATGAGTCTATCTACTGGAGGAAAGATTAGCAGTCTGACTTGAAGTTCCTAGGTGCCGAGTTTGAGTCCTGGATCAAGACAAAACGTGGTTCGGAGTATATTCAAACAGTGGGTCGCGGTCTAATGAGTCCCAGAGCGCAAAATATAAATGCACAGCGAAAACATAAACTTTTCTTGACCAATAACTATTGAATATAGAGGTAATAGATAAAATCAATAATTATTGAATATAGTAATTATCATTTATCAATTGCTATTGTTAAATATATCTTCTCAGCATAATTGCCCAGATTTATTCATTTCAGAGAAGCATAGTTAGGTTGTGTTTACAATTCGTAAGGTTTGACTTATCCTTGATTGGCTTCTCAAAACTGCGAGACGAGGCAGGGCTCAATATTACATCGCGCTGGTCGTTTAATTTTTTACCGAAATGCGTGAATACAAGATTCCTTAGAAAGCCTCTCCCAGAGGATATTCCACCCAGATCTAGGCCCCTAACGTAGTCATTCGGATTTAACCCACACAGCCAGCAAACGAAGTGTACTTTATCTAGAAATTTCTCGAAACAAATTTAGTGATGTTATTTTTTTACGGTTAAATTGTTTTTTTATATTATATTCATTTACTAATAGGCTTTGCCTGCTTCACTAATCACCATATTTAAAAAAAATTTCAAAAAAACATTAACCACTATATTTTAAATCTCTTTGTAAAAGAACTAAAAGCAATTTCATTGAAATCGTTTAAAATCTTTCTTTGAGTCCCTGATGCCTTCGGCAGTATTTTCTCCTCCTACGTTATATCGGTTTCAAATTCCCCTTGCTTGCACTTTCGCCTCAACCGGATATTTTAATTCAGGTACTAACTGGATGATACAAAGGGCATTCCATAAAAACTGAGAGTAAAATCATAAAAAATTAAACGTATTTCGAGCAAAATCATTATTTTTCAAAATACCTTTTTCAGATGATATACTTTTCCAAACAAGTTGAGAAGCCTTTTCTGGAAGTTGCGTCAAAGAACCCTGCATTTCTGAAATAATTTCAGAATCTGTATTAAATTTTCAGCAGGGAGCTTCTCCTACAACTTCGGAAGCAGGCAGAAATCGCTGGGTGCGAAATCTGGACTGTTATTACAGTCTTTAGGAAATTTGGATCTGTTTGAAGCATCTGTTTCCACTCACAGTATCGGTTAATTCTTGTTTGCATTTGTTTTTAGTAAGTTTAATGAGGGAATAATCTGGAATAAACATGGCGGAGTTTAAGTTGTGCAGAATTTATCGACATTTATGAACTGTTAGTTGATGCCGCTATCTCCCCATACGTCATTCACCGATTTTCTTGCAAGATTGCCCACACAGTGTTAACATTTCGCGATCACTCACAACAATTTCTGGTTGGGCAGTCTTAGGAGCCAGTTCCGCAGACAAATGTCCTGTTTTGAAATCACCAACACCATTCCATTTAAAAATCGTAGGCTCACCAAAACATGTGTCTTTGTAACATTCGTTTATTAACTTAACTGTTTCTGAAGCAGTTTTGCCCAAAGCGATAGCAAAATTTTATAGTACAATGCATATTTCCTTTATTAACTCTGAATCACTCACTTCCGTTTCAGTAGCGTAAATACAAACTTTTTTTTAAACAAGCAAAAAACTAGAAAAATAAAATAGTGTGCTTTGTTTAGAATATTTATAAACGTTCAGTTAACATTTTGAAAATATTGACTGCACTTTTATTTATTAGTTTCGTGGTGTTGACACTACGTAAAAAAATAACTATCAGATTTTATGGAGTGCCCTTTGTAAATGGCGCTGCTATTATCCAAGAAGTGTTTTTCGGGCAGAATATCATCTTCACTGTATGACAACAGATGGCAACAGACAACAACCTTACCAGCTGAAAAATTTTTAGTTAACTAAAAAAATAATTATTAAAAATTCGAAAATCAGGCAAGACACTGATTTTCTTTTATCAAACGGCAACTTTACAATTAATCATCTGCAAAAAGTGACACATTAGCCCTTAGATGATCAAGCCCACGATTTTCGCATTATTTGACTTACGATCTAACCAAATGAGCTAATGGACGACGGAAAGTCTTTTTCTTTTACGTTTCTATCCTTAGAGACGACCATTTCAGAAATTTATAGATTTTAATTAAAAAGAAAAAAAAATCATTTTCTCAACTAGGGCTTCGAGGTGCATGAGTAAAGATTAATACGAAGCTCCATGCAAAATTCTGTCGTTCTGCGATCTGTCGTTTGCCTACAAAGCGACGAACACACACACACACATCTTATTTTATTACATATAAAGTTTTTTTTTTTTTTTTTGGTAAATTTTATGCCATTTTATGCACTTTTCAATATTTAATCTATATATATTACTTAATATTTAATAGTAAACAGTAAAAATGACTATCCAGACTACACTATTACGTTTAAACAACATATTTCCGTCTGTCTGTCTGCCCGTGCTTTAACTCGCGTAAATATTTATGGAATTTTTTGAAACTGATATGTTTTTAAGTTCACTATCGGGTGTTCCCTATTGAAAATGAAGTTTATACCTCTACTGGTTTGTTTACAGGGGCACCCAAAAATATTCGAAAGCTTTGTGTTCTATGAGAGGAGTTTCTATAAACCATATTTTAATACCTTTACTGTATAGAAACTTTAATAAAATTTTAATGTTATTCAAGTTCCCTTTCGGATGTTTTCTATGTAAAATCGAGTACATTTCTAACTGTTTTGTGTACAGGGGCACTTGAAAGTATTCCAGATCATTGCGTTCTGTGAGAGTTATTTTTAGGAACCAAATTTAAATAATTTTACTTTGCACAAAGTTTAATGCAATTGAAATAAATCATTCGTATGCACAAAAGAGTGCATTCTATATAATATAGTATGATAAGCATTAGATTTACAGGGCCACATAAAAATATTCAGTTACATTAAAAGCTATTAATAAAAATTTGCTAGAATTGCACTTTCTTTTACATTAAACTTTTTAACACTTTCTTATATTTTTAGTGGGAATATGATTTTAATTTGCGTATCTGTCTGTCCGGTTGTCTACCTTTCCGTTTGTTTCCGGCTCCTAGCGTCGGTAAATATTTTTAGAATTTTTTAAAAATAATACAACCAAGTTCACTATAGAATGTTCCCTATTTAAAATGACATTAATAGATCCTGTGTAACTAGTTTGTTTACAGAGACGACAACAACAACAACAAAAAAAGAAAGTCAATAGATTTTAGGACAGAATTTTTAAAAGTTATATTTAAAATCTTTCTATTGTAAAAATTATAAAAACATTCAGATGTATTTTTAATATTCTAAAATAATGTTTTGTATAGAATATGATATGATTAACTTTTTCAGTTTAAAAGTTATGCGATACAACAATTACGTACAGTTGTAAAGTGTTACTAATTAATATGTGCTGCATGGTTTTTCTTTCTTGTTTTGTTTTTTTTCCCAAGTTGATGGGATAATTCATCAAAAAAATTTTTTTAAAGTGTTTATTAATACATAGAATTGTCAAGTTTATATGATTCAAAAGAAAATTTAAAAACATGGTACATATAAGGTTCTTTTTATCTTGTAATTATTTAATTAATACAGCCAATGGATTCAAATAATTTAAAGTTCATTTTAGTAATGTTAAATTGTTAAAAACAGAAATATATATATATTCATTTTACATGACTTTACAAACGTATGATAATAAGAAATATGTGCGTATTAAACATTGTTCCTTAACAGAGTAATCCGAAAAAAATAGACTATGTCTGCTAGAAACTAAATATTATATATATATATATATTAAGAATGCAATCCGTGTTTTAGAAGTTAGCTACATAATATAGGATGCTGGAAACTACGTTATTTTATACAAACACAAAATAATTTGTATACGTAAGAAATTCATCATACAAATATACGAACTTAAGGAAAAACACCAACCTTTCTATAAGTATTCTTTCGTTTTTGTATTTTACAAATTCAAATTCTCTTAAATGTATTGTAACTACCACATAAATGTTCAGAAAGTCAAACTGAGGAAAAACTCGTAAAATTCTCTTTAGCCGAATTTAAAATTTTGCACTTGAATCCAACCCTCCAATCAATAAATTTCAAGTCTAGAAACTTCATGAATCTGCAATTTATTTCTTTATTTTCAGCAGTGTATCCAATGTAAGTATCACTGTTTAAGTTATTAACAGTAATTTAAATTTTCATCTTTTTTATTGCTAGGTGATGTTATATATAAAAAAAATAATATAAAATAACCATTCGAGTACATGTGAATTTTGACTCAACCATAGACAAAACGTCTCATAATATAAATAAAATCGAATAATTTAAGTCATTTTCTGTTCACGTTTCCAAGTCACAGAGTCACAGAGTTCAATCCGTGAATGAAAATTTCGTTTTCGATGTTTGTTGTGCTAAGTTCGTAAAATGCACATTGAGGTGTTTCCACTGAGATCAAAGGTTGGATCAAAGGCCACTGAATAAGCGGTGCCTGTTTTATCTACTTCACCTTTAGCTAGATTTATCACATTAAGGAAAATAAAAAGAAAGAAAGAAAAATTTATGGATTAAGAAAAATAAATTTGTAATTTTCAAAAATTTGTGCATATTTCGTTTTTAGTAATAATCGCAGTCTGTACAAAACTATTTAAAGTATTTTTGCTTAGAGTAATGAAAAATAATCTTTCTGACACAATTTACATTAACAAGTTGAACTTTTTTTTTTTTTTTTTTTGTAAAGTAATGTCAGAACAAAAATAAAAAGCATGCTATTCCATTTTTCATGCAACTGAACAACTTAATGAATCTTTCCGAACTGAAAATTG
The DNA here is from genome assembly GCA_963930645.1 of Salticus scenicus. Taxonomy (NCBI): domain Eukaryota; kingdom Metazoa; phylum Arthropoda; class Arachnida; order Araneae; family Salticidae; genus Salticus; species Salticus scenicus. The sequence continues at coordinate 210,735,290 of OZ005655.1, read as the reverse complement.
ATGAACTCACTCAAGTTAATGTTTAATATACGCAGTACATTCATGTGTGAAATAGAAATTTCAGTTCCATTAAAGTATTTAGTATTAAACTTGAATTTTCTCGAAACCAGATTCCGATGCCACATTTTAATGCATTACACGGAAAAAAAAAAAAAAAAAAAATTGTGATATTTTACTATGCAATTGGCAGTTTTAAATTTCAAAAGTTTTGCAAAATATAAAAATTTCTGTTTACATGTCATTTAAAAATTGAAACTTAATGGTAGTGCCTAAGAATTTAATAAAACAAAAGAAGAGTAATTAATGAAAGGCTATAAAACAATCGGTTAAAGATTGAGAAAAAATATGAAACTTGGCAAAAGAAATGAACTTAAGACAAACTATACAAGCTTTTGATGCTTATCATTGCAAATAAAAAGAATATAAAAAAATGTCTCGTGTTTATGTCTGCAAACATTTCCACAATTTTTACGATTATGCTTTAATATGCATTCATTTTGAAATGCAGTGTAAAAAAGTTCCACAACAAGAGTTTGTATAGCAGTATCTCTATAACTCTTACATTCGTTCATTTTGCAAGAGGTAATAATGAAGCAATTGCATTAAGATGAAATACAATGTTTTTATATGAAGGTATAATAGCATTATCATCATACTCCACTTACTGTAAGTGGAATATGTTGATTCAGTTGATAGTGTAGAATTTTTGTATCATTATTAATTCAATTTATATAAAAAGATCCAAACATGTCGTTTGGAATTTTTTTAACATGCGAAATATTTTATTGTAAAATAATACAAAATTTGTTATTTCCAGTCTAATTTAGCTCATATTTTTAAAGTATCTTTTGTCTCTAATCTTGCAAATCTTACTGATCTCATTTTAGATAAAAATCTTAAAGCATCTAAAGCATATTCAGAACTTTGTTATTACTATCAAATTTATTAAAATTTTTTGGATGTACGAGGCAAATCGCAATACTTAAATTAACCACAGTGTTGTACATTTTCCTTTAGAAATAGAAAAATTGTCATTTCCGGAACTTCCATTCTGTAATTAAAGGATTTTTATCAACTAAATAAGTGTTGTAATGGAAGACGATCGTAAAATGAGTAGAATTGCAGCGCATTTACGATTCCCTCCTTTAACGATAGGAGGTTTGTAATTAACATTGGTAATCATACAGTTGATCATTTTAGATAAAGTTTTAAATAGTGAAGATTCTAATACATTATTAATTTTTAAAGCGTTCTCTATTTTCATAACTCCTGTATCACCTTCTCGTTGCTGGCTGTCGCTTTCCGACAACTCATTATAAAATGAAAGTTTTGTTTTAGTGAATTCTGTTGCACCTTAAAATTATGACCATTAGTTTCTTTAGATCTTTATCAATATAAACGTGTATCTATAAGTTAACTATATCCACATACACATTATCAACTTATTTCTACTATATTGGCATATGCAGGTAACATTTTATTATAATAGCAGGAGACTTGGCGTTGGAATATTAAAGCAGGAATAAACTACTACGTGAGAAACGCCAAAGAAAAATTGAGGTGCATACAGCTCTTTCGGTAGTCTAAAGCGTACCGTCTTCAGTGCAAAAAGAAAATGAAGTTTCTAGTAATGATGAAGATTCTAGTAAAATGAAGATTCTTTTTGCACTGAAGACGGTACGCTTTAGGCTACCGAAACAGCTGTATGCACCTCAATAATTTTTCTTTGGCGTTTCTCACGTAGTAGTTTATTCCTGTTTTAAAACATTTTATTATCCTATTAACGCTCATTATTTTCACATTGAAACCTAGCAGTTATCATTATTTTCTGCAACGATTATTCAAAACATTTTTCTTTGTTTTAATCCATTTTTTTAACTTATGTTTCTTCTCTGTTCGATAGATAACAACATTACTGGCAACATGTTCGTTAGAAATCTGACAAATAATACTTTACAGGAAGACAAATGCAGAAATCACTTAAAATTTTATAGTAGGCGCGAATGCATATTATTACTTTGAACAAGCACCCATGCTTATTTTTTTCCACTTATGCAGCGCCGTGATATTATTTTGACCTGAAACAACTGTTACGAGATTTTTAAATTCATAATGTTTACTTGTAAAACTACCCGTTAAATTAAATATTAAAATTAAAGTTATACCTTATAAAGCTTAGGATATAGGTTGAAGTACTTTCTGGCGGATCCGCCCTTTCATCAGCGACCATCAGTGTGGTCCGCTGCCGTCGAAACTGTTTCTTGATTCCTCTGTTGTTGACTCTTTAACAGATGGTGCTACAATCGATCTAAATCTGCTCGCGACTCGTGCCCGTTATAAGCTGATTAGTTACTGACTATTTCTTTAGTTTCACGATAATACGTGTAATTCGGGTTATTATAATTGGCGATTTAGCGAGTTTCGTTAAAGTTTATATCGATGTTATTTTCCTGATTAACTTTGGTGAGGGCACTAGTTAATCTTCCATATTTAATATCGCTGTTGTGTTCTCTGTTTCTAGTGGATATTTTTCTTTTGGTGACCCCGATATAGCAACCTGCTTCTTTGTTTGAATAATTGAAAGGGATTTTGTATATCCCTGCGGTTTCTAGAGGGGGATTGGATCTTTATCATTCCGGATTAGTTGATATATATTCAGATTTTTTTTTATGGGGATGTTTAAATCATATTTTTTAGAGGTATTTTCAAGTGCGGCTCTTCGATCAAATATAACTTTAATTATAATTAAATATGTTCTGAGTAAAATTAAATTTAAATTTAAGTATTTAATATGTCGTATACCTGGACTGAAAATTTTTTAAGTGTGTTTATTTCCCGTCAACATCGTATACTGGAAGATTCTATTGAACTTTTAAAGAGATGGTTGCTGATGAAAGGGCGGATCCGCCCAGAAAGTAATTCAACCTATATCCTGAGCTTTATAAGGTATAACTTTAATTATAATTAAATATGTTTTGAGTAAAATAAATTTAAATTTAAGAATTAAATATTATTTGAATTTAATCAGGTTAATATAAAAATGTTTAAGTGCTTTATATAATCATCTGTCTGTTTAAAGACCATTTTTGAAATTGTTTCAGCAGTATATGTCGTAAAATTTAAGAGGTTTTATATGTACGTATGTAAAATATGTAAAACTATGTATTAAAATATCTTCTTCAATATGTAAACAAGAACTCTAATAAAATCTCAAAAACATTTAAATAAGCATAAAATATATTTAAGAAATGTTTACAATATATAAAGAAAGAAGTATAATGGAACCAACATGTCGAGATTAAATTTCTGAATCCGTTAACATTCAGAAAACATTCAATTTTTATTCAAACATCAATATACTTTCAACACATCTTGATGTTGGTACTGTAAGAGTTTTGCAAACAAACAATTACTGTGTAAACTTTCTATCGATCACATACTATCGCGAAGAAACACATTTAAAAACACCTTGCTTAACTTTAGTACACAAATAAATTTTACGCCATATATAAGGGGATAAGTCAACATTTAAGGTCGAAGTTGAAAGATTAAAATTTAACTTTCAGATTGAAATATTTTATATACTAATATAATATTTTTGTTTACTGAATATAAAATGGACAATGTATTTGCTTTTGTTTAAAGTAAATGTAAGTATTAAAATTCAAGGAAGTAACAAAGAATGATATTAAGCGCTTTTTTTATTTATTTTATTCTAGATACGTTTTGCTGTTTGATAAGTTTCTATTCAATTTTTAATCTACTATACGTTTTCGATAATTCATCTTGAAAAAAAAAAAAAAAATCTGATGAAAGAAAAAAGCAATATGTTTTTTTCCCCTATAAAAATTAATTTTCTCTCTAGTTCTTAGACTTTTTAACAAAAATAATTTTATTGCTTGAAATAAAAAACTGAAAAAAAAAAAACTGAAGAGCTTGGGGAATAGATATGTTATATGACAATTTACCGTATTTTCCGGCGTATAACGCGCAGGTGAAATAATTGAGTTACACACCAGAAAATTTAATTTAAAAATAAAGCTATTTTTATAAGAAACAAAAGCTTGTTAAGAAATAGCGTTTACTGTAAATTTAAATTTCAGGTATATAACTGATTTAACAAGTCTGCGCGTTATACGCTGGAAAATGCGGTAGTAAATTTGGAGAAAATCAACAGTGAAGAGGTAATGGAATAGCTAATAACAACGTAAATAAGTAATTTTCTATGTCGATAACTGTGTTATTAGAAGACTTTGAAGTATCAGTAAATGTTTTATATTTAAAAGAGAAATTACATTCTTTTTTTTTTTTTTTCAAAAATGCCGCTGAACATGTATTTGGATAACATTATACTTAACATTTAGATTAGGCCAAATGTACTGACATAAAGTTGATGTGTATGATGCTATTTAGAAATTGAGTAATTCGCGGTAAAAAACTTCTGATTAATTTCTGTTAAGTAAATGAACGATTTTTAACACTTTCCAACAAGGTTGAAAAGTGTTTATGACTTCGGTTTGTCTGTCTGTCCGCGCTCTAACTGCCGTAAATATTTATAGAATTTCTTGAAACTGATATACGTTATTCAAGTGTACTATCGGACGTTCCCTATTGAAAATGGAGTTTATACCTCCATTTATTTTTAAATGGAGGGTGGCACAAAAATATCCAGTTACATTAAGAGCTATTAATAAAAAATTGCTAGAATTGTACTTTCGTTTACGTTAAGCGTTTTTAACACTTTCTAACATTTTTTAAGTGTGAATATGATTTCAGTTTTGTGTATCTGCCTATCCGTCTGTCTGTCTGTCCGAGCTCCAACTCCCGTAAATATTTATGGAATTTCATGAAACTGATATATGTTATTCAAGTTCACTATCGGATGTTCCCTATTGAAAATGGAGTTTATACCTCTACTGGTTTGTGTACAGGGACACCCGAAAGTATTTCAAAGCATTGAGTTCTATGAGAGGTATTTCTATATACCATATTTTCATACCTTTACTGTAGACATATCTTAATGAAATTGCAATATGTTATTAAAGTTCACTATTGGATGTTTCCTGTATAAAATGGAGGAAATACCACCATCTGTTTATGTACAGGGACACTCAAAAGTATTCCAAAGCATTGCGTTCTATGAGAGATATTTCTATAATTCAAATTTTAATAACTTTACTTTCCACGAAGTTTTAGGAAATTGAAATATGTTATTTATATGCACAAAAAAATGCTTTGCATAGAATATAGCATGATTAGCATTAGATTTACAGGGTGACACAAAAATATCCATTTATATTAAGAGCTATTAATAAAAAATTGCAAGAATTGTGCTTTCGTTTATGTTAAGCGTTTTTAACACTTTCTAATATTTTTAAGTGTGAATGTTTTCAGTTAGTGTATCTGTCCATCTGTCTGTCTGTCTGCCCGCGTTCTAACTTCTGTAAATATTTATTGAATTTCTCGAAACTGATATACTTTATTTTGAAGTTCACTATCGGATGTTCCATATTGAAAATGGAGTGAATATCTCTTCTGGTTTGTGTACAGGGACACCCAAAAGCATTGTGTTCTATGAGTGTTATTTTTATAAATATTTTCCCTAATAGGTCCTGTACAACTAGTTTGTTTACAGGGGCAAAAGAAAAAAAAAAAAAAATTAAGTTTTAGGACAGAGTTTTTTGAATGTTTATATTTAAATATCTTTCTACTGTAAAAATCATAAAAATATTGAAATGTATTGTTAATATTTTAAAATAATGTTTTGTATAGAATATGATAGGATTAACTTTCTGATTTACAGGGCAACACTAAAATATTCAGAGAGATCAAAAGCTGTAATTATAATCTAATGGCTGCATTTTCTTTTGTGTTAAGCCTTTTTAACACTTTCGAAAATGCCTGAGAGTAATTTTAATATCAATTGGTCTATATGTATATTTTTCAGTCCTTCTGTCCGTTGTGTGATAATGTAGGCAAAGAATATTAAAAGTTATTCGGTACAACAATTACGTACAGTTGGAAAGTGTTACTAATCAATGCGTACTGCATGATTTTTCTTCCTTGTTTAAACTGTAAAATGTATTACTTAACTGAAATGACTTAGGGAGAAGAAATTTTCTATAGATACGGTTAATTGGGTTAAAACTAACCTGCTCTTACTTTTAAAAAACACTCATTAAAATTTTACTAAAAGAAAGCTTGCTAGTTTGAAAGTGAAAATTTATATAGACCATTTCTTTATTAATGGAATTTCATAGATATCCCCCAAAATAGCGTGTATGTGTTACACAGCGTGGTCTCAGTGTGCTTGAAGACCTGATTGATAAAGGAACAGGGATTATGAACGATTTTTTGCTTTTTCTAGTTAAACATAAAAAATGCAAATGAGATAAAAGTACATTTTATATGTACCACTTTTTGCAGTTATTTCCTTCACATTTTTATCTTATGCTTGGGGTTGGACAATATTGGCTGTTTAAAAAGCTGGGGACAGTATAATTATCTCTTATTAAATACTAGCCGCCTTCGGCGACCAACTGGTTCGCGATCCTTGAAAAATCCGACTTTACGAAACTCCCGCTCGGTGGCGCCTGAGGCGCCTTTTTCCCGTTTCATGTCTTACAACAGCTTAGTGACATATAGTGAAAATAGCTTAATTGAAAATTTTAATCTCAGTAAATTCCCGCTCGGTAGCGCCTGCGGCGCCCTCTTCCAGTTTCAATATCTGAAGCAACCTGTTCGCTCACCATGTTATGATCTTTCAAATTTCTGACTTCAGCAAAGTCCCGCTCGGTGGCGCCTGCGGCGCCTTATCCCGGTTTTAGAACTGTTTAATTCCAAATCAACAAACCTTTCAAATGATGTATTTTAATTAGTAGCTGAGATACCAAAGAAAACCTAATCAAGAAACCTCGAAACGTGTGAAATCTCGAATTCCATTTTCGATAATATAAAATTACTTTAAAATATCTTTCGAATGATTTATTAAAAATAATTTAATCGTAATTAGAATTTGAAATACGCGTATTAGAATAAAATTTAATTTGCAATTAAAACGTAAATTTAAATGTACATTTTTGTTTATTCTCCAAAATCGAGGAAATTTGAAAGGTGTATAGTAAGTTTTGTGCACGGTAGAGGAAAATTGAAGAATTTTGATATTTGAAATTTTTTATCGCAGTCCAAAAACATGTGACAGTAAAAGATATTTATTTCTCTTTCGTTCTACTTTTAAAATATCGTCTGCGAAGTTGCCATGGTAACAAAAAACCCCACTGTTGTTCGAACGACAAACGCAAGAGTTTCAGAAACGTCGATTCAGAATTTCATCGAAAACTGCAGGGATACTGAAAATTAAAAAAAAATTATAACTCATTCAGTTTTTGAAATTTTCTCTCAATCTTTTGGGAATTGAATTGTTGAAGCGAGATCTATATACAAAAAAAGAAAAAAAAAGAAAAAAAAAAGATTTATCTCTAAACGCTTTTGAGTTATAAAATGTTTTGTGAAAAAATCGATGTTTCGTAAAATCTAAAAATATGGATCGCTAATCCGTATTTTGTAAAAATGTTCATATCGTTCGAAAGAGGATTAAATGTCCTTTCTAAATATACCAGTTGTTAAGAAATGGAACAGTTACTCGGTCGTACAGGGCGTTTCAAAAAAGACGATCGAGAAAAAGAGAAATTTTCGACCCTTTTTAAAACTTTTTTTAAAAATATAAAAAATCCGTATTTTTTTTTTAAAAAATTGTACCGTAAGAATCGGTAATAAATGCTCTTTCTCGTGCTACAGGTGTATTTTCGATATTTCTAACAGATCGGTAGCGATCGCTTTAGGAAAATCCGCGAAATTTTTCTCTCTCTGCTTTCTCTTTTGAGGAATACGCTGAAGGGCGAAAATTACGATCCGCTCGCTTTTTAATTAGACATTGGTCGACGTTTTAATTAATATCTCCGGAACTAATTTAAAATTTTAAATTCTGTTTTCACTATCAACTCGGGAAGGCTTCGGAGCACCCGTATGTCAAATTTTGTACTTCTGCGTTCAATGGGGGCTGAACGTATAGATGCACAGACAGACAGACAGACATCTTCTTTTATTATTATAGATTTATTTATATACTGGAATATTTAGTACTAGCAAACCCGTGCGAAATATTCGCATTTTATTTCTTTTCTTATTTACTTTTAAAATTTGAAACTCATAAATGTTATACCAATTTCACCACCTAATTAAAATTTTAATTTACAAGAAGCCAAATTATTAATAAAACCAAATTAACATTGTACAATAGTGAAATCAAAATCATTCAAAGAAAGGTTTCCAAATAAAATTCATGGTTCCCGACCCAATTTTCATACTTCCACAGGCAGTACAATTTTAATATAGGACTCCCACGACGCCTTTTAAATTTGTGTCGTCATGTTGGCGATGCCTTTTTATTAATTTTGGTGTAATTTTTTTTTTTAAATAAATAAAATAAAATAATTCCTATTTTGATTATATTTTTTTATGATTGTGTTTTTTAGTCAATTTATGAAACAAAAGTTCATATTCCGTCTTATATCTGTAAAATCTTGCTAGGTTTAAAATGATACTTGCAAAGATTCTGAAGAAACAACTGTTAAAAATACATTTTTTTCGTAAAATAATCTCATCAGACAAATGTCATCATTTTTTCTTATTAGCCCATTCAGCTAAGTCCGCGTGCTTAAATATTGTTCATGCATAAATATTATTATTTTTTTTTTATCCTCGCGTATCTTATCGTTTCGACAAAAAATAATTGAAACTGGTCCACGTTAGAGAAATATTATATAGATTTTTTAATCTTTATCAATACAAGAATTATGTTATAAGTCAAATTTTAAATCTTTGGTAATGGGATAGTTGTTTCAATTATTTTTTATTTCACCTGAATGATGTAAGATAGAATTTTTAGACATTTTTCTAGAAGATTAATGTTAAATTTTCATTGCATTTGCTGGAAGGACAGACATGAATATCTGTGTATATTTGTCTATGTCTTATTCCTAGCAATTTGTGGTTGCATAGTGCAACTACAAATTTTAATTCAAAATTGCAAAAACTGTCCCCGGAAACCTTTTTATAAAATCTTTCTTTTATAACTTACAAGGAAACATTCAAAAGGTGTCGTCTTTAAAAAATATTGAATATATATATATATATATATACATATATGTGTGTGATTCTACTCTTCATAAAACACCAGAAAGGGAAAAAAATAATCGGCTGAAATGAATTAAAGCGACCACAAAAAATTATCAAAATTAAGCATATTTGGCGATTTCCCACTGTCAGGCGATTGATTTTGAGTACTTGGCGGAGAAGCAAAACACGGTTCTGTTCGTACACGGCAATCTCGGCGAAAGCAAACTTATCGCCTAACAGCGTTAAATCGCCAAAAATGCTTAAATTTGATAATTTTTTGTGGTCGCTGTAATTCATTTCAGGCGATAATTTTTTCACTTTCTGGTGTTTTATAAAGAGTAGAATCACATATATTTTTTTCAATATTTTTTGAAGACGACACCTTTTTGAATGTTTCCTTGTCAGGACTAAATTCTGGTGTGACTGATTTTTCAAATTGCATCATGTTGTTGCTGGAAATAGTGTTTAATTTCAAAACATTGTTTTAAGAAACCTGTATTATCGAGGACATGGGGAAAAAGTGACTCTCTAAGCTTTAAACATAAATAGGTGAATCACCTATACAAAATTGTTGAAACATGAGTTTCCTTCTTAAACGAATAAGGAATGATATGAACCCATCTCCGAGTTATGAGTGGTAATATTTTTGCTTTTTTTTATTGTTTATTTTCTCAATTTTGACCTCCCCCTCACCTTTCTTTGGGTGAGGAATACTGGACGTCTTTATAAATTGAATGGAAAGTGAGTTATTGAAATAACTTTAACTGAAAAAAAAAGCGGTTAAACAAGATTATACGTACTAAAGAACATAAAATCTGTATAATTCTATTCTAAAATTATACAAACAATAATTTTTAAAGGCAAAATCACAGACAAAAATGTCATTTTGTTCCTCGCAATCGGAACACGTTTTGTGGTCATCACATCTTCCAAATTTAGAGCACTGCTTCAGCCCTTTACTATCTACGGAATTAGCATATAAATCTCTTCAGAAATGGAGGCATCTGTCAGAGCCTGATTACTGCAAGGGCAAACGGAACAGTTGCCCAGGGACCCAAAATCATATCTAGGGAATGATATTTGTAAAAAATTAAAAAAAAAAAAAAAAAAAATGTGCTTTACTCAATATGTCAATTAAAAGTTGTGAAACAGTATCAGTTATGTGCCCAGAAGTAATTCACCATGGGAAAGGCATGGTTACTTGTGCTACCAGTATGGGTTAACAATACGTTCTACCAATATCTGCTACAAATATGAGGTTTTGATAGTTTTGACAGGAAGCTTTTGATATGACGGTTTGAACCGTAAAAAACTATCGCACATAAAATACCTGACAACACTGGCTATGATATTTATACTACTGTGCAAAAATAAGATATCTTTAGATTTCGATAAAAAAGGACTTTTTCACTTTCCTCTATCTAAGATGAGTAATTATATTTGGAAGGTACTGGTTTATAAATGTTTGGCTTGATATTGTGTTGTTCTCTCTTTTCAACTTATATAGTTTGTTTTTAATTTTATTTTGAAGATCTGTCTGGACTGATTTGGATTAGTGGTTATTTCAGATGGGCATAAAATGGGTTCAGAAAATGCATTCGTATTAATTGGATATATTCTGGAATTCTGAGACATTTTTATAGTGTTTTACATTACAGCGGCTGTACTAAATTTATATATACTATACATTGTTAAAAATAATCGTTCAACTTTTCTCGAAAATAATGGTGTTAAATGCACATTTTTAGCTGCAACCAATAATCTGGTGCTAAGTTTCACCACATTAAGGGTGCTTACTATTGAAACACCACCACTAAAATAGTGAAACGTTGCACCAAAATATTGGTTGCAGCTAACTCGACCAATTTTTCTGATGAAATGTAAAATTTTATTTCTTAACAGTGATTTTTTTTAAATAAAAGAAATAATTTTTAATGTTAATAAATAAATAAATATATATATATATATATATATATAGTATATATATATATATTATTCATAGTTAAAAAAGATAATGTGAGAAAATCAGACAAGAATGCGATTTTACCCAATCCAGTAGAGTACGGTTTTTAAGAGCAGTATGTTTTGGAACAAAAGTGGCGCTTTTTAAATATGCAAAAAATATTTGTGATTTATTCTTTTGCTAATATATGTTGCTAAATACAATGGGCTCATCAATTTCTTGCCTTCATTAAATTAACAAAGGTACTAAATGTAAAGTTAGATCTATGCCATTATTAAGATTAACAATTTTTTTGTGGTAGTAACGAATGTGAATTTTTTCTTCTAACAAAATTTTGTTTGTTTTTGTAGTGTATTTTAAACGAAGTTCGAAACAGTTTGTCACAAAAATTTCCGCATGAGGGGAACCTCTCAATTCCTCGCTTAGATATTGTCACTATCATCATGAAACATTTAAGGTTTTTATTAAATTTTAAAATTTATTTGAAATTATTCTGAGATTCGCCGTTTATACTGCTCTTTGAAATTTATTGGACTAATTTTGAGTATCTGTATAGTCTGTATTTTTCTGCATGTAATCTGCAGGTGAGATGAACCCAAGTTTTACACCAGACATTTTAATTAACTTTTTAACGATCTCGTAATTAAAAAAAAAAAAAAAAAAAAAAAAAAAAAAGGTTTACCTATATATATATATATATATATATATATTTGTTATTATTATTATTCAAGAAAATTGCATAAAATAAAGTGTATGAACAATATATGTATTCATTTTTAACCTTTGGAACTTTTTTTAAGCTTGAAATCAAGAAACTTTAATTTTGCAGAAATAATAACAATCAGGGTTATTATGACTGAATGTTGGTTTTCCAGTAAATAGAAAAAAATATAAAAGATATGTGTTTTAAATATTAAAACAAAACTTTATAAAAAGGAATTTTACGTATAAGACAACACTATACGTATAATACACTGTTTTCAGATTCGCTATCCGAACTTTCATAAATATCACTTATTTCTGAATCGCTCTCAGATGCATTTACACTAAAATTAGGTTCCGAATCCCTATGTGATTCTGACTACATAATGTACACAGTATTAAATAATATATATTTTTTACCACAGAGCAGAAAAACACGGACATTCAAAAGCCTAACTAAGAGCTGATTACTAAGATTACTAAGCTAAGATTACAAAATAAGTAATACAAATATTGAAAATTGGATAGTGCTGACAGTTTAACATAAACCTACTATCTCCAATTACATTTTAAATAGTCTGTTACTTCCATCTGGAGTGTAAAATAAGAAATAAAAAAAATTTTCCCGTTATCATAAATGGTTTGTTTTTAAATCTTTTTAGTGCTTTACTTTTAAACACTCTATCCCGAAAATGTCACGGGCACAAGAAATACAAAACGAAAACTCACCCCGTCATTTTCACGGGAGCGAGAAGGAAAGAGTTAAAATTTATGGTGTGTAATTGATTTATCTGATTAGCAGGCTCTGTGCAGAAAATTAAGATTTTTTTTTTTTTTTTTTTTTTTTTTTTAAATACGTACAAAACAATGTAGTTAACATAAGCACAGCACATAAGAAAACATTTAACTTAAAAAATTCACTCCCAGGTATTTCATAATTTTATAAATACCCACCCTTTTTATATACTCCTTTATTTGCAGTGAAATTTTTTTTCAATATGGAATTACGACTAAAGAAGAAGAAAAATACCCTTAGAGGAAAGTGTGTGTGGGGGGGGGAGGCAAGTATTAACAGTACTCTGGAATTTTGGTGTGTCTATAATAGTAGCGTACTTTATTGTACAAAAACTTAAAGGCAACATAGTTATTTATATTTAATTTTTTTTTCTTGCAGTTATTTGCTTTTATTTCTTGTTAAAAAACCCTTTCCCGCGTTCGCGGGTAATTTGCAACGCACATAGCCTACTCGTGGAGAATCCCAAGTTTACTGTACTGCGCACACACACACACACACAAAAAAAAAAAAAAAAAAAAAAAAGAAAGAAAGAAAGAAAAAAGAAAAAAAAGGTACGGGGTCAGTCTGTTACCCCAAACTTACTTTTTAAATCTAAATGGTTGAAAAACCATAAACCATATTTTATTTAAATTAGCTATACAAATGACTCAAATTTATTTTTTATAGCATTTAATTATGTTTATGTAGGAATTTATCTTTATTTTTTAATTATTATTACTATTATTATTATTATTGTGATAGTCAGGACATTTATGCATACTAGTATCGCCCAGTGGTCGAAACTCAACCACTTTCAGAATGGGATTAAATTGCAACTTAACAGCACCACTTATCAGTCGATATGCACTCAAACTAACTCAGCGGAGTTTTACTTTATTTCCATTTGGTACACTGTAGATGCTAATCTTTTTCTAAAATAAGAGGAAATCACAGCGTGAAAGCGCGCCTGTTGGGTGATATAGCCTAAAAGCTAATCGGCCCCAATTCAAACCACGGTCCAACCAAATATCAAGTTCGGTTAAATTTATCCCTTTGGTTCATGAAGTACAGTGTTCGAACTCAAAAAGACAGACATTTTCTAAAAAATGTTCAAATTGAGGTCAGGAAATCTCAAAACGTGCAAATTCATCGAAAAACCGAAATCTAACTTTTTTTTAACTTATACTTTCTTCTTATATATGCAAAATATAGAATAATAAATCCACTTTTTTAAAAATAAGCAGTCAGTTTCAGTTAATCGAAATGCAAGGAAATCTCAAAAAGTGTAAGTTCTTCGAAAACCAGAAATCAAAAGTTTTTCCGAATCTTATACTATATGCTAAAGATATAGTAATAAATCTATTTTATTTATTTATTTATTTATTTTTAAATAAGTAGCCAATTTCAGTTAAATGAAATGCATTATGTTTTAGTTTAAAAATATGTCTTAAAATTAGAACTGACGTAAATCATAAAAAAAAAAGAAAGAAAGATATTAGATCTTGAATAAATTACAAAAAAAAAAAAAAAAAAAAAAAAAAAAAAAAAAGAAAGAAAGAAAGAAAACTTTCATAAATCAAATCCTTTTTAATTTGCGTTTATGTTCGACAGTATAAACTTTCGATCTACCACTGACTCATTCAAATTTCTACCACTGTATTCCCTTTCGTGGAGGATAAAAATTGTGATGGCATGTCTCCGGACCACCTCTAGGGGTGTGTCCCAGACCGTCGCCAATTGCCCATCTGCGCAGCACTAGTGCGACGTAAAACCCAACCATCCATCCATCCTACCACTGTATAATGACTGTTGTCTCCTTTAGACTAAAAACTGTAATCGAGGGTATAGTAATGCTACATCTATACAAATTACTGTATCTATTGTTTCATTTGAGTTTTAAGAAATTATCAGATTTAAGAACTTTCTTCTTAAGGAATTTTTTAAACCAAAAGAATACGTGTATAAAATGAAAAAGTGCATAAAAGAAATGTGTTTTTAAATATCATCTTGATATCATATGAAAATAGTTTTTGTATTCTGCAAATCTGGCTAATCATACCTTTCGAACGATATTACTGCCAATCCTCTACTCCCGTAACTAATATGTTAAAAGTGTACCACAAATTTCATGCTTGTCTATTAATATATAAATAAAAATTATGCTCGGCAGTCTTATAATTAAAAAAAGTAAAAACAAATAATTAAAATTGTAATCTAATTACTTTTGCATAAATGTTTAAAATGAATTAAGTTACTATACTTAAGTTATTAAATGTATTATTAATAGCTTTAAAATAGTCATTTATTTAAACAATCATTGGTTCCAACTTTTCCGTTTTTACAACAGCAATATTTTAAAATAATTATTTTCGTCTTAATTTAATTACCGAATACTGGACTTTTTTAAATATAACAAAATTTGTCTGTGAAAATATCAGGTTTTAAGAAAAGAAAAATAATCTGATGTGTCACTCACACGACTTTCTCTTACCCTACATTTCAATACTGTAGAGAAAGATTGCATATTAAGTCATAAGATCAATAGCATAAGATTATACATTTCAATGTTTTAGATTATTTAAAAAAAAAAAAAAAAAAAAAAAGGTTTAGAAACAGTTTTATTTGATATGTAATTCTTTGTGAGGAGGGGGATTGATCCCCTTATCCCCCGTACAATTAAAGTGCATACAATTATTTAAATATATATATATATCAAACCTGTTATTAATTTGCCTTCAAACTTTCCAATCTTGATTAAATTTTTAAGTGGCAACCTAATACAGATTTCGAAATGTCAGATTTGAATTTCCTGTAGCTCTTTCTTTTTAAGTTTTGCTGATAACTGATATACATACAGATCGACAGTTAAAATTGGACTTTTGTAATCAGGAGACCTCAAAACGTGATATTATAAAAAATAAATAAATAAATAAATAAATAAAGTTGAAAATTTCAAAAGTACTTTTCAGTATACATAAGAAAAATTAGTTCTGCTTCCTGAGCAGTGTTCGTCGACATAGTAAAATGTAACAAAGCACTTCCATCGAATATAATTAATAGAAAAGAACAATCAGCTTTATTTTGGGTAGCCCTGTATATTGTTTACAATCAATATGCACTCTAAAAAAGTGTACTTAAATTTAGTCTTAAAAAATATCTAGCACAAAAGAATTCCAATTCCAGAATTTTCAAAGTATAGGCGCAATGTATACAAATACTTTGTGTAGCCCTGTAAATGAATGATGAATGATTTCCCTACAACAATCTACACAAAACATGCTTTTTTTTCCTATAAAAAATATGCTCATTCTATTGTGCTTAGAGCAACCAGGTATGTTATATTGTATTTACCAGAAATTTCCCCCTTAAACGTAATATATTTGAATTCTCTTGGTTGTCACTGTACACGTACCTTTTGCTTGATATCAATGAAAAGTTTAGTGTAGTATCCCTATATGATACACATTTAGAATACCAAGATTGAGCTTTTCGCTATTATTTGTTCTTGAGCTATGCTGATAACAGACAGTCACACGCACACAAACCGCTAAAAACACTCTTTTTGGATTCAGGGCACCTTAAAACGTGTAAATATGACAAAAACTCACTTTCGAAAATTTGACCCAAAAACAATATTTTATCTACCATATATACATGAGAAAATAAAAACGAAGAGTCAACATCAATGTACATTGTGTATTTTCTGAATTGGAAGACAAAATTCTGGGCTAAGGTAAAATAATAAGTACTTCTAATAAAATTTTGAGTACGAGAGAAACCACATATCATTATATAATGTTAATAACCATAATTATTATTGAGACCACTTAGAATATTTCAGGGTTTTTAAGAAGAAACAAATTTGCTTCGAACTTTTACGCTTCTACCTTGAATTGAAGTATGCTGCCATTGTACGGCTGATTTGTACTTGATACACATCTTTCATCTCATAACCTTCTTCCTTTGTGTGAATCATCTACTCTAGCGAGAGAAACAAAGTCGTTCACTAAAATCAAATGTAACCTTGAACATCATCTGTATGTTCTAAAATGTGCTCGGGCGAAATTATTTAAGAGCTGTTAACGAACATTGCTGACTGTTTTCAGTATTATTGAATAGACATACACAAACTATAATTTACTTAAACAAAAAAAAAAAAAAAAAAACACTTTTGTTAAATTTCCTTATTATAAAAATTAGAAAGTAAATTATCATTTAATTTCACTCAATACTGCGATTTAATGACTGAATAAAGTGATTTAATGTATCTAATAAATAGACATCCAAATGCATTTCAATAATATTCTTCTCAGTGTATTGTAAGCTTTTAAAGAGAATGGATGTATTAAAACGCATTTCACAAAATTGTATTAATTTAAAATCGTTTGCTCAGTTAATAACATTAGTCATAACAAGTTCTCTATTACTTAGAAGTTAGTAGCACTGAACTAATTTAAATAAAATTCCTGTAAAGCAGTCAAGGTGCAAATCAAAAAGTCATCAAAATAGCGACTGTTAAATGCCAGAAGTCATCACCACCTACTGAATCAAATATAAGTGAAGATTTCATTATTCTTTCAATAAAAGCCTTACCTGTATTTATTGTTATAGCTGCTCAGGACTAGATGTTGGCTTTAATAACCTATCAGGACTCTGTCACAGCACATGTGCAAGTTACCAGTCACCCTTCGGTTTGCCATATTTCAAATAAGTAGTGGAAGGCGCCTTAATTAACACGTTGAGCGCCACGCGAATTCTTAAAGAAATCCCCGTCAGGCCACGCGAGCTGCTTAGAATCGCGTTTTTACCATGTTTCAATAAAATCCATTAAAATATCTTAACAATGTCCTGTAATAAATATATAAAAATTAAGTAAATTAAAAAAAAAAAAATAATAATCAGTAATTACTTAAAACAATGTACATTTTTTAGTTTTGTATAATATTTTAGACTGTCAGCCACCAGTGGTTGACGCGGCTTTATAACATATTTTACACTGTCAACCACCGGAGGCTGACGCGGCGTAAATGGAAAGTTCATTGTCAGCCACCGATGGCTGACATGGCCTTCAACGTGTTAATTTCAAACGATTAGTTAGTGTGAAATTGGCACCCCTTTCCCACTTCCAAACCTCTGTCACCCAATGTTAACAAATGGTACCGCCTATTAATCCCAAGTCTCAAATTGCACCAGTTTGTCGCCTTCAGATTTCACTGTGTAAAAAAAAGAAACAAAAAATAGCATGCATAATTCCAACAATAAAGTTGTCACAAATATTTACTTCAATCAACGAATGTTTCTTATATTTTATCGTTATATTCATATGAAAAATGTGTAACATTTCAAATTTAGAATTACAATTTCGTGTTAAAGGATAAAAATCGTTTATAAAAGCTGTCTACATTATCAAAAATGCCTTTTTTACAATAATAAAAGTATAGATTTATAAACATAACACGGAACTTAATTCGAGATGAAATGCCAATTTCTGTTGTTTTTGTATACAAAATCGACTTTCGATACAGTGTATCAGGACTGTTATACATAATATAAATATATCCTTTTTTTTAATCATATATTTCAACATGACATTTTTTGAATAAATATTATTTTAATAAAACTAATTGCTATTTAAAGTCGTGAAAAGATATCGTAATCTATGTTTCAATTTTTTTTTTTCAGCCTTGTACAAGACGAAAACATTGTACTCGATATTTTACGAAATGCAATTGTAGTTCGAGGAAAATTTGCATAAGAAAATGCATGCGTAGTTATTTTTTAAACATAGTATAATGGTGAATATATGCTGAAATATATTTTTAGTGTGAACGCTGTATTCTTGATAGTGTTTCTTGAATATTACTTATAAATGTGATGTATAAATATAATATAGTAAATTTAGTTTACTGTTAAGTATTTGGATGTCCTTTCCTACTTAGAATCTAGGAATTATTAGTTAGATTGTATTACTTCTATTAAAACGAAATGCAAGTTAAGACAAAGAAACAACTTCATACGAACTCTCGATTTTGGTTTCGTTCTTTTACAAAGAATTTGAAATACATTACAATTATGAAAACGTAGTCAAATTGAAATAATTTTGAAAATCAAAGACATTTTTTAAGGATTAAATTTCATCCATCATTCAAAGTAGATACTTTTATCTAATTTATTAGGACATTTATTTTTGATAATTAAAATTATCCTGTACTAACTTGGAAAAAAGAATGTATAATCAAAAAGTCGTTGAAATCGGATATGAGTCGGACAGCAGTATTTTAAATTACATAAATTCTACAGAAGGAATTTACCCTTATTTTTCTAATAAATCAATTTATCATGGACAGTTGCTTTTAGATTTTGTGCAGTATCTAATCGCTTCGAGAAAATTCAAAAATGTAAAACTTAATATCATTTTTGAAGGTAGTTCAATATATCCCAATGGTACTATAACTGGAATTATTAGCAAATTACTTCGTTCAGAAATCGATGTTTCAATAACTCCGTATATTATGATAGAAGAATATACGAAAGTAGTGAACTTTGCTTATCCATATCAAATGCTTGCTGGTACATTTATGACACGAAAACCTGAGTACCAACCACGAGTTTTCGGTATTTTTCAGACCTTCTCACAATCTCTTTGGATTGCAATTTTTTCAGCTTTTCTTGCAATCTTATGTGTGTATTACGCTACCTTCAAACGGAAATATTCTATGGAGAAAATAATTTTCCATACTTTTTCAGTCTTTTTAAGGCAGGGCTCCATTTTGAGAGTTACTTCAATGGCGGAAAATTTACTGTTGTATGCATGGATTTTCGGGGCGATGTTTCTGTGTCTGAGTTATGATTCCGTATTTTTGTCATTCCTTGCAATTCCACCTGTGAATAAAATTAATGATGTGCCCCAGTTAGCCAATGCTGGGAGAAATAAGGACTACCACTGCATAGCACGACTCACGTCCACTCTTTTTTACGATCTAGTAACTTCAAAAGAAGAGGATTTAGAAACACTAGCAGAAGATATATATAACCAAAACTCAAACAACTCAGATGTTTATTTGATTTTTGAAAAAAGAAAAATTAAGCAGAATATTGCTTTAATATTAAATGTCGAAGAGGTTTATTTTTATGTAGCAGAAAACAAATTTGTCTCAGACGACCGCTTTTTAGAGCGGTTATTTGGAGCAATTACACGTAAAGGATTCTGTTGCAAAAACGTGGTAGATATGTTTGTACACAAAATGATGGCTTCAGGTCTATATTTTAAGCATCTTCGTGATGGTCAGTTTTTAACTAGGCTGCATCCTTTATTAAAATATCACCATATAGATACAGAAAAAAGAAAATTAACCCTTACAGATGTAGCTCCAGCATTTATATTTTTAATAATAGGTAATTTTTTATCTATTTTGGTCTTTTTAGGTGAAATTTTATTATGTCGATGGAAGAAATTTCAAGCCGAAGTAGAAAATTCTAAAGTTTTAGCGTTGCATTAATTTTCTTTCTCTATTTTTTTTTTTTTTTTTTTTTTTTTTTTTTTTTGTCGTCTTTCTCCATAATATGAAACAAATTTTGAGAGTTAATTTCGAAAATATTTTCTATTTGCCAATGTGGAGTTAAGTCATATAGTTACTTTCTAAATAACGTCGTAGCATAGTTTTTCTCAGCATCGGTTTTATGTAATACATAAATTTGAAAAATATCTGTGTCGGTATGTAACTGAATCTTTTTCTTAGATGAAATGAAAAAAAAAATATATATATATATTTGACTAAAGAACAAATTTTTAATTCAGGTTTTGCAAGTTACTTTTTTATACAGGTTGATTCAAAATTAGTGTGACCAATTTCAGAGCATCAGAAAATTTTATTGAATTAAGTTATTTACATAAAATTTTCAGTGTGGTTTCCTTTAGCATAATACACTTTACGTAAACGTTCAGGACAAGCCAAAAGAGCCTTTTCAACCAATTTTGGGAGTATTTTTCCAACTTTCTCTTAGATTGCTTTTTGAAGCCCTTGAAGTGTTCTTACTTTATGTCTACTTAATTGTTTTTTTAAGTATCCCCATAAAAAATAATCGCAAGAAGTACAGTCAGGGGATGATGATGGCCATTTCTCAGGAGGAAGAAAATTTTTTTTTTTTTTATCTTTCAGCCATTTTACAGTTGATTTTGCAGTATGACTTGGTGCAGAATATTGGTGAAAAATAAAGTTTCTTTGAGGGTAAAGACGTTTACTTTCTTTGATAATGTGCTTCAAAACTTTATTCTGATAGTATTTACAATCAATTTTAGCCTTTGGTTCTACGAAAAAAGGTTTTGTTAAGCCTTGAGAGGAGATTAACATCCATACCATAATACCTGACGGCCAACTTGCCTTTTGCAAACCAGCTGCGTCTTTGCGACGCTTTTCGCATGAAATGTATCATCGTTTTGCCAGTTGTGGATGACAGATGAAACAGTGCTTCATCCAAAATTATCCATATTTTGTATCTACCTTTGCGTAACATTAAATACAGAGGCCAAGAATGTTTTCTTCCTTTTTCTACGGTATTTGCAAATATTTGATGACAGACTGGTTTATTCACTTTTTTATAGCCAATTTTCTTTATCTGACGACAAATTATCGATTGTGATACCTGTAGTTTCTTTGCTAAAATTCTTTGAGGCAGATGATTTTCTACAGCGATAAGTCTTTTCAGCTTTTTTTTTTTTTTTTTCTCCAAGGACTTCCTTCCGTCCCCATTTTATTCCTGGAGCTTTTGATTGCCAGCCAAATTTTATTTCTATTCGAAGTTTAGATAGTAATCTATTAGATTATCCATTCTTTTCTGATTTTTAAATGCTTTATTTATAACAGAATTTGAGCAACCATCTGTCAAAAGCCTTAAAATTTCGTTTCGGGTTTGAGGATCTAATTTCGGAGCCATAATTTACTCCCACTAATAAAATAGCTAGATTGGTAATTTAAACGTCTCACTTTTAAAATAAAACTGGTGGTAAAGCGATTAAAATTTATCATAAATAGTTACACATTTTTAAAATTGGTCACACTAATTTTGAATCAACCTGTAAATAGAAAAATCATGGCATTTAAAGAAATTTTTATAATTGTCATCAAATGGATTTATCTATGCTAAAGTTTATTCAAAAAATAGTATACATATTATTTGAATTTTTCAAACAATAAATTTTCACAAATTTCTTTAAATTAAAACAAATTTATTTTTACCTTTTTAAAACTAAATGCTATTTCTTTTTTTAAATGATAAGGCATATTTTAAGCAAACAAATAACTAAACACGCTAATATTCCATTTTAGTTTTCTTGAAATAGAATATCTTGTAACGTACGCCGTTGGTACCTAATAGGCTACTTTAAACTTCGTTAATGTATTTCATTTGAAATAACTGAGTCTTTTTATAAAATAAATATACAGTTTTATTTTATTTGTATTTTCACTATTTACACACTGAATTTCACTTGTATTTAAACAAACCATATAGTTAAATAATCGCCAAAGGTTGGTGACTATTTCTCCCAACCATCACATAAGAGGGAAAAATATCAAACTTTCAATTCATAGAACAACCGAGATTTTTTTTTTTTTTTTTTTTTACTTCTCGTGCTCTTTTGAAACATTTCACGTTCTTTTTAATTTTCATTATTTTTTATTTCTTTAATAATTAATTGTTGAACCATGTATGAATGTTTCATGCTTCTTGGAATACTTAGCACGCTGTGACATTACAATCCGTATACAAATACCGAAAAAAAGATAATTAATCCTTACAGATGTACCACCTGCATTTTCAATATTAAGGTTATCTATAAGTGTTATAAGAAGGATGATGATGTTGCTGCTGATGATCCCCGAAATATCCAAACAAATTCGTTTAAATTCATATAAGTCCATAAACCTTCAAAAAGTTAAAAAATATTGTATGTTTCGAAAGAACCTCGTACAAAAAAAACCCAAGTCTGTTTAAAATATGAACAGGCGATGCCTCAGTAACCCTACTCTTGGGGCAGGTATTGAAACCTTCTGATCATGTTCAAAGGTGAGATTTTTCAAGTGTCTACTAGCAAAATGTAAAAATGCTTGTTTACTGGCTTCTTTTTCCCCCAAAACATAGAGCACCGCCAGGGCGATTTCTCGAGTACCAGTCATGTACTGGCGGTACATTCCAGAGATCCCTAATTGTTTTCTTGTACTCGAAGAACATTGCACTATAAGTGCAAAGCAAGTATGTCTGGAGAGTGTCTAAAGAAGCGGCCTTTGCTAGAGAATCCGGTATATCATTGCCAGCAATACTAACATAAAGAGGAATAATTTAGATGTGCACCTCGGAATTAACTGAAAGTCTAGAAAGTATGTTCAGAATGGAATGTCAGCTCTCTTTCTAATATTTGTCGAATTATTTAGGTGTCGAACTGAAGATCGGCTGACAGTTAGGATCCCTATATCTACAAAATCAGTCTCAAAATTTATTCTCGACATAGTTCAGGCTTTTTTCGATCGCGATGAGCTCGGATTTAAACGCAGAGCAAGAATTCAGATTTCTAAGTCAAAATGTAGAAGTTTTGATGAAGATACCACTACCAGAATGGCCTTAATCACTCTTACTGCTATCTGTACAGATTTGAATAGCATTTTTAGGTATGACTGATAGTTTCAATGGAAATATATCTCGCGAATTCAGGTTCGTCAATATTTTTATGAACAGGATTCAAAAGCTTGGTGGGAAAGTAGATACGAAAGTCGTAGACGGGACTAAAGCATAGCCCCAAAAGACGACGCTGAGTCCGGCAAGGAGGGAGCAAAGTTATAATATTTTGTAATGTTACTTGATAAAAGAGACTGTTTATCTTCAGTCTTTATTGTGTCTTTATTCAGTCGTGATTATTGTCCCAGTTCATGAGAAAGGAAGAGATTCAATTCTGTTTCTTTTAACTGAGAGGCTTATAATATTTCACTAGACAAGAATTTTTTCTCAAATTCAACAGCTGGAGGTCATTCTCATACAGAACAGTATTGTTAGGGAAACGAAGTCTTAAGCCAGAAATGGTTTTTCTGCCTAATTTGGACTCTTTCCAACCTAGTGAGATTGGAATCGAAAGAAGAAAAGTAGATAGGAGAATCCCATATTCCAAAATTGGTCTTATAAGGGAGGTAGGTATACGTTAATTTCAGAGTTGACGCATCTGCTCCCCAGTCCTGCCCAGAAATATATTTTAGAATACTTAACCTTTTCCAACCTCTCACCTACAGACTTTCGATATGCTTATTATTAAGAATCTCTTGGTCCATAATAAATCCCAAATACTCAGTATTTTTAACATACGACAAGGCTTGTTCATTCATAATAATTGTAGGTTGATAATTATAAATGTGTCTATTAGTGGTATAAAAACTAGTCACAGATTTGGAAGTATTAAATGTCAACTTGTGCGCTTCTGCAAAAGCGCTCGCATCTTTAATTCTGAGGTTGATGTTAGCTTCAATGGTCTTAATATGAGAGCCCGACTGCCAGAGGACAACATCATCTGCAAATATACCAACTTTACATCTCTTAAATATCATCTTCTGTATTCCAGCAAAAAACAGTGAGAAGAGCATAGGACTCAGAACCTGTTGAACACCCTGACTATAAGAAAGAAGAAAGGCTATAATATTTAAGGAAATAATTTAAAAAAATTAAAAATTCTGAATGTTTAGCATTAGAATATTTTTCTTGTTGAAATAAGCATACTGTAATTGTGCAGCATTTTATGTACATACACATATATATTGTATAATATTTTTAAATATATTGTTATAAACATACGGTAAGGAAAAGTTCATACATGCATATATTTCTACCTTTTTTTCATATCAACTATTCTGTGGATACTAGTATATAGCCCCGTCAAAAATGACGGAATGTGAACGATAAATCTTGAAAACAATGTTTAGATCATGAAGATTACCACGTGATCATTCAAATGTATTTTCAGTTTTTGTTTATAAATCAAATGTGTTTCGATATTTTCTAATTTTCGTTCTGAAATAAAAAAAAATCTACCCGATCAATAAATATGAATGACAATAAAAAACTGCTGGTTGACAAAAAATATAGGCCCGAAAACACAACAGCAATAACACATCCCAGTGTTCCGTTAAGTGCTCTATTTAAAGTCCTCATAATAAGAATAATCTAGTGTGTCACTCACACGACTTTCTCTTACCCTGAAATTTAATGCTATAAGTACAGGTTGGAGATTAAGAGGTAAGATAACGTGTACTGTTATGTAAACCTATGTTAAACAATTCAAATTAGGGTTCGGAAGAGTTTTATATGATAATTAGTTCTGGCCCCCCTCAACCCTCCGTTTCATTAATGCGCCTACATTTATATAGAACTTAATTAGGTTATTAAAAAATAATTCAGTTTAAAAAAATAATTTGTTAAAATTATTATTTTAAAAAGTTATCTTGTATGATAATACATACGATTTCCATATTAGAGAAATAGTATAACACTAAATATCTAAAAAAAAGTTGAATTTATTCTCAATATTAAAGTAAAAAAAAAAAAAAAAAAAAAAAAAAAAATGTTAAAAATGAAAGAAATCAATAACTTTATTTTAAATTATCGTAGATCGATGGTTCAACCATTCGTTTTAAAGGTATTGGCGAGATCTTTTAAAATATACCCATCATGAAAATTTACTCCACTCGAGGGAGGACATCTACCCCAGGGGGGGGGGCGAGGCTCCTACATACACAAAAAAAAATTTCCCAGGTGACTATCTCTAGTACAAAAAATATGTATTCGTTTCATTTGGTTTAGTGCAGTCTATAGATGTTAAATTCTACTTACCTGCAATTTCCCCCATAGACCGCCGTAATGTATTTGAATACTTTTGAATGTCCCTGTACACGAACCATTTGCTTCATCTTAACGAAAAGCTTACTGTAGCATCCCTATATGATACACATTTAGAATACTGAGTTTGGAATTTCTGCTACTATTTGTTCTTGAGATATGCTGATAACAGACACACAGACACACAGATAGACACAGAGACCATTCGCTAAAAACGTGATTTTCGTATTCAGGGGACCTCAGAACATGTAAGTATAACAAAAACTCACGTTCGAAAATTTGACCCTAAAACAATACTTTCTCGACCCTATGGGTAAGAGGAAGTTAATAACGATCCACTTCATTTTACCAAAATACTTTTTTTAAGACTATCGAAGATCCTGTTTCCAAATACGTAAGCGAAATGTGACGTCACTGACCGTCCGTGGATGCAAGAAATGATTCCCTATTTTAATCGTCCATTGTATATTTTGTAAAAAAATATTAAAAATCGAAGAAAATTATTTTCCGATTTTAATACCCGTATTTCGGTATAGGTATGATATCGTATCCATGTGTTAGACTGAGTTATTTTGCTGTCAAATTGACAAAATTTTAAATTTCAAAACTGTGTCATCTTTGGCGTTTTTTGTATTTGGCGATTAAAAACATACTACGAAAATATACATGCCAGGTGTTTATTTTCGTAATACGTATTGTACGATATATTGTTTCATATAATTCAGTTAAAATAACCATGATTTTTGAAAGGAATGAAATATGTTCGCCAAATAATTTGGCGATATATTTTTTCCGCCAAGGATGACAGATATATTAAATCTATTCCGCTGCAACATATGAGTATCTTATATCAGACACTTTATTTAAACATTTGAAAAGAAATTTGACTTCAAATTATGATAGAATATTTATCATTTTCCTTTTAATTAGTATATTAGTTGGATATTTATTGTGTAAATATCATCCTTTGAAATGAAATGTTTATGTTTTCAATCAAATATGGAAATTTGCTATTTTATTTTTCTAAAGTTTTGAAATTTAAAATTTAAATTTTATCAATTTTACAGCAAAAACAACTTAATCTAACGCATGCACACGATAACTAATACATATCTATACCGAAATATGGGAATTAAAATCGGGAAATAATTTTCCTCAATTTTTAATAATTTTTTACAAAAAATCCAATGGGCGATTAACATAGGAAATCTTTTTCTTGCATCCACTGACGCCCAGTGACGTCATCACTTTGCTTGCGTATTTTCTAACTAACTATCTAATAATTACAGACACTTAATGCTAACCCAAATTCACCTCTACTTTATACTCCCAACCAGCTATCTCACCCACAACATCGCCAAAATATCCAGGATCCAGCTAGGGACTTTCTCATTCTCAACCGAACATTTTATCTTGACTCGATATTATCACCTTAGACTACCCTACTTTCAATACTCATTTCAACTGGTGACCTTTACTTGCCCAACCAAACATTCTATCCCAACTATAACTTTACATTAATTTCAAAACTAAAATCAACTGGCGACATTTACGTACTGAACTCGACGCCAATCATACCATACAATGTAAACAAATAATGAAGCTTGATAAAAATATTTAAAGACTTTAATATGTTTTTACAAATATATTTTAAGATTTTTAAGGCTTTAATATGTTTTAGAAATATTTTAAGCGTTTTTTTTTTTTTTTTTTTAATGAAACAGTCAAAGAGTCGTTCATTTGCAATTAAAGAGTTGTCCATTTGGAATTTGTATTTTCTGAATGGCAACAGTTTATGTTTGTTTTTATTTGGCTTTGCGTTGTTTATAATCGTGAAGTTACATAATTCTATTTATAGGTTCATGTTTATAATAGCCAGTGATCCGTTATATTTAATTAAACATTTAAACATTACAATTGAATAGTTTTTCAAGGTTTGAGACGGAATAAATAACAATATGTGCGATACAAAACATGTATGAAAATGATATGTATGTTTTCGTAAGTTGAATTGAACAAATGGGAAAAAAAAAAATGGCTGCCAAAAGTCTCTGTTTTGAAGCGGTGCAAACCGGAATCGTGAATGACAGATGAGGATGAGGGTCATTATATATATTAATAATTTGCAAAACATTTCTAAAACAAAAAAAAAAAAATTAACTGTAGTTTACAGCCTGCGATGCTCTCGAAGAATAATTTAATAAATGTTCATAGTAAGATTTCAATGTTAAATTTAACCCATTGACTAGTATCCTACTCAAAGTATTGAAGAATCACACAAAAAGAAAAAAATAAGAATAAATAAATAAATAAATAAATAAATTTGCTATGTAAAAGTTTTAAGTGTACTTTCACCAATATTGTACATTGGCTAAACAATGTTCTTGGTATCTACCTCTCCCCCCAAAATCGTATATCCCATACATCATGTTTAAATATATTAATAATACACACACGCGCGCGCGCGCGCGCGCACACACACACACACACACACACACACACACAAAGTTTCATGTTGCCGATAAAGACCTATTAATCTATATATTAATAAACAAACAGGAAATTTGTCATACACTTTTAACATATTAATTATGGAAGTACAGGGTTGAAAGTGGTATCATTCGAAAGGCATGATTAGCCAAATTTGCAGAATTCAAAATATATTTTCTTACGATGCCAATAAGGTAATTTAAAATCCTTTTATTTTTTATGCACTTTTCATTTTATACACATATTCTTTTGTATAAAAAAATACCTAAAGAAGAAAGTTGGTAAATCTGGCAGTTAGTTAAAATTCAAATAAAACAGTGGACATAGTAATTTGTGCAGATGTAACATTCTCAAACTCTCGACTACAGATTAATCTGGTGTGTCACTCGCACAATTTTCTCTTGTCCGAAAATTTAATACTATAAGCACAGATTAGAGATTAAGGGTTAAGATAATGAGTACTGTTATGTAAACTTATGTTAAAATAATTCAAATTAGGCTTCAGAATAGCTTTATTTCACAAATAATTCTATGTAAGGAGGGATACCGTCTCCCTCAACTTCTCGTTTCATTATTGTATCAACATTTATATGGAATTAAAATCTGTTATTAAGTTCAAAAGTTCATTTAAAATTATTCAGACAATTTTCACACGCATCATTTCTTAAAACTTATCAATCTTGAACGAACTTTTCCAGTAAAAAATGTATTATTTTCAAAATACATCATTTGGATCCCCTGAAAATTTTTGTTTTTAATTTACTCTAACAGACACAGACAAAGATCAAATTATAAAACTTGACTTCAGTATTTAGGAAGCCTCTAAACATGCAAATATACAAAAAACCAAGCAATGAATATTTAGCTTTAAAAAATACTTCATTCACCATAAATATGACTATGAGGAGTTAATTTCAATTCCTGAGCAGCTTTCCTGGACGTGGTAAAATATTGTAGTAATGCACTTCCACTAGCAAATAATAATTGTTATGGCTTAAATGTTGACAGCACTCTATATCTTCTGAAAGTTATGTACACATCATATGGGGCACATAAATATAATCATATATTAATAAAACACGGCACAACCTAAAGTACACTTCCATCAATTTTCAAGTATTGTCGCATTATAATCCTATTCTTTTGTGTAGCACTGTAAACGAACAGTGAATGATTTCTATACCATATTCCACATGAAACATGTTTTCATGCATATAAAAAAATATATATTCGTTTCACTTGGTATAGTCCAGTCTATAGATGTTAAACTCTACTTACCTGCAATTTCCCCCACAAACGTAATGTATTTGAATTCTCTTGGGCGTCCCTGTACACGAACCATTTGCTTGATCTCAACGAAAAGTTTAGTGTAGCATCCCTGTGTGATACCCATTTAGAATACCAATTTTGACCATTCTGCAATAATTTGTTTTGTGATACGCCGATAACAGACAGACAGACACACACACAGCAAACGCTAAAAACATGACTTTTTGATTCAGGGGCACGTGTTCTCAAATTGCGTAAATATAACAAAAATTCAATTTTGAAAATTTTATTCAAATACAATACTTTCTCAACCTTATGGGTAAGAGAAAGTAAAAAGGATTTGATTTATGAAAGTTTTTTTTTTTTTTTTTAAATTGTTATTTACGTCTGCTCTAATTTGAAAACCCAAATTTTAGCTGAAACTTAATGCATTTCAACTAACTGAAGCAGACTACTTATTTTTAAATAAGTGGATTTATTACTATATTTTCTGCAGGTATATAAAGTATAAATTTTGAAAATTTTTCAATTTCCGGTTTTCGATGAATTTACACGTTTTGAGATTTCTTGAATACGATTGAATATTGATTATATTGATTAAATTTTTGTTCATGTTAATCGTTAGGTGACGCTGTCATATAAAATGATATTAAGAAAGTATTAGACCTGTAAATATTCTTGATTTACTACAGCTGTCGCAATTTATTTTTACTTTGTTATTAACATTTTCCAACAAAGTTTAAAAGTGTTTATGACTTCGGTTTGTCTATACTCACTTTAAGTTCCATAAATAATGATGGACATTTTAAAAATAATATATGGTATAATATATTTAAACAATAATTTAAAGACTTAAATATAGCAATTTTAATAATTTTATAAAATTAATTACTTAAAAAGAACGAAATAATAAAATATTTAAAAAACTCTTACCTGTGAAATATAATCCTTATTTTACATAACTTTGAGTGATTTTTATAGTACATCTGATCACTATTTCTTGCAATGAAATTCCTTTTAGATTCAAAATAATTTAACTTTTAAAGGGCAGTAAAAATTTTAAAAACAACTTTCAAAGAAAAAGAAAAGATATCGTCTGCGTAAGAAAAAGCAGAGTTTAGAGCTTGGCGAGAAAATTTCAATGTTGATCAATTTGGCTTACTATACAATCGGCAGCAAAAGTTTCCGAACACTACCAAAAATTCCTATATAAAAAGAGCTTAATACAGTTTTGTTAAATAAATACTTGTCGAGTCCTGTTCTTAGTCAGTCTAAGAACCGACTGTAGTTCATGGTGTCACGTGACTTTCTATATGAAGGTTTTTTTTACCACACAAAAAGGTTGCCATTGTCTCGTCCACTGTTATAATAGGTCTATGGGTATACTATGATGTAATAAAAGAAAATTAAACTTTATGTAAGAAAAAATTGTGTATCAATATTTAATATTTTATGCCAAACTTTACTGTAAACTTAAAATAATTTTTATTTGAAAGCAAAGATAATCAGGATTTCTTTTGTACATGCATTTTCTGTTACGAATTGTTCATTAAATTAAAATTATTCAATATCGGACAAATTTTTCTACGTATTACATGTATTTTAATTAACAGAATAATATTATAAATACTTGATTTAGAAAAGTAATGCACTGTTAAAAAGTTTAATATAAAAAATTAATATGTATTGCATCCGTGGTTAAATGCAAACATTTTATAATTATATTAATATCTTAGTACTATTTTCTCTCAACTGTAAGGCAATTTGTTTCATGTACTAATACTTTTTTTTTGTAATTTTGTCGATTGTAAAGCGAAATAATTCGTAATAAATGTAATATTACTGTATCATTATTCAGTTGTTATTTATTCTTTTACATATTCGATCCAGATTTATTTTGATATACAGAGTAAAATAAAAATATCTAGATTAAAGTATATTTGGAAAGGTGAAAAGACCGTTATTCCTATATTTTATTATATTGTGTGTTAATTAAGAGAATGATTGATTTTAGAAATCTTATTTAAGAATTACTGCCTTAGAGTTATAAAAATTTGTATCCATAAGCAATGAAATATAACAATATTAAATAATTTTCTAGAAATATTAATATGCTTAAATTTGAAGTTTGAATTTTATTTCAAACTTTTTAAAATTATTTCTACTAGCTAATTCATAATTCCCCCGTTTATATTTTCTCTTACCAATATAAAGTATCCGGAAAAAGTATCTGATAATAAACAATTAGTGAAATGACAAACAAATTTAAAGCTTCTATTTTTGCAACAAGTAATGTCTAAGAAAATTTTTTTACTATGAGTTTTCGGAATGGCGGTCATCGGCTTTGATGCAAGCTGCGATCTTCTTCAGAATTGAGGTGACGGTGCGTTGCAAGAAGTAATCATCCCATATTTTGCTCAGGGCTTTCTTGAGTCTATCAATTGTATGATTTTCTGTGGTCGCAATTGTTCTAAGAACCCACACACTGAAAAATCCATTGGATAGGAATCAGAGTTGTTAGAAGAACAATGATTTTTGGTCAGATGCCTTTCACTTTGACATCGATTAAAGCAAATGATGATTTGACTCCATGGGCCAGAGCACAAACTTGGTGAAAGAACTTAGAAGGGTAATTTTGCTTCCATATAAGTACAGCTTTCTCTAAAACATCTTTTTGATAAACTTTTCCATTATTTTTTACGTTTTCTTCGAGAAAAAAAAATAAAAAATAAAAAACAGTTGAGTCTTCCCATTGTTGCTAATCTCAGCCCAAACCATCAAACATTTTAGAAACAAAGATCTTGTTGCATCTTTTCGTTTTCTGGTGTTCTTGAGAGCTAGATTCAAAAGTTTGGGATGATTTTGAGAGTTTTTAGCGACTTAAACAGAAAAAGCTTTCTCATTGGACTACAAAATACTTTAGATGCGCCGCACTTTGAAAATATCACGAAATGTTTTCATTTATCTAATAGATTTTGCTTTCCCTGATCGCTCAAAAACTGCCCGTTGAGTGAATGCAAATTATTTTAATAAATAATATTTAAAGATAAAAGCATTACAACAACAAAAAAGTGGTTATAAAAAAGTAGGTAGTCCATAAAAGCTCCTCAAAGTTTTTCCTGATACTTAGTAGCCACCCTGTATATGATAAAGAAAGTATTGTTTTGGGGTTACAATTTCGAAACTAATTTTTTGTTATTTATACATTTTGAGGTCCCCCCTCAATCCGAAAATTAGGTCTCTAGTGTGTGTCTGTGTGTGTGTGTGTGCTTCTTTTTTCCTTTTGATGTGTATAACTTTATTACAACATGCTCCATGATAAACAGTCGTACTACATGCATTAAATATATATATGTATATATATATATATATATATATATATATATATACATTTTAAATTCGAACATAAAATATATGCATTAACAGCAAACAAGAAGACAGCAAAATTCAAAAATACAAAAATACAAAGGGATGTTATTAACAGAGCGTAAAAATAAAGAGTTTAAAAGTGCAGTTCATATTTCTTTTTAGCCTTTCTTGTACCAATGGAAATTTTTCTTATCCGCCTTCATGAATTGAAGACCAGTCACATTGTGAAGTTTGTGTGGTTGCAGACTCAATCTTAATTAATTAAATAGATAACTAAATAGATAATCGATGAGCACGAGACTTGAATATAAATTATAAATAAGACTTTTATTTGAACTTAAAATCAGGGGGGATTACTTTTCCGAACTCAGTCAAATAATTAAATAAATGAACAACTTAGAGAAATGTAAAGCTTAAGTCTCACCCAGCAGAAATACTGGAACCTCCGTGAATACTGCTCTCAGTTGAATCGCTGAACTATGCTCGCTTAAGGGTTGTCGGCAGGATTCCATTGTGCGGTAATTCCTTTTAACCCTTTATCTACTGACGGTACTTTAAAGTACCATTACTTTAAAAAGAGTATAAAATCGAATATATAGAAGAAATATCAAAGATATTTATAAGAAGGGAACAGATGTACCTCTCTTTAATCTCACTACAAAGCATTAGACGATATATATAGCCATTTTTGTTCCATAAGGGATTTTATGGAGTGCACTTGCTGTTTTTGCTTGATATTTTTCACGAGCTTCATGTGCGTTAAAATTAATTCCTATATTATTTCAAGAATATCCCACTAATGTTAGAAAAAATATGAGGAACACAAAGAGTAAATATTTTTTTACTTTTTTAATGTCGAAGTAAGTTTTTCGACCTCTATGTACCAGTGGTACACTAAAGTACGACCTCCAAAATTCTCATTAATTATTATGATGAGGTGATATGCATAATTTTAAACATATATATCTTTAAATAACGCACTTTAGTAACTAAAAATATGTTTCAAACATAATTTTTGTCTGTATCATAAAGTAGTAGATAAAGGGTTAAGAAAATTCCACTCTATCTAAACGCCGTAATACTCGCCAAATTAGAAAACTCCACTATGGAATAACTTCGCACTAGCATAAGGATCTAACCTCATCAACACCACACTCTCTACAATATTATCTCGATAATTATCCTTAATTAAACCGCCTCCAATCACTTCACTTAGCAAAACTTCAAAACCTGTTCATATCCACTTCACACTCCGCAAGTTACTTTCTCCGTTGCAGTTCTATGCTGACGCAAAATCATTCCGACTTAATATGAAACTTCGCCGACCGTTTGCGTCGACCTTCCTAATCTACCATCTATTGCGTCACCGGGAGTCACTGGATCCAGCTCAATTTTAAAACTGTCGCGACCTACCGTTGTCTCAACCTTACAACTTTGTCACAAGCATATTGTCCGTTGAAATTTCTGCCTTGATAAAAATGATTTGGAGATCTTTTATCAAAATTACTGCAATGACCTCTGACCCATTCAATGCAAATTTTAAAATTTTCTGTTTGATAGATTTCAAAGCAAAAGACAGATTTTTTCGTGTATTTGTGTAGTGTTTGTTATAATACAGAAAAGAATAGGGAAAAAACTCATTTGACCACTTGATGCCCTTGATAACGTGTATGGACATTTTCTTATAATTACCATCATTTGAACCGCTGATTGCAAGAAGAGGACATGTCCACAGTTCAAAAATGGACAGTTCATTGACATACGTCCATGGAGACAATTTTTGAATTATTGAATTTTAATTAAAATGTGTTATTTGTGATTGTGATTGCAATATGAATTCTATGTAATTTTTCAGAATTTTAAGTTCACATAAAGTTGGTAAAAAATTTTTTGTGTCTTCTGTAAAAATTAGGATTATATTTGTGATATGTTTCGTTTCTGCAATCAGCAATTCATTAAAAAAAAAAAAAAAATCTACAAATTATTCACTAAAAAGATGTTTCCACAAGAAAAATAAAAATCTTATGATTTGATTTAA
Organism: Salticus scenicus; assembly: GCA_963930645.1. Taxonomy (NCBI): domain Eukaryota; kingdom Metazoa; phylum Arthropoda; class Arachnida; order Araneae; family Salticidae; genus Salticus; species Salticus scenicus. Next base: position 210,700,634 of record OZ005655.1, on the reverse strand, counting down.
ATGATAACTTAAATAATCTAAAAGCTGGCCTAAAGTTGATCTTCAATTTAGACTAAACGGAATAGGTCGTAACCTTAAAAAAAAGGAGTTGAATAATCCTCTAAAATTGTATAGGACGAACTTGTTACATTTGTGATAAATGTGAAGAGCAAGGTATGCCCCAAAGCATATTCCCATACCCTACTCGAATTTAAGTATAAGGTAAAATCTAGCCAATTACATTGGTTCAATACTAACAAGGAGAGGTCACGACATGGAAAATTCAGATCGGGATGAAATTGCGTAGGATTGTAGCATACTATGAGGGTAACAACATATTAAAGCAATAGGACCCACTATCCATAAAATTTCAAGAAAAAAGCATTTAAAATATCAGTAATCTTTAAATACAAGTTATTTCGCAATCGAGTAAGCGCCTCAGTGGCGTAATCCTAAAGCGCGAATCTCCCACCCAGATGACTTGGGTTCAAGGCTACCTGCGGCACTACTTTTTTTTTTTTTTTTCTTTATTTTTTTATGTAATCTTAACTTTTTATTTATTTTACAATTCAATTCAAAATTTGAAAATTTTAATAAAAATTTATTTAATTTTCTTGAATATAAAATAACTTTTTCTATTTTTAATATTTATAACTTAAAAATACAATAAATTTATATAACTTAAAAAATAAATTTTAGTCTTATTTTAACTTTAAAATAAGGTAAAACTAAAGAAACTGTTTTTAATTATTTATCTAAATATTTTATTTCATTTTAGGTATATTTAATTTTATTTTTTAAATTACAAAAAAAAAAAAAAAAAAAAAAAAAAAAATACAGAGAAATGATGATTTTAATTGCATATATAATTACTATCCAAATTAAATAATTACTTCTCCAATCAATAGTTTCTTAAAAATTATAGTATAGGATTGCGATGCTATTAAATTATTACAGGTAAAGAAATGTTATCTTTAAATGTAGATTTTAAATGTTAATGAACATCGTTTCTTTTTCGATAACGACTTCGTTTTTTTTTTTTTTTATCCTTCTGTGCACAAAATAAAATTCCACTGCCCTTTATTATTAACAAGCTAGAAGTGTTTAAGTAATTTATACACATTCAAACCAAATCAGGAAGCTCAAACCAAGATTTAAGTACACCTGCTAACTATTTTACACTTTGTTTACAGCTTGCTTATTTTTTAATTATTTAAATATTTGTCTGTTTTCTTTATGTTTCTTATTAAGGGTTTTGTAAAACTAAATTTTATTTTTTAAGTTATATAAATTTATTGTATTTTTAAGTTATAAATATTAAAAATAGAAAAAGTATTTTATACTCAAGAAAATTAAATAATTTTTTATTAAAATTTTCAAATTTTGAATTGAATTGTAAAATAAAGTAAAGTAAATAAAAAGTTAAGATTACACAAAAAGTTAAAGAAGAAGAAGAAAAAAAAAAAGTAGCCCCCGCAGGTAGCCTCGAACCCAAGTCATCTGGGTGGGAGACTCGCGCTTTAGGATCACACCACTGAGGCGCTTACTCGCTTGCAAAATAACTTGTATTTAAAGATTACTGAAACTTTAAATGCTTTTTTCTCGAAATTTTGTGGATTGTGGGTCCTCCTGCTTTAATATGTTGTTACTGTCATAGTATACTACATTCCTGCGCAATTTCGTCCCGATCTGAATTTTCCATGTCGTGACCTCTCCTTGTAAGACATCATTTTACTTACATTACATGAAGTAAAAACCCAAAATTTCCCCTCCCATATCACAACTGATGCTGAAGTAATTAAATAGTATTATTTCAAAGCTAAAAATAATAATTAAAGATGCAAGGAGCGAAAGATATTCGAAAATCAACAAAATTGGAAGAATAGAAATCTAAAATTTAAGTTAAACTTCCTATATCTGCAAAAAGTCAAGGGTTATAATTGTAGAGGGTCTATCAGTATCCAAAGGTTGTTTATGATTATTCTCATGTTTAGTTGTAATTATTCTAAAAGTTATTTTAATTTCTCTAAATTAAATTTCTCTAAATTAATTTCTTTAAATAAATTTCAATATTGTAAAACACGTTTCTAAATTAAAGAAATTATGTAAATTAAAAATACGTCTACATATATATTTTTTATAGTAATTAAATGACACAAAAAAAATATTTCTGTATAAAAACTTGATTAGAAATTGGAAATATTTCTGTCAACATGTAGATGTTAGTGCAATAGTACTATTAAATAATAATAATAATCTGAAGTGAATCCACTTCAGTTTCCGAACATTAAGTAGTTAATGGCTGTATAAATAAATTAAAGGAAGAGAACGCGTTATATAAGCAAAAGAGAAAATTATAATGTTGTGTTCGAGTATTTTTCTCTATATAGTATGTTGTTCAATTTAACGTTATTGCCCTTCAAAAAACTTGAGCCCTAAGATAATAATGATAAAGAAATTTTCGTTGTGTCCCTGTAAAAATCTATAATAGCTAGACTGAGCAAAATCTATGCAGTTATTACGACGGTGACCTTTAACATATATGTAAATTTTCAGCTTAATCAGATGAGTTATTAACGGCTGTATTCACCAATAACTTCAACTCCCGGTTGAAAACGAAAACTTGAAAAACGTATAAAGGCAGGGTTTAACATTTTAGCGAAGTCTGACGCATTGCATCTGCCATCTAGCGGCATTGTTATTTTAAGATTTTTTAGCTGAAAATAAGCAATCAGAAATTATATGAAAACATTGACACTAGATGGCAGAAGCAGCGTGTCAAATTTTCTTTGAAAGCTACACTCTGCCTTTAGACGCTTTTCAAGTTTTTGCGTTGAACCGGGAGTTGAAGTTAATGGTGAATAAGGCCGTTAGACGCTATCGCACTTTACATAATTTGAACCCATAAATCACACTGATGAAGAATTTATCTTTGTGTCAATGTAAAAATACTATAAATATTCTTCAAAATTCATACAGTTCGTGTGACGATGATATTTAACATGTATGTAATCTTTTAGCTAAATCGGATAAGGCATTTAGACGCTATCGTAATTCAAAGAGTTTTACCACATAGGGCATAATGATAATGAATTCTTCATTGTGTCCATGTAAAAGAACTATAAATGCTAGATTCACCAAAATCTATGCAGTTCGTGCAACGATGACCTATAACATGTGTATAAAATTTTAGCTCAATCGAACAAGGCGTTTAGACACTATTGCCCATAAAAAATTTTGAGCTCTTAGGCTATGAGGATAAGGACTTTTTCTTCGTATCCCTGTAAAAACTATAAATTCTAGATTCCTCAAAAATTAATCCTCAAAACTGATATATATTTTTAAAAAATATATAAATATTGGAAAAATTTTATTTAAATTTTGCCATTCACGTGTAAATAAATATATTTCTTTTTATAACGAAAAAAAAAGTGTAGACGTATAGTTATAATTTGTGCTTTATTGAGACTGTACATTTATTGAAGCATTTTACTGCTTTTTGTTTATTTCATGATATGTATTTTTTCGCTTAAATAAATTTAATAGTAAGACATGTGTTATATAAATATCTTCTAAATCCTACGTTTAGTGTATGTATTTAAAGAAATAAGCCAAAATACTTAAAATGGAAAGTAGCATACAACAATTACAAACTTATAATAACAGGAGACTTGGCGTTGGAATATTAAAAACCGAACAGACTACTACGTCAGAAACGCCAAAGAAAAATAATGGAAATGCATACGGCTGTTTCGGTAGCCTAAATCGTACCGTCTTCAGTGCAAAAAGGATTCTGAATCAGGAGAAGTGCTCGTATATATAGGAGAGGGGCCGGATAACTAAACTTGGTTGAACTAAATCCGGTCCCTCTCCTATATATACGAGCACTTCTCCTGATTCAGAATCCTTTTTGCACTGAAGACGGTACGCTTTAGGCTACCGAAACAGCTGTATGCATTTTCAATATTTTTCTTTGGCGTTTCTGACGTAGTAGTCTATTCGGGTTTACTACAAACTTAGTTGTCTCGTAGGTTTGATATACCGCTCAAAGTATTTTCCAATACTGTATTTGGCGTGAAATTGCTGTCACTTTATGGTTCACCAAATAACACGCAATTTAAAGTTGTTTTTTTTTTTTTGTTGTTGTTGTTTAATTCCTTTTATTTTTTTCCCAAAAGTGGATCCTTAAACACGTGATACTAGATTTCGTTAAAACATGGTGCGAAAACTAAAATGTTCAGTAGGTAATGAAAAATAGCCATTTATAAAAACATACTTCTTGAATAATGGTAGTGCCACCTGTCGTTCAATAAGCACCTTAATTGAAATGTCCTTGTAAGGCGCAATTGCATGGAGTGGAGACATGAAACCGACATAATGTAAGCGGGAACCTGAAGTGAGGTTTTGAGCAATTTCAATGGAATTTTATTTATTACCTAATATTTTTTTTAAGTAACATAAAATATAATTATTAAATTTATACATTTAAATATAGTAACCAGCGAAGCGGACAAAACCCACTAGTATTTATATATATAATACCGTAAACATGCGTTACGTGATAAAGATGTAAATAAATAAAGGAAAAGAGGAAAAAAGAAAAATCAATCTTTCTTACGAGCAAAATATATTTATATTTTACGAGTAAAATATAATTATTAAATTCATTCATTTAAATATAGTGACTAGCGAAGCGCACAAAACCTGCTAGTATTTACATATATATATAACATAAACATATGTTACGCGATAAAGGAAAAGAAAAATCAATCATTCTTACGAGCAAAATTTATTTAACACATTGTTGACCACATATTTTCCTATTTTCTAAGTCCCCGGCCTTTCCTAGTTCTTTAAAAGTTATACTGTTTCACGAAAAGAACTTTTTTATATTCGCGTATAAATCGCTTAAGTTTCATCCGCGGCAATCGACACGGTAATTGCCACCGAAAAATATAAACACAGATAACACTCAATGAATTAAACACGAATACACAAAATTAATTAAAAAAATATATTTTGTATTTTAGAGGTACGCCTAAAGGTGGAGCTAGACTTTGTTGACCGGTCACGAGTTAACTCGTTCCTTTTAAATGTGTTAATAATTTATATTTTACGAGTAAAATATAATTATTAAATTCATTCATTAAAATATAGTGATCAGCGAAGGGGTGAAAGCCTGCTAGCATTTAAATATAAAACATGCCGTAATCATGCGTTACGAGATAAATACTCTTGGACTCTTCCCAGTTTCGTCTGCTCAATCATGTGATAGAGGAAAACGAATAATCGAATTCAATTAAATATTGTTCTTAAAAACAAAAATGTTAATATTTAATACAAAATAAAATAAAATAAAAATAATATTGTGCATTTGTAAACAGTAGAATAGTTGTATTTGTAAATTTAATAATTTTTTAAAAACACTTTGTGTTTATTTATTTTCAACTGTAAGAATCGGTTTTTGTATGTTCTAGTGTAACTGTTACATTAACTGATCTAGCAATAAATAGTAGCTTGTTCTCGTGGAATGTTTATGGATTATAATTTGAAATTTTAAAATGTTTTCATTTAATTTAATTGCATAAAAGCGTTACAACAAGTTAATTAACTTAGTTACTGGTCTAAATGGATTTACGCAGTACGATATTGCACTGTCACTGATTTAAGTACCAAAAATCAGAGTATTTAACATGTTCTTTATGAACATCAATAACAAATATGAACTAAATGATAATTGTAAATGTATACAGCAAACGAAAGATGATGAATAATGATATAAAATGGATTAAAAATTATGACGTATAAAAAAATAACACAAATTAAATACGATTGATCAAAAATAAGAATAGAAATATGTTATTTTAGCAATCTCTATAGATAAACAAGACTTCGTCTGCTATTTGTTTTTCCTCTATCATGTGACCTCTGACGTCAGGTGGGGAGAACCCATTAAAAAGAAAAGGAAAAGAGGAATGAATCATTCGTATGAGCTTATTGGAAGATTCAGATGATTAAGCAATGGACAATATTCCTGTGACGTCACCGTAGGTAAAATCGCCGAACACGTGGCCGATATTTTGTAAACAAATTAGATTCAAGATGCCATTTTATTGTTACGCATAACATTTTTCTAAATATTTCTGCAGTGAAACTTAATAATAATGTTCAAACAAGAACAAAAGAGAAATGTAAACAACCGAATCGAATGATAAAGTTAAGACTATTCCATATCGTAAAATTGCAGAACATTTTATGTATACACACACACACACATATGTATATAATGAATAAAAGATTAATAAGAACATTTTATACACACACACACATATATAGACATCAAAGCTTAAATAATTAGAATTTCAATCACTTTAATAAAGGAATTTATTAAATGGAACATCCATTTAAATTTGTTAACATCGCCACAGTTCACATGGCAACTTTTAATATTACATATGTTGATTAATATTAAAGTATAGTACTAAAACTGGATTAAAAACAAAACAAAGGTATCACTATATCACTCTTACTTCAATTTCATATAATCTGTAACTCTTATAAATAATATTGCAAGATAAAAATTTGCAAGCCACAATGCTTTGTTATGCTAGAGTTGAGGATTGTTTCCCTACCCAGGTGATATTCTTGTAGCTTCGAACCCAAAGTGGGAATATGGTCCATTTGTCAAATTAAAGGACCAATGATTGTAATTACTTGGCGGCGTACCTTCATGCAGTGTATCAAATGAGCGTTTCACCGGCCATGTTATCATAAAATGTAATTAGGAAGATTTAAAACTTAATAATGTAAAACACCAGAAAATACATTGAATTAAATGAAATTTTATTACATTACACAAAAAATTATCCATGAACAATAATAATAATAATAGCATTTTATTTACTATTTTATTATTATAGATAACCAGAAGTTTAATTAGTATATGCCGTCTATTCCAAAGATTTAGAAAATAGAAAACAAATTGCATTTAAAAACTTATCAAGTACTCTGTTTCATAGTTATTTTTATTGCAGAAATGAAATACGGGTTGAAGCTTTCACTGACTTCGTACCACTGAAGAAGGATATATTTCCATTTAATGTTTAGAAATTGAACTATATTAAGTTTGTTCATTAAAATATATATTCAGGCAGCAATTCTTATGGCTTTTGATATACTTTTTTACAGATATGAAATCTTTAAATTGCGTTTACTCAGTCAGCAATTTTTCAAGAATTCATGATATTCAAAATACTAAAACTTCTACAGACATATAACAGAAGACTTTATTATTATTTAATGTTTGACAGAACCTACTTAAAAGAATTAGAAATGAATTTTGAAATTTATTTATTAGATTTAAGGTGAAATAAAAGTGTATGTTTATGAAAAAATTTGCCAAAAAACATGATTTTTGATATATATATATATATCGATTCTCTACTTTTAATCATTTCTTTTCAGTTTGTTCGTTTTGGCAACCGCCCGGACTTTTATTCGATTTGGATTTGATTTACATGTGGCCATCACCTTTCACGAATACCAATTTTCATTATGGTTAAGTTATTTTATCAGCCAATTTCCTTTTATCTTTCTATATTTTTTTGCAAGATTGAAACTAGTGTTGTATATTGCTGAAATAGCTATACAATATTCGAAATCTTGCATTCCATGTTGACAGTACTGCTAGTTTCCTGATGAGATCTGTACTGGGTTTCAGCATTTTTAACTCTATTTTTCCTTCATGCATTCCTTTTTATTTCAATAGTATTTTGATTAATTTCTTTCAATTCTTATCTTGTGTTGCATGAATTTACTGGATTAATGGAATATGACAACTATCTCATAGTTTAGGCTTTAAGTGATATATACGTCATTTCTCTTCTGCGTAAGTACTTTAACATGTTTTTACTAATCAGTGAATTTTACTTAAATGGTAATTGTGACAATAACTTTATACGTAATACATCTAATTATTAATTTCATTGTTGGTATTTTCATCTTTCTCTCATTTGCTGAGTATTGTAAAGGAATTAAATTATTATATATATATATATATATATATATATATTAATATTTTTTCTTTTAAAGATATTAAGAAATCCATCCCTAATTCTTTTAAATGAATTTTACTAAACATCCTAAAATACTAAATGTTTTTGAATTATGAAAATTATTAATAAGTTCATATTCCAAAAGAAATTTATGAATTATGACCCATATTAATTTTTGCGCAAACAGAAATTAACTTAAAATAAATATTAATTTAAAAGTTAATATTTAATTGCTTAATATTAAATTTAATAAATAAATAAATATTAATTTAAAAGTTATTTATTTATTAAATTTAATTTAAATCATTTTAATATTGTAAAAGATATATGTATTGAAATCGATATTAATTGTTAATACAAATTACTGTAAATGACCGGGAAAAAAATATTAATTTTAAAAACTTATTTAAATTTGAATTTTTTAATCGTAATAAATGTTACTTTAATGAATATGTTTATGAATTATTGTTAAAATTTCAATCAAAAGAAACTAGTGAATGTTAAAAAAAATACTCGAATTCAAACTAGTTTTGAATGGACCCCTCTATTATTTAATGTCAAATAAATGTTTTAATGTGAAATTATTTCACAAAGTTGAAAACATATTACATAAATATCTATAAATTGTACATACATATTTTAGTTCATTTTTCTCACAAAATTTATGCTTGTACGATACACTTTTATTATGTTGCAATTCTAAACTGAAATTCGAATTTGGTTTTTATCACCAGAGTAAAAACGCAAAATTTTGCAAACTAATATGCAAATTGTAATGCATTTTCTAAAAACATTTTACACTTATCAATATTTTCTCACTTCAAGATATTTTAACTGAAAATATAAATCGTAAATGCATTAGTGGCACATACATAATGGAAAACTTCCAGGTTTTGAATGGGAAAAGAAACTTTTCTTAGGATATATTGTAGAAAAAGAAATGTTTCTTTTAGTTTATTGCACACTTGAAAAATACATTATGGGAGAAAAATCAAAGAAAATAAAACATATTTGATCCCATATTTCTAAGACTTTTTACATGAATATATACATATTGAAAATTGTGTTTTGGAAATTTTAAAATAAAATCTTAAGACCAGGAATATTTTCAGAAGCGAAATATTTATAAGCATGTATATTTTATGTTTCATGAATAAGAATCGTATTGCTTAAAAATCCATGTTTACAAGACATATAAAATTCTTTTGTCGTGGATATTGCATTAAAATTCAGATTGGTTTCAGTTACTGTTATTCGTTTTATTTATTTCACAGTTTGGTATAAGCGTTACACATGTGGATATATGCCATCATATATTTGTCTTCATAAATTTCGACTACAGGGCACGAAAAATGATTTGGCCGATCACTTGATACGGCGACAGATTGAAATACTCCCCCTATTAGGCTAACCACCATTTAGTTTGATACATTTACTTTATCCTAATTTAGTAATTTTATTTGCGATAGTTTCATATTTAAATTTTTATGCTCTTTTTAGCGCAATGATCTCTATAATGCAAGTATATATGAAAGGTTGCTATATTCTGCTTTATAAAGGCAATCTTAAATTTTGGATAACTTACGAAATTTTCAAATTAGAATATTCGTAGTCAATTATGTTCAATAATATTTTAAAAGTGGTCTGAAATCTTTACGAGGAAAATATATCTAAAAATGGACATTTATGCAAACTTACCCCTGTTCTGCCATGTTTTAAAATAAGTAAATAAATTAATAAAAGAGTAAATTTCAAATAAATTACATTTTTTTTTTTTTTAATAATAATGTTGAAAATCAATAGGGTTCTTACTAGTGTTATAAGTGATATTTTAAAACTGGTTCGATCTCTTAATGATAATTTGTTCTAAGGATATCGTGTACACTGATTGGCACACAGACAGACTAACAGAATAACACACTGACACCAACCCGATGTTATTATTTCCGGTTTCCCCAAAACTCATAAAAAAAAAAAAAAAAAAAAAAAAATAAATTCCAGGATTACGTAAGTTTTTAAGTTTTCATACCTTATAGTATGATGTAGGAACTTAAAATACATTATTATATTAAATGAATTTAAGAGGTGAATTATTACATTTTCTGGGTTCGTTACAATATATTACATAGAAATGATTCATGACGAAAAGAAAATGGGAATACTGTTTTTCCTGAATCAGGAATGTATTGCTTTAAGCAGTGCAATACAATGAAACTTGTTTATTGGGAAAGCTGGTGTAATGAGGGCCGGGCTACAACGAGGAATTTATTTAAATGCTAGGTTTAACATGAACTTCTTACAACACAATTAAAAATTTCTGGATTCATTACAATATATTAGATTGAATGAAATAGAAAAGAATAAAATAATCACAACATTGTTTTTATGGAATCGAGAATGTAATTAGAAGCAGAGTAAAAAAAAAAAAAAAAAAAAAAAAAACCTCTGCCATTTTGCGAGAATTGATTTAACGAGTGCCTCTGTTTAACGAGAAATTTAATTCAAAGCTTCATTTATTATTGAGTTTTTACAAAACTCTGTATTTTGAGAATAAATATGATTTAGCGAGTATTTTGTGATGTATTTTGAAAGTTTTATTTTAGATTTTCTTTTTCTCTTCTTTGCCTAAAACAAATTTCTCGGAAAGTTTTACTCCCTCGAAAGGTTTAAAAATGTCTTAGTGTTGTTGTTTGTTTATTTATTACTTATCGTAATCTATATATATTAAAAAAGAAAAAAAAAATCTGTCACTGGTGGTTTTTTTTTTTTTTTTTTTTTTTGTCTGCGACCGCATATCTTCACGGAGGGCAGCGTCCTTCGAGTCATGAGAGGTATCAATGTTTACCGAATACTCCAAGGGAGACGTTTCAATTGCTTAGAAATTTCTATCATCTTAATTAACGAAGTTATTAATTAAAAACTTCAGGTTAATAAAGGTACTCTATTTACCACCTCGAGAAAGTTTATCTTTATAGCGTTGCTTTTCTGTCATTTCATCATTTTCCATGAGAAAACTAAAATGTAAAAAAATATAAATAAATAAATAAAATTAAATAAAATTAAATAAATAAATAAATAAAATATCAATATTGCTTTTTGCAACAAAGAAATTTTTTGTCTTCAAATAAATAAAAAGCATTATCGTAAATATTTTCAATGAAAAAATGAATTTAGTATTGTAATCTGTCGTCTACAAATCTTTTTTTTTTTTTTTTTTTTTTTTTTTTTACTTTTAGAAAATTAATTTTCTTACTGGCAATCTCTTATGTTGTTCATAAATTTGTTTATAAGATTTTTTTTTTTTTTTCTGAATAATGAAATAATGTCGTGCCTTTATAATTGACTGACTGTATTTCTCTTTGTCTTTAAAGTGAACTTATCTTTTTATTTAAAAACATATTTTAAAATACTTCGGATATATTTTGGCATAACAAAATAGTCAAATTCAAACTTATTTATAAAGGACTTATAACTCTTCTAATTTCGCACTAATAATTTTTTAACATCATAGAATTAGATATTTCTATGATATATTTTATATTTATAATTATGGCAAGGAAAATATTCATCGCGTAAAACTGTTATAGAGAATCGAGCTCATTTTATCCTTCGTTCTTTTAAGAAGCAGGTAGGAAATAATTAAAAACTGAAGCTGTAGGAGATCTTTCAAATTCAAATAATTATAATAACAATAAACTTGTATTACCTAGCTATAGATTGAAAAAAAATATATAGACTACTATATACTTTTCTAAATTAACTAAAAAATTCAATCGTAAAAAATATAGGCATTAGAAAAAAATATTTTTTTAAGCAAGTTACACCAAAAAATCATCATCAAATAGATTAAAAAGTTTAATAGTCGCCAAAGAGGTCATATACTAAAGCTGTAACACAAAAAAGGTCAAGATATTACAAATTTCTTTTTATTCTAGAAAAAAAAAAAAATTATGTTTAGCATATTTGTCTTTCTTTCTTTCTTTTTTTAAGTATTAAATATTATGTACTTCAATCTGATATTGAACATGGATATTTTTATAACCTTTTTCTGTTTTCGTCTTGTATTATAAGCACTATTAATATTCCTATTTAGTGAAAGTTAAAATAGCGAATAGGCGCGCGCAGAGTCCCGCATGGCTTAGTTAAATAAGAGTAAGGAGTCAGGGGGAAGACGAACCTTCCTCGGGTCTTGCTGAACGGAGCGAGCAGGGGACAGTGCCCTTAGGTTTTTTTCTTTAATGCATTATAATGAACTCCCTTATGTTTGAACTGGTAAAGAATTAATCATCTCAGAAGTCCCAATTGAAGAAACAATTTTGGTAAAATTTGGAATTCCCAAGAGACACCATCTAAAGGGATTAATAGAACCCTTGCTGTCCAAATCCCAGAGTGGAGCATGTGTAAGGTAAAGAAATACAAAATATATTGAAATGAACGTGGAATGTTATTGGCAGGGGGAAAAAAAAGCGTCTTTTTTTTTAAATACTTAAAATTATACCATGTAATGTTTTTTCCATATCTGACAGAAAGTCTTCAAGTTTAAAGGAGCACTGCAAATTTTCGTTATATTTTTAATTAGCAGGCTTTATCTGCTTCACTAGTCACTATATTTAAAGGAATTTTCATAAAGCATTAATCACTGTATTCTAAATCACTTTATAAATAAAAACTAAACTAGAAAAGAAATATATAAATCGCTTAAAACGTTGCTTCGGGTCTCTTCTACTTGCATTTGCACCTTAACTGGGCATTTTAATTTAGGTATTAACTGGACGATAAATGGTGCTTCTATTATTAAAAAATTGTTTTTCGGGGGAAAAAAAAATGTCGGACAGGTTATCAGTTTTATTCTAACAACAGTTGACGGCACCAGACAATCTTCTCAGGTGAAAAAAAAAAATTAATCAGTCATTCGAAAATTGTGTTTCAAGGGGACTCCATGCAAAATTTTGTAGCTCTGTGATCAACATATCTTTAACATAGTTTTTTGTCACTTTATCGTCCTCCTTGCGGTTTAGGTTACTGTGAATACACTGAAAAATTTCTTTTATAAACTGTCATCTTTTCTATTAATTTTCTGTAAAAAGTAATACATTACTCCTTGGAAGATCGAAACCACGACTTTTGCTAGCAGGACGCTCTAATCAACTGAGCTGTGCTACGAAATGCCCTTCCAGTTTTACGTTTTATCTCTACAGCCGATCAATTAGAAATTTATAAATTTAAATTAATTAAAAAAAAAAAAAAAAAAAAAAAAAAACTAACCAAAACTTGGAAATTAGACTTCGAGGTACTTCAGGTCAATTACTCGAGGTACTCCATGCCCATTTATGTAGCTCTGCGGTCATCCCTTTGCCTACAAAGAAACGAATATACAGGTATGTGCGTCACCGTGGGGGGGGGGGGTGAGAGGGAGCTAACATACCTTTACCCCCCGTTCAGTTATAGTGCATGCAATTATTATTATTATTTTTTAAAGCTGTTATTAATTTGCCTTCAAATGTGTCGATCAAATTTTTAAGTGGCAACCTAATACAGACTTCAAAATACCAAATTTGAATTTTCTGCAATTATTTGTTTTTAAATTAAGCTGATAACAAATATACATACAGATCGACCGCTAAAAATCGAACTTTCGTAATCAGGGCACCTCAAAATGTGATATACAAAAAAATCAGAGTTGTAAATGCAAGAAATACTTTGTTTACAGTATGTGTATGAAAAAATAATTTTGCTTCCTGAGCAGTGCTAGTCAACATAGTAAAATGTAGCAAAGCACTTCTATCAATTGCATTCAATAGAAAAGAATGCTTAGCTTAATTTTGGGTAGACCTGTATCTTGTCTATAATCAATATACACTATGAACAATATTTTGCACTTAAATTTAGTCTTACTTGAAAAACATCTAACACAAAAGGAATTACAATTCCAGCAATTTCCAACTATAGTCGCAATATATCCAAATATTTTGGGAAGCTCTGTAAATAAATGATGAATGATTTCCATACAACAATCTTCACAAAACATGCTTTTATATATATAATAAATTTTATTAATTCCGTTTTGTTTAAGTCAGCGTATAGATGTTACGCTGTATTTACTAGAATTTTCCCAATAGATATAATGTATTTGAATTCTCTTGTATGTTCCTGTACACGAACCGTTTGCTTAATCTGCACGAATAGTTTAATGTAGCATCCCTATAAGATACATATTTAGAATACAGAGTTTGGACTTTATATTATTACATGCTCTTGAGATATACTGATAACAGACAGACACACATACAAATCATTAAAAATATTATTTTCGGAACCAGGGGGACCTCAAAACGTGTAAATATAACAAAAAATCAATTTCGAAAATTTCACCCAAAAAAATACTTTTTCTACCATATATATGAGTAAGAGAAAGTAAAAAGAAGAAAGTGACTAAGAATAAAAATAGTTTACATTAAACCACTGAAAACTGTTATTGAATGATAACAGAACGTGAACTTAGTAGAATATCGACATTAAAAGCACAGTTAGATAACAACAATTGATTTGTGCAATTATTGAAGAGCAATTATTTGTGAAATTTAAGAAATTTATAACTTTTGTTCTTCTTACGAAATTGTGAAAATATTCATAAAACATGGCTGTGTAGAAATTTACAAACATACGTAAGGAGACCTATATGCGACCCATGCAGTTTTGATATATATATATATATATATATTATGTATTTTAACGTTTAGATATTTTAATTGTTAACTGTTGTAAAATCGAAGCACATGATGTAACATTATAATCTTTCTATAAAGTCAGCGAGTATTTATATTTCAAAAGCAGTAGTTTATGAGAACATAAAATTCTAATTTATTGTGTGAAGAATAAACTATGTTTAGGTTGATAAATTACTAAGCCCGCATACTGTTAGACCATTAAATATTAAATAGCGTATTTATTCCCTGTAACTGTTTATTAATGTTTCGTACATGCTGAGAAGTAATGTATTTTTTTATTCATGGAAGTATAAATTCTAACTTCGTAAATATGAAATGCCATATGTTGGAAAGACACTGTAGCTGCAGAATAAATAAGTATTATATCTCTTCAGTGTAATCTTTGAAAAAAGAAAGATATATATTAGCCAAATTCAATTTTCTTTTTACTTTCCGAACACTTTTTAGTGAGGAAAGTATTGTAATCATGTCAAAAATCCGAATTTGAGATTTTGATGTTTCTATACGTTTCGAGGTTCCCCGAGTAAGTTTTCACTATTTTTACGATGATGTATGGGTGTGTGTGTGTGTGTATGTATGTGTGTATGTCTGTGAATGAACACGCTAGCGTCTAAACGCTTTGTTCGAATAAGCTGAAAGTTGGTACGTATATTGTAAGTCACCATAGTACGAACCCTATTAATTTTGGTGAATCTAACACTTATAGTTTTTTTACAGGGGCACAAAGAAAATTTCTTTATCGTTATTGCCTATGGGGCCAAATTTTTAAAAGTGTGATAGCGTCTAAACGCCTTATTAATCTGAGCAAAAAATTTGTACACATGTTATAGGTCAACAGTTTCACCATCTGCATAGATTTTGGTGAATTTAGCACTTAGTTTTTTTACAGGGACACAAAGAAAAAATCTTTATCATTATGGCCTATGGGACCAAATTTTTAAAAGTGCGATAGCATCTAAATGCCTTATTCAATCGAGCTGAAAATTTATATGAATATTATAAATCCCTGTTGCACTAACTATAAGCATTTTGGTGAATCTAACATTTATAGATTTTTACATGAACACAACGAAAAATTCTTTATCATTGTGATCTATGGGCTCAAAGTTCAGTAGCGTTAAATAAAACATCGTGTAATATATGGAAAAAAATATTCAAACACTCTATTATAGTTTTCTCATCTTTCTTTACTTTATCTACAAACTCTTAATTACTCAATGTACGGAAAGTCGAGTGGAGTCACTCCAGATTTTTAAAAATTGCTTATAAAGTCTTTCAAAAATATTGAAAAAACAAATTATAGTTAACATATGAGTTTTTTCCGAATATTTTAATGGAAATATTAAGTCGCCGAGAATAAAAATATTATATTGCAAAAATTTTAATTCAAAACTACACGCAAGAGCAATTGAATTTGAAATAAATAGAATTATTTTAATTTGGAGCAGTCGTAGTCCTAGATATTGATTTAAAATGATGTAAGCATTTATTTGATAAGTTATGCTGATTACGGTATTTACGATCGCGGGAGAAAAGTCAGCATCGAGATGGGCACTTCGTTTTAGAATTGCACATCCGGTGGCAGAAAAGTTTGGCCTTCACTTCCCAGACGTCAATTTCGAGTCTCGGTTCAAACATGGGTATAGAGATAAGTACAAATATTTGAATAAACACCATAAAATGCAATAACTCGCAACAATTGTTTAGGGTCGAAAGAAAACACGACCCTTCATCAGGCGAAAAAGTAGGCATGAGTGTTCAAACAAAGTGACAACGCAGCTTTGTTTGGAGCTTAAACGCTGCTTTATTTGCAGCACTCATGCCTACTTTGTTCGCCTGATGAAGGGTCGTGTCTTCATTCGAACCAAAACAGTTGTTAAGAGTTCTTACATTTTATGGTTTTTATTCAAAGTTTTGTATCTATTATTTTTAAACGACAATTAATTCACATTAAGTCGTAGGTTTTGGGCTAATGAGCTATAATGGGAGAGAAAAATGACAATTGAGTGCAAATTCGAACCCAAATTCTCATCTTGAAGGGATGTAGATACCGGATCTTAACATAAGAGTGTGTCAAAAAAGTACCATGAATTCATTGATTATGATAAAACAATTCCTTCTCGGATATATTGCCTTAGACGATAACGATATTTGGAAGTGAGGTCATAAGTGGTTGTCCCAAGCTGTACTACCAGAAACAAAAATATTACAGTAGATTCCTCATCAATTTATCATTGGTGCATAGTAATTTGCAAGCTCCACACCGTTGAAAACTATTTCATTTTTATGGGGTACAGAATACTTCGACTTAAGAAAGAGAATCTTTTTATTAACTACTTGACAAAAAATCAACTGTTACACAGGCAGTGAAACATTTCCAGTGGACCATAGGCATATAGGAAAAATAATGCCCAGAGAGATGAATCATGATTCATTTTAGTACATGGCAGTAAAAATGTGTACATCGTAAACCAAATGACGCGATATAAAAGCCTCTTCAGATACTCTTCAGATTAATGCAACTGTCATTTTCGTCTGAGAACGAAATGTTCTAGGTGATACTAAGAATCTATCGCTAATTCAATTTCTGATTCGCTAATATAGTGGTAGAGAGGTGTTGATCTGAAGACTGTTACACAGAAGGTGCAGGGTTCAAACACAGGCCGTGCACTTCGACAAAACTGATTAAAAATTATTGTAATTTTCTCTGAAACTTGTGATTACGCCGTAAGGCTCTTAGTAATTATTCCAATCAGGATACATCAACCAGGCCAAGGACCGTAGCCCAGTCGAATGGGCATAACGCAAACATTCTATTGATTTGCTCTTCAGTATATGTTACGATCCCAGAAACATTTTCTGTATGTTGTAAATTAAGTGTTCTCAATTATACATCTCAGAACTATGTTCCGCTGAGGTTGAAATCCCTATTTTCTTTCTCTTTCCATGCATTTTACTCTCTCTCATGTATTTTAATTCTTAGGAATTACTTTGTTTGTTCGTTTTTTTCTACTACATATTTTTTTCTATACCTTTCTTTTCTATATCTGTGTGCATTTCCTTCCATTCTGTTTAAACAGGCAAATGCAGTTACTTTTATCTAAAGTTATTAAAATGAATAAATAAATACACAGCAACAGGTAGAAGTAAAGAAAAAAGTATATGTTAATTAGCTAAACATTTAAAATGAATCTGTAAATTATTAGATATAGAGCAGTTTAATTCACATATTTATTTAAAAAAAATTTTTTAAAGAAAAAAAAAAAAAGATTTCCGCAGTTTTTTTTCTTGATTATTTTCTTTATTTAAATTTTTAATAATTTAAAGGTTATTTTACTTAAGTTATATTGTAACATGTTAAAATTATTTGCACGTTGTATAATTTTAATTGTTCAACAAATATTAATATGATATTGTAAAGAAAATTAATTTTTAAAGTACTCTCTAGTTTTTTAATATTCAAGCTTAATTACTAGCTCTTTTATAAAAAGTACTTATTTCCGTAAAGTCTTAAAGTTTGCTGGTTTTGTTATGAAACATCCTGTTTATGATTAAAAGAACACGAAATTTTCTTAAATAGGTTTTTTTTAATGCTTTTAATTTAGGAACGATGTTTATTTGTTTAAAAGTTAATTTAAAGTTAACAGTTATAAAATAATAACTTAAAAAAGAAAATGCTGTTTAAAAGAATTGGAAAACTAATAATATCAGTTTAACAAGATTAATAAACAATAAGATTAATAACACTGGTCTACGGTGTTTCGGTAACAACGGTCAAATTATTATTTTTATTATTAATTTCAATTTTTATTTAAATATTTGCAAGTAAAAAAGGTCCCACAACGTCACATTTTTCTGTTATAGTATCAGAAAATGACTATTTCTACGATTTTTTATCATTTTCACAGTGTCACAGGTGGTAACGGTAACCCTTCCTGCTAGCAACCCAGAGTCCTGGTAACTAACTCAGAGTCCATTCAACCATGTTTGTTCCATTTTTTTGTTAAAGTATCAGAAATGGCAAATTTCACTTTTTTTTTTTTTTTTTTTTTTTTTTTTAATGATTTATACAGTACCAGTCGACAGCAAAAGTGTCCGAGCACTAGCCAATAATTCCGATATCAAAAAAGTACATTTAATAATATTTTGTTAAATAAATCCTTGTCGAATCATGTTCTTAGACTGACTGAGGACATGACTCGACAAAGATTTATTTAAAAAAGCAGTATTAAGTGTACTTTTTTTTAGACAGGGGTTATTGCTAGTGCTCAGATACTTTTGCTGTCGACTGTAACACATAGTAACCTTTCGTGCTTTCAACCCTGCCTCCTGGTCATCCTCTCTGCTGGCAACTCCGGTTTGGCAAACATGAATTCGTACCTTATCTGTTTTTTTTTTGTTTTTTTTTCTTTCTGGTATTCTAGTTAACAGATATTCTTTGTTAAGTATGATTGTGCTGTTTTATAGTTAAAGTTTCATGTTCAAAATGGCAAGTTTTCAGTGTAGAACTTGTAAAACCGTACCCGATAAGTTTTGCTGTATCTGTGAACTAACTATTCATATTAAAATCACAAGGTAGACATTTAACACAAGACGCAAAAAAGCTTATTTTTTGTATTTTGGTTTTAAATTAACAATTAATAACAATTCAATCATTTAGTGTATTTGCCATGTTTTTATGTTCTACTTAGTCTACAATATGTATATTATCTCCATATTAACAGTATTCCATGCTAAATTAATAATATTGATAGTAATAATGCATGTCTTCTAAAGACTTTTGTACATTGCTTCCAGTACAGATTAAATAATCATAACAAGAAAACTGTACGTGTTACAGATTTTTCACTAATATTTTTTAATTATGCACTACAAAATTAGTTGAAAATAGTTAATTTCATTTCTGTTACCCGCCCATTTTTTTTTTTTTTTTTTTTTTTGTCGACTAGTGTAATTATTGCGACATAAAAGAAGACAATTATAGTTAAATTCGGACCATTTTAAAGAAAAATCTGGTGTGAAACAACCGCACGACTTTCATTACTCACTATTACTCGTACCGTGGGTGTTCAAATTATTAGAATTTTTTTTTTTTTACTTTGAAATTTTTTGGATTTTCTTAAAAAAAATACTGGACAAAATGGTAAGGGACCTCAGATATTCAAAGAACATTTAAAAACTCACATTTTCCACTAGCGATTTAGTTCAGAGTGCAATTAGGGGACCAACCACAAATTGAAGAAGAGTGAAAATACTTTGGATCACCCTGTATCATAAAATGCTACAAATGACTAGTAACTTTAACACATTTTTGTACATACTACAGATAATATTTGTTTTGGTGCAGGAATTGCGCAATTATTTAGGCAGATATATATTTTAAATGTTTTTGCTTATAACTAGAATGGATTGCCATAAAACTTTTACAAAATTTACAGAATATTTGAAAAAAACATTAGAGAAACATTATTCTGAAACATAAAATTCCCACGTGTAATATTCGCTGAGATATGAACATTTATATTTTACAATAGTAAATATCGTTTTACTGCGCATGCGTGAAAGATAGAAAAAAAAATTACTGCATAAGTTGAAAGCTAGATATATTCAGCAACTTTTGTCAAAAACTCATTTGAACAGAGTAAAAATTAAGAAAATTGTCGGCAAAAGAACGAGCTAGATTTTAGGTATTTTCCAGAGTTGAAATTTCATAAGGGGTTTTACCCATGCCGCGTATTTAATTTGACGATCCAATTATTTCAATGACGTTGAAAAAGTTCTTAAAAAAAAAAAAAAAAAAAAAAAAAAAAAAAAACCCTTTATGACTCACAAAACTTAGTAAATAAATAAAAATTTGTTAAAGTTACAAGTCTATAAGTTTTTTAAAGAATTTTTGCAATGGGGTCGAAATAATTGGATTTTAAAATTAAATATGAGGCATGGGTAAAACCCCTTATGATATTTCAACTCTAGAAAATACGTAAAATCTAGCTCGTTCTTTTACCGACAAATTGCTTAATTTTTACTCTATTCAATGAGCTTTTGATAAAAGCTTCTCAATATACCTAGCTTTCAACCAATGCAATAAAAAAAAATTTCCTTCTTTCGCGCATGCGCAGTAAACAAGAGTTACTAATATAAAATATAAATGCTCACTTTTCATCGAATATTACACGTGGGAATTTTATGTTTCAAAATGATATTTCTTTAATATTTTGTCAAATTTCCTATAAATTTTGTAAAGTTTTATGGAAATCTGTTCTAGTTATAAGTAAAAAAGTATTTAAAAAAATTAATTTTTGAATATATATCTATATATCTGTCTAAATAATTGCGCAATTCCCGTACCAAAGTACACAAATATTGTACATAATATGTGCCACAATGTGTTAAAGTTACAAGTCATTTGTAGCGTTTTGTAATACAGGGTAATTCAAAGTATGTGCGTTCTTCTTAAATTTGTGGACCCCTAATTGCACTCTGAACTAAATCGATAGTGAAAAATGTGTCTTTTTAAGTGTTCTTTGCATGTGTGAAGACTTGGGCCATTTTGTACAGTACTTTTTTTAGAAAATCCAAAAAATGTATTAAAAAAAAAAAAATCTAATAATTTGAACACTCACTGTATTATATGCGCGTTTGGGAGATAATGTGATAAGAAGTCATAAAATTGACCTAACAAACTAGACAACTAAAAAATTTCCTGTAAGAAAAAGCTGATACATGTGTAAAAAGAGAGAATCGACTCGTGAGTTTAAGTTTCTTTTGAATTACTTTAGTTTTTTTTTTTCTGGTGGCGTATTTTAAATTATTGATGGTAACGTAAATTCATTTAAAAAAATAAATAAATAATAATAATTCCCGTCCCTCCCCCTCCCCACAAAAAAAAAAAAAAAAAAAAAAAAAAAAAAAGTCACATTTTTACGGTAGACTACCTTGAATAAAGTAACATGTTTGGCAATATAAGCTTAAAAACAAAATTTGAAAAAAAGAAAGTCTTTTGTCCCAAAGTAAATTATGTTTAGGGTAGAATTTTAATTTATAAATTGTGTGTGAGAATAAAAATTTCAAATGGTTTGGTCTTAAAAAGCTTTATTGGACCAAACCATAAAGCTTTAAATTCTCATTAAAATATAATTTTTCAGGATGTCTTATAAAGACATAACGGTCATCAAATTATTTATAAAATATTCTGTTTATAGGAAATTGTCAATATCAAATCATTAGGGAAAACTTGTTACGTTCTTTTATTTAAAAATGATGATAATAACTGACACTTAAAGTTTAATTTTAACTCCTTCTAACTAGAAATGTAGTGCAATTTTGAAAATAATGACAAACTATGGTCGCTTTTTATTTCAGCTTTCATTCATAAAAATCTCTATTTACAGTGTTACAGATTTGCTTCCGTAAATTTGTAATTTCTTTAATTTACAGATTAAAATTTTAATTCCTAAAGAAAGCTCTTTAAATTAAAATTGTTTTACAATTGTCATTAACATTATAGTTATTGTACATTAATTATTTAAATTTGAAAAAAAAAAAAAAAAATTAACTACACTTCTAAAAGAGTTTATTGTTTAAAAAAAAAAAAATAATAAAAAAAATAATAATTGAGGTTTAGAGACTGAAAACAACTTTAATGAATTTTTCATTATTTTTTGAAACAGTATTTGAAAGTATGTTAAATGAGTAGTATTTTTTAGATCTAGGTTGTTTAAAAAAGGGAAAATAAATCTTATATAATATTTCTCGAACGTGGACCAGTTACGATTAAATTTTTTCTAAACGAAACGATAGTGACGTGAGGCGTTATTTGATTGATAACTCAGACCCAAAGCATAATATCGTCTGCTAGAGACAAAGCGATTATAAGCGCTTTGGCTGGCGATTTCGGCTACAAAAGTTTAATCTAGTACCCTTAAAATGCATGTTTTCTTAAAGATATTTAAAAAAATCAACTTTTGTTCTGAAACACATGCTCAAAATCTCATATTTACAAGTAAATATGGAAAAATTTAAAGCCAGTTAGGCCTCGCATTTCATGATGACTAGTCAGCTGGACGATGGTGGCGCCATCTACTACATTTTTACAGATTTTTTATTCATCATAAATAGAATAAACGCTATTGCTTTTTAGTTATTTATTTTGAACATATTTTTTTTAATTATGGAATTTCTGTTACGTATTTTGATGTGATATGGAAATTTAATTTCGTCAAACTTTAGGAAATAACTGATTTTTAATGTAAAAATAATCTAATTCTGAGAATTTTTAATTTAGTAGCGGAAATAATTATTTTCAAAAATTGAAATTATAATGCAAATGTCAAAGGTTTAAATCTCTTTTAATAATAATAAAGTGGGAAAAATTGAAATTTTCCAGCGATTTTATTTGAGATTTTTCTGAAAATTATATTAGGTACATCGATACTATCACCTAGATACTCTGGGCGGGAAAAGCTACTAAATAAATATAATTCTAAAGGAATGATACCCCAAAAATTAAATTTAAATATTGGAACACGAATTATGAAATTTTAATAGTTTTTGACTGAGCCCATTAACAAATTTTATTAACATAAAAAAAAAAAAAAATATCATAAATAAATAAATCCATATTTGTAAAATCTTCCTATTGAAAGAATAAGAAAGACGTTAAATAATTTTCTTTTGAAATTTTACTTAAATAAAATTAATTTCATATTTTAGTAAAGGATGTATAATAATTTTATTTCACAGATAAATATCTGTGCAAATGTTTTTTTGAATGTCTTTTTTTCCCTTTAATTTAGTTATTGAATTGTCAGTGAATAAAATGTATTTGATTTTAATTTTCTTATTTGTTCACATTCATATCTTTATCAATACATTTTATTTAGAATTCAAAAGAACTAGTTATTTAACAGTGGAAAAAAAAAGTTATAAGCTCTTTTTAAACTACTTTTTTATAAAATAGAGAATAATCAATTCGTTATAAAATGGTATTTTTGAATCTTCAAAGAAAACTCGCAACCAGAGAATAAAAGACAACATTTTAGGAGGGGGTGGGGATATTTTGTTAGCTTTTGTGAAATGACATATTTATCTTTTTAAACATAAGTTATTTCGTTTATATTCTTTTGTAATTGAATTTTTTAGTATTGCATAATAGCTGACTGTTAAGTCGTAAATATTAATGGATCGTTCTCCAAATATTTATTTATTTATTTATTTATCCTTGTTTAACAAAACGAAATTATTTCAAATCTTTAAAAGAATATTTATTGTAAAGCACAATTTTATACCAGTGTATGTCTCGCTATTTAAGTCGGAAAAAAATAGGAAAGGTAACTATTAATAAGATACGCAGTTTCATATTTTAAAGCAAAGAAGCAGTTTTTTTTTTTTTTTTTATAAAAAGATAAACATTATATTAAAATTATACTTGAAAAAAATTCCTGTAAAAAAATTAATTTAGCATTCGTTAAGTTTAGCATCTGTTTAATTTGGCATCCATTCAATTTTATTAAAAACTTCAGAATATGTGGCTAGATTCTAGCAAAATATGGTACTGCAGTAACTGCAACTGCAATTAGGAAACAGTATATAATAATCTATTTAAACAACTTTTAAAACCCAAATTCTTATTATAGCGTATCATATAAATCTTTTCGAAGTTTGAATAAAATTTAATTTGCAAAAAGAAAAAAAAAAAGTAACTTTTTTTTGCTTATTAACCAAAATTGGGGAAATTTGAACTGGGTTAAGAAAAGAGAAATTATTTCTTAAAATTCACAACAGATGGCAGCACCACACAATTGCCTATAAGTTTTGCGATTTCATTTTCTGATTAAGGGCCAATATCTGCAATTTAATTATTCGTTTGAGGCACCTTTTTATTATTATTTTAGTTTATTATTATTTTTTAATATTATAACTTAACATTTTACTGATTTGGTTAATGTTTATGTGTTTTTTCTAATCTTTTTTATTTTGTGTTGTTAATTGTTTCATTGACCTTTTAGTGAATATTCCGCCCAATAGAGGGCGCTTGTAGTCCACAGAAAACTATTTTTTGCTTCTAAAAAGAGATGTAAAAAAAAGGCTTCTTAAAAAAACTCTTCAAAAATTCTTAGAATACTGTTGCACAATATTAATTTGGTTTTAATAATAATTTGGCCTTTGGTAAATTAAAATTTTAATTAGGTTAGGAAATTTGTATAATATTTATGAGTTTCAAAATTTAAAGGTAAATAAGAAAACAAATAACGTACGAAAATTTCGCAAGAGATCGCTAGTTAAGTAATAAATAAGTAAATGTATTTGTATGTATGTATTAAAAAAATATAAAATAATTAGTTTTTCTTGAAGTGCTTTAAATGGACAATTGCGGAAAATGTCTTAAAAAAATACAATTATTATTTTATACTTGTTTAAGCTAAACAAAACTCCTGATTACGGATTTATTTTAATTGGATCCTTTAGGAAAATATTTACTGATGTGTAAATCATTATTCAAATACTGATTATTTAATTAATTTGTCAATCGATTGATTAAAAACAACAAAATTATCTTACCGCTTCTTTTTATTAAATGTTTCGTCTAGTAATAAGTTAATTAAATTAAATAAGTCTATGATTAAAATAAACAACTACATGTTTATCGTTTCTAGATAAATTTTGAAGAATGTCTATTTTCGATGATAAATTTAGCCGTCTGTTTTTAACTGTGTAACACGTGATTTCATTTGTAAGTTAATAAGGAAAATACTTAAATATTTTTAAAAAATTGTAATGAAGTTGTATTGTTAGAAATAAATACATTTATATAATAAAGAAAAATAAGAATGAATGCTAATAAATAAATAAAAAACGTTAATTATTTGGTTCGAAATAATTAAGCATGGCCTTTCATCAGGTGAAAAAAAATAGGCATGGAAGCAATAAAAGTACTAATTCACAGGTTTCACGCGTCACTCTTAGGGCATTTTTTACCTGGTGAAGCGTTTAGTTTAATTATTTCGATCCCAAACAGTTGTTTCGTATAATTACATCTTATATTTGTTTAAATGTTCATCATTCAACACGATATTTACATTGGACAGTTTGAAAAATAAGCAAAATAAAAATAAAATAGTAATATTTGATACTTCCGTAATTAGCGTAGATAACTTTTATATACATTTATATTACATATTCGTTTCATTTTCATGCGAAATTTTTTTTTCAGATGCCTATAAGTTACAAAGAATAAACTTTTAAACTGAAATTTATTTGAATGATTTTATTTATAAGACTTTAATTTAAAGATGGCTATTTTTGAAATTGTAGCTTTATTTTCGTTCATTAGAAAAATAAATCAAAGTGGAAAAAATCAATTTTAAATGGTGTTTATACGTATAAGTGCATTTTTTAAAGGGAAAAAAAAATGGGTTGTTTGGAAAGTAATTTCGTTTTTTCCTTTGAAAATGAAAGATGACTTTCTTATATTGTATAAACATTTTATTGAATTATATAATCCTCCACTTTGATCGGTTTCTTAGCGATCTCGAGTTGTTATTTGACAGTTTTCATAAATCAATACTTTATTTTGTCTTCATTAGCATAAACTGGTTTTCCAGAACGTCATGCATCTTCAACGGCAAAATGGCCGGAACAAAATTTGATAAACCAGTTTTGACACTGGCATTCTTTAAATAAATTTTCTGTATACACATCGTATACCTTTTTCCTTGTTTGAACAGTATTTTCGCCTTTTTGATAACAAAAACAAAATATGCCGAAAATGTCGCTTCCGATTTTCTTTATTTGATAGAGCACCAATCAAACCTATTGAGCAGAATAAAACGAACTTTTTCGCAAGCAAGCCTTGCTATATCAGCTGTCACAATATATAATGGTAATGCAGTATAATTGTGAAGATGGTATGAAAAAAATGCAATTAAGTCCTCTGCTGAGAAAAACGAAATTACATTCCGAACAACCGAATACAAAATACAATTTTTTGCTACATTATTTCGATCCTATTTATTGTATTAAGTACAGTCAGCAGCAAAATTATTCGAGCGCTAGCAATAAATCCTATATAAAAAAGTACATTTAATACTGTTTTGTTAAATAAATCCTTATTAAATCATATTCTTAGACTGACTAAGAACATGATTCGACAAGGATTTATTTAACAAAACAGTATTAAGCATATTTTAATATATATATTAATTTATTTTTATAAAGGAATTATTATATTAATTAGGAATTATTAGAATTATAGGAATTTTTATATTAATAATAATAATTATATATTGTCAGTCTTTCCTCTAAGTTAAAATCAGTTCTATATTTTTGTGTGTTAGTATTGTTTTGTATCTATTAATTGCTAAATTTTAAGATTAAAATTTAATACGATATTTATCATTT
This sequence comes from Salticus scenicus, assembly GCA_963930645.1. Taxonomy (NCBI): domain Eukaryota; kingdom Metazoa; phylum Arthropoda; class Arachnida; order Araneae; family Salticidae; genus Salticus; species Salticus scenicus. The sequence goes on along the minus strand of OZ005655.1, from coordinate 210,673,474 downwards.
ATATATATATATATATATATATATATATATATATAGTACGTAGGTGCGTTCGTGGGCGTTCAATCAATTAATACTAATTATTATTAATTATTTAATAATATAAAGACTAACTATAATACAGTTTATATACAAGATGAAAGTAGGGATCAACGTCCGTTTAAATTAAAGTCAGTTCATAATATCATAGGATAGTCATAGTAAAACAAAACAGTCACAGTTTATACGTAACACCAGTCTCATACAACTTTCAATCAACATGACTATTTAAGAAGATTATAATTGATATTTTGTCCGTTTAAGAGCACTCGTCTAATGCTCTTCGTCAAGGAAAACTTTTCAGCAGTTCATCTTACTGTTGCTCGTCGATATAATATTCGGTACAACTAGAAAGTATCTCTTCGTCAAAAATAATAACTTCATTACGTCTTTAGCTATTTTGTAAAAGAGCAGGCAGCAGAGCTGAAACACCGCCTCGTCCAAAGGTCCATCGTCAACTGAACCGTTTCTCGTATGTGCGTCAAGACTCCGTCTATGGGGATGCGTGCGCAGGCAATATGAGAGTGATGACGTCTTTCTCACGTCACGTATATGTTATCAGTCCTCAAGGCTGATCGCTCGTTGCTGCAGTGAGAGAACGGGATTTACGGCAAAGCTGGTTTAGAAATCAAATGACTGGACGAGCATGGTGCTTCCACTACATATATATATAGGAATTATTACTAGCGCTTAAATAATTTTGCTGCCGACTGTAAAACGTTGTTGATATGCTTATATATATAAAATATAAACAAGTTCGATTCATACATCAGTAATGCAGATTGAATTATAATCCCATTGCAAATTTAAAGGGTTTTATGAAGCAATTATGAAATTTTACAAATTTGTGTAATTTTATTTGAATTTCCTTTCATATTACCAACAAATGTTAGAGTATTCAATAGAATTTTTAATTCAGTGTCTGAATGTTGTACGTTTTTGGTAAATGAAAAGATTTCGATTTTTTTTTTTTTTTTTACTTTAACTGCAAATTTATTTTCAATTCTAATAATGATATAACTAATTCCGATGTACGTATGTCTAATGTTTTGTGCGATTACACTATGTGGTGTTCAGATTTCAATTCGAACAATCCGTACAACAATCTTCGGAAAAGTAGCTTACTTAACGAATTTCGACTTTGAATTCCATACGTTTCTTTAAATAAAAAATCCATAATCTTTAAAGGCCAGAACCACGCAACACAACTGATTGGGTTATGGAGGACAAATTTTAACCTTAGTAACGCTTATGTTAAAATTTGTTGATGTATATCTGACAAGATTCGATTAAATTCACCATGTAATATAAGAAAATTAAACCCCAAAGTAAATAACAAATAAAAGTAATTGAACAATAGTACTCAATTAAAAAGAAGTTTCAACATTTAATAGACTTTTCAGAGGGCAAATGTTATTTTTCATACTGTATAGTACCATTTCATTTTAAGAAATATAATAAATTAAAAAAAGAAAAAAAAATCGCCTTCAGATAAATGAATTAAATAATTAACAAATAATAGCGGTTGCTAAGATATCCAGACGATTGAAAGGGAAAAAAACAAATTTTAGAAAACCAAAGCTACTATGAGGCTTTTAACTATAACGTTAACGTTTAAAACTTTACGAGAATAAATTACCAGAATTGATACTTGTACAAACAAAATGTATGCTTGATACACACTTCTATTTTTCGATATGCAGATGTCGCTTTTCAAGTCAATATCTGTTTTCAGAATTTTTTAACAAAAATAATTTTTCTAAAGTTTTCAATTTTTAATTTTTTTCCCATTTTTTGATAGATTTGCATCAGCGACGCTAAAAAATTTCATATACCAACTTTCATGTTGTGTAAGTTTGTCATGTGAATATACGTTGAGTGGTTTTGTAAATGCATGAGCTACTCTCAAAAATAAGAATTTTGGTATTTCAAGAAAAATCAGGTTCATTGAAACATGGCGAGTTTTTATCTTAGAAAATTCGTTCAAATCTCATCTTAAAACATGTGAAAAATCATGATGAAAAGTGTTTTACATTATTTTGATAAAATGCATACTTTTTTTAGAAAAATGCGTCGGCAGCGAGTTTAGTACAAAATATATAGCACTATAGGCTTTGCTAATAGTTGCCTTTTGACTTTGTGGTTGGATGGTTGGTTATTTATTTTGGGAGAGGGTTGGGCCGAGCAACGGCTGTGCTATATATATTCATTTTAACAATTTGAGTAAAAATTATAAAGCGCTCATCAGTGAATTTCTTAAAAGTAAGACCAAATATAAATTTAAAAATTATAAGTGTAAAATTTTCCTCACAAATCTCTTAAAAATTATACTGCTTCTTCGATCATCAGGCAAGCTTGAATGAATTTCTGGGAGAACTTCTTCAGAATCAGTTTTCAATACACTGGCATGTCTGCTCAAACTGAAAGTTCACCAAAAATAAAAAGTGAGTATATCAGCCTATATATATATATCTGGTTATTACATCTTAAATTATTTACTTGCAAATTAAAGAAAATAAAATAGTAACTTAAAAAAATCAAAACACCCTAACTCGTAACTTTTTTTTCTTTTCTTTTCTTTTCTTTATGTATGTGACAATCATAAACATGAATGCTATAAATTGAACATGCAAAAATTCCGTGTTTAGATAATTTAATGTAAATCAGCCAAATAGTGACGAAATAATCATGCATTTCAGAAATTGTCAATAAAAATGCAGCATATTTTGTAAATTATGCATTAATCCCCCAAAGTTTACTCATTTGTAGTGAAATAATATCACATATTTCGAGAATGAACTTTGAAAAACGGCATTTGCTTATTAGCGGTGAAATATTAACTAATTTCTGTAACTGGTGAGAGAAAAAAAAATTATGTGTTGTGTTTGTATAATTAGCCACGATCTATGTACAATCAACTCCCTCTAATCTACGAAAGTTTTGTCCAAAGGTTGTGTAGATGTAGGAATTTGCGAATTATAATTTCTTTGTTTACATTTAGGGCCTTTGTTTATATCCATAGCCTTTGTTTAGATTTAGGTCTTTGCTTACATTGCAGGTCTTTGTTTACATTTGGGCCTTTTTGTTTACATTTATAATTTACAGGGGAAAAGTCTGATTTTATTCATATAGATGAACGTAGTATGTCATTATCTACTAAATTACCCGCAATGATGAAAAATAGGATTGATTTTGTACAGTATCTCTGATAGTTTAAAAAAAGAAAGAAAAAAGCTGATAGTTACACGTTTTAGCGCTATATACGTTGGAAATGTGGGACGCAGTCATTTGCCTATATATAGACATATTTGCTTTCTTATTGGATTTTTTTTTGTTTTCCTTAGCTTTATCAATCCGCAAATTAAATGGTTGCGTGAGTAACGAGTTCCTCCTCTCCCTCTGTACAATCATCAATCTTTTTCTATTCACAGCTGGATGTATTTTTCACCACTCTGTATTATTACTATTATTTTTTTCCTGGACACTTTTATGGTGTCATTTTGTTTACTCTTTAGAGTAATTTTTCTTCCGTGAAATCCTCTCTTATTATTATTTCATTTCATTCATGCATTATTATTTTTAATTTTTATTTATTTATTACGGTTTTTGTACTTCTTCAATTACAGTACTATTAGAAACTATCCAATATATATATATTACTAGCAAGTCTACCCGACGTATAACTATTTACAATTAACGTGAGATTACAAAAGAAGGTACACATCTCTACGAAAATATTTATTTATACACGGATTCCTTATAAAAAAAACGTGCACGAATTTTCGTACCACAACTAATATATTTTTTATATATAATTTTTATTATTATTCACACGAAATTAAAAATATTTTATTTCTGGGGGGAAAAAAAGTGTATTTTATTTGTTTATTTTGGCATCAAATATTTTTATTTTCATTCATTTTATTTAATATCTTTTGATCCAAATAACCGATTGAACTAAAAAATACTGCGTTTGCTAGATTTCGTCTTGATTAATAAGAATGCTAATTTTGGTAGCGGTCAGTTGAACAGTGTAGATTTCTATAGCGAACTAAAAATCCGGGCAATCAAACAATCAGCTTTATATATATAGAAAGAGAGAGATTAATGGAAATGTGTATATGCATTGGAAGTTTAATTGTAAATTGACACAAAAGGGAACATACTAAGTTTCATCTGTATTTGTACAACATATTAGATTTTTGGAAATTTTATAAATTAAAAAAACTTTAATATTTCTCCATTACGTTTTTTGTTGCATGAAGTACAAGTATCGAGATTGAACACCCATATAGAATTTACTTAAATATTTATTATAAACATATAGTGGCGCGTCTAATAAATCCACGTAAATAAAGCAAATAGTTTGTCGGGAACACATCCGGGTAGACCACTCCCATTTTTGATTGGTCTAGATCTAACTACTTTAGTGATGGAAGTTGGCCTTTTTTTTTTTTTTTTTTTTTTAAGTAAAAACTGGTGAATTTTTTAAAAAGATACTGCATAGATGTTATACTTTTTAAAAGAGCTCTAAAAATTGTTAATTTTTTGTGTGAGCACTATATACATCAAGTTATTAAAAATATTATGTTGCGGAGTTTTCTTTTGATTAAATAAAATATGAAAATAAATATTAGTTATAATTTACTAGTTGCCAAAAAAAAAAAAAAAAAAAAAAAAAAGTTTTTTTTTTTTTTTTTTTTTTTTTGGGGGGGGGGGGACATAAAAATAAATACATTTCATTGAACGTGAACATTAAAAAAATGTAAAAAATTAATTATTCATCTCACAAAAATTGACGTCATTATCACTTTAAAATTTTCTACACATTGATAAAGTGCTAATGTAGTTCTTTAGCTATAAGATTCAACAGAAAATTTAAAAACATTGTATATAAAAAGGTTTTTTCTAATCTTATAATTATTTATAATTTTTCTGTCATTTCGGCGATGAGTTGATATGGATATCGCAAATGCATAGGTGAACATTTTCGCGAGAAACGTCCGAGCTACTTCAGTGCCAAATTTCAAGTTCCGCCAAGAGGTGAAAGCTTTTTCAATGTTTTCGCACAATTTTTCTCAATTTCGTTTTAAATATTTTTGTAATGCGAGTGGGGAAAAAAGGGGAAAAACATTTTTTAAAATTGGTCTAATTATATAAAATATCTTCATGTAAAATATTATGCGTTTTTCGTTCTGTTTATTATTAAAAAAAAGAAAATGACTAATGCAGTTTTTCCTGTATCATTGACATTTCTATAAATTAAATTAAATTATCTAGAATCAATACGTTGCGATGAAGAAGTCTCTGCCGAAGTCAGCGAGGGCCCGAAGAGAAGTTTTTAAGCAATTTCAGTGTATTTACTTTTTAGTTTTAATTTGTAGAACGGTATAAAAAAATGATTTTTTTTTTTTTTTTTTTTTTTTTTTTTTTTTAAATTCATTTAAATATAGCGACCAGCGAAGCGGGCAAAGATTGCTAGTTGTAAATAAAGCAAACAAATAAACTATAAAACTTGAAAACAAATATTAAGCAAAATTATATAAATCTTAGAAAAAATCTTACAAAGAATGTAAAAAGAGTATCCTTTTTCTACATCCTTCACATTTATCGTGAAAACGATCCGATTAATCGATGTTTTTCAGTATATTCGTAAAACATTGGAAAAAGTTTCACAAAACTAATTTTTCCATTTATTTTAATTTATTTTCTTGAAACTGAATCTTTTAAGTTTGAAAAACAGGATTTATATAAATTTCTAGATAAATTGTTGAAGGAATACGTCTGATTTAACACTCACGTTAACATTGGATTATAAAATTTCTTTGAAGTACCCTTTCTTTGAAACAAATTAATTTACTAAGTACGGCTAATTTCGTTTGAGAGTAAATTAAGAGATTTAATGAAAACACGAATAAGCGAACACGAAATAGATTTTCCAGTATAATAGACCTTAATTAAATTCAACATCTGTCATAGATTCAGCTTAAAGTAAAAGAGATATATCAAATAAAAACTCGTTCATTAAATTTGTTTTAATCGAATCAAATTACTAATTATTCAGGATTCGTATCTCAGAATTCTCTAATTAGCTTTTTTCTATTGATAAAACGTGTGACATATAGACCAATAAAGCTCTTAAAAGAGTAATATAAGATTACAGCACGTTACGGGTGAATTAACAAGACAATGATAAAGAAATTTTAATCTATTGTTTGAAAGAGCTTCAGTTGCTTTAAAGCTTTGGGAAATAAATTTATTGAACACGCAGTTTATCATGATTGCATGATGTGTCTTGTTTTCCATTTGTCATCGGTGCGGATAGTCTTTTATTAGTTACCCATGATACTATAGGTATGGGGAACTTAGGTAATCATGAAAATTTTTGACCTCCGTTTTTTGACATTTTTACACTTTTTCAGGTGTGAGAAATCCAAAAATATCAAAATGGGTATGGTGTCTGTTTGTAGAGTGTCTGTTAGTTTGTTAGTATGTTAGTCTGTATACGCGATATCTCACGAACAAATGATCGCAGAGAGGTCAGACCAGTTTTAAAGTGTTAGTTATGACGCTGGTTCCTATTCATTCACAATATTCTAATTAAAAAATTTCAGAATTTATTAGAAATTTACTATTTTCTTAACATGGGAGAATAGGGCAAAATTTCACTTAAACGTGCATGAAAAGAAATATTTTTATCGTAAAGATGTAATAATAGCTTTTAAATATTAGTTTTGATGCCGGGATGAACACCATTAACTAGAAATATGCTACTTTGAAAATTTCGCGAGTTATTCGAAATTTACAAATTTCTTAACATGGCAGAATACAACAAAATTTCGCATAAATGTCCCTTTTGAAGGATATTTTCATCGTAAAGGTGTCAGACTACTTTTAAAATATTATGCCAGATGCTGGTATAAACATCCTTGACTACGAACTTTCTAATTTAAAAATTTCGTAAGTCACTCGAAATTTACGATTTACTTAATATGGCGGAATAGGGCAAAATTTCGCATATACGTCCACTTTGAGAGATATTTTCATCATAAAGATATGTCAGAACACAATGTCAGATGAATTTTTTAATTTAAAAATTTCGTAAGTTATTTGGAATTTACGATTTACTCAACATGGCAGAATAGGGCAAAATTGAGCATAAACGTCCATTTTGAGGATCATAAATATATCACACAACTTCAAAATAACAATGATGCTTTTTTGAACACGATCGACTACAAATATTGTAACAGGAAAATTTCGTAAGTTATTCGAAATTTAAGATTTTATGAACATAGCAAAATGGGGCGATATTCCATATAAATATGCATTTTGGGGATTGTTGCATTGAAAATAAAAGCATGAACACTAAACTACGAAATTGACCCCAATAAAATAAATGGATTAGAATTAGAAAAATACATCCAACTGAACGGTTGGTAGCCTATTAGGCGGGGAATTCGTTCTCTCACTGTGTCAACGCTTAGTCAAATTCATTTCCCTTAACATGAATATAATATGTTTTGTACTAAAAATTTATGAGAGCATACATATGATGGGGAACTGAGCAGAGTCCACCTATACCAACTAGTTTTTCTTTTTTCTTCTTCATTTTTTTTTTTTTTTTTTTTTTTTTTTTTTGTAAACTTACTTTATTTTACAGTCTTTATTTTGAATAAGTTTTGTTTAAGCCACAGTGACATTTAACTTTTTGTTAAACCTAATTCAACTAGTCAGCGTTGTGTACCTCTATGGTCGCAGCTTTGCCTTTCGCTGATTTGAAAGAGTGCATTACGCAAGACAACGGCAGAACAATATTATAGAAATCTCTCCATATTTCATCTTAAACTGAAACACACAGTGTTTAAGCTTATATCTTCTATTTAAATAAAATGTCATTATCTGACTTAATTACAATTACAACTTAATAACAATTTGCCGCCATTTTTAGCATAGACATAAACCATTTAGTAATGCGTTACATAATTTTTAATGGCATGAAAATAAAAAACGAACGTCCGGAAAAACAAAATATGAAAGTGTCAGATGCCGTATAAACAAAACAACCCCAAGGTACAGGCTACTAAAGAGGGTAATTCAAGCCGCTTTGCATACAGTGCGCGAAAAATGTATAAGGACAGCATTAAATTGAATGAAAATATGCTTTATTTTCATTTCATCTAAATGAAATTTTTATAAGTTTGACTTCTGTTTCATAATTTTGTAATAACACTTATATCACATAAAAAACAAAATTTGGCTTCAAAATATTCATTTTACAATAATTAACACTAAAGGAAATTTGGACAAAAGTATAAGGACATGTTTTAAAATACTTAAAATTTTATTCAATAATCAAGAAAACTACATTTTTTTCAATCACTTGATTAAGCCGAGAGGTCATGGATCCTGAAAGATCTTTTGGAGTGTCCACGGCCATTTTTCCAAAAGCGTCTTTGATAGCGAAGACAAAATCCTGTGTGCATTAATATTGTGTGCCATTTTTATAAACTTTTCGGGCTAGAAGCCCCCATAAGTTTTCTACTAGATTAAGACTGGGACTCCTCGCCGGCCAATCAAGTAAATTTACAGAACTAGTGGATCTGCAGATCAGGAGCTTCAACGTCCTATTTGCATCAGACATTTTTCAATAGGTCATTTTTATTTATTCCTTATTACATAATAGTATATATTGATTCGATCGACTTATTACGAACTTATCGATCTTACGAACTTATTCGATCGACTTATTACGTACATTCCTGAGGGGGGCTGCCGCCACCCTCAACCCCCCCCCCCCCCCCCCGCTGTATCTCTCTTTGTATACCTATTTGTATATCATATAAAGTGTTACGGAATTGTAAATAATTGCATTTATTTTTGTATAAATTTTTTCAAAGAAGCTTAGTAAGTCGATAAAATGCTAATTTTGTGCATTTCTAGTCGTTTTAGCGTCAAAATAACCTAATTTTCCTTTAAAAACGCATTAAAAAGCACCATATAAGGGAAAAAATGGATTTGGCGCCATATTTGGCGATTTTTTTGGCGACCTTGGTGAGAAAATCCTTATTAGGGATATACCAAATATCGAAGCTCTAATCTCATTGGCTGATGAGATACGATAATTTTCCAGAACAGTCTGTGTACGATAGAATAGTATAAAAGGAGCATTTTTTTTTTAGCCAAGGCGGCCAATCTCAGATCAGTGTCAGATTCCTCAAATGCTTGCTTTACTTTGAGCCTCTTTGAATGAGACTTGTTTTATGTGTTATTGCTAAACAGTTTGTACTGTTGTTTTAGCTATGTTTACTGGTTGAACTGAAGCTGATACTTGGTTTATAGACCTGTATTTTTTCTGGAACTTTCTGTGAATAAATCACTGAATTTTTGCAAGTTTCGCCTTTCATTCTCGGACAACTTACGAACCCCCAAGTACGCAACAATGTGTATTCTTAATAAACGACGGTCTTGTATTATTTCCCTTAAATTCATAAATACCAAATTTCATACAAAAAAAATTACATAGCATATCGGAAATATTTTGCGTAACCTTTAAACTAATTATCAATTCTGTGCCCACAACAGGAAAACATGCTTTTAAAATTCTAATAAAATTTCATTATATTTGATGGGATGTAACCATGTTAAAATACACTTTTAAGAAATACCGACTATAGACCGTAATAGTACGAAATTCCTTTATGTATCCCGGAAAAGTAGCCACAGTCATTATAAACGCCAATAATAAGAATAAACCAAATTAATTATAACTCATTAATTTTTCAAACTAATTTGACATCATTTGGATGATTACAGTACATACTCGGAATTATTTTGTGTGGTCCCATAAATTATTTAGTCTATACATAACCTTTTTTAAGAGAAAACATGATTTTAAGCATTTTTATAATGTATGTTAACTTTATTAAGTTCAATTCAGCATAAACGCATTAAAGTGCGCGCTTAAATTAAAAATTTGTCCATAGGCTCTAATGTTACAAAATTCTTTCGTGTGCCTTTGTAAACGAACCACAAGCATTGTATACACCAGTAAAAACTATTCAGCTTATTTTGCGTTTAAAATTAATAAATGTACCAAATTTAACATCGTTTGGATGATTAAGTGACATTGTCAGAATACTTTTGTAAGGTCCTGTACATTAATTAGAAAGCTTAAGAGTGCATATTTTCTTCAAACCACATAAGTTTAAGCATCTTACTCACGTACTCTAGTTTCATTTTCTTCATTGCAAATTAATGATATTAAAATGCGTTTTAATGAAATTCACCCCATACGCCGTAATGTTAAGAATTTTGGCGTGTCCCTGTACACAGTTTATAAAAAACATAGCAATAAAAATTATACAGCTACTTATATGCAAAGCTTGAACGTGTGTGCCAATTTGCAAGTCAATCGAAGGGTTTTTGCGGCGGCTATTGCGGTACATACAAATTCTTCCCATAGGCCGAAAGGATAAGAAAAATTTTGGCGTGTCCCTGTACACGAACAACAAATGGAATACACACCTAACACTTTACAGCTAATTCCGTTGGGCTGATGAATATGTGTACAAAATTGCAAGTCAATAGCGTTATTTTTGGGACCGCTATCGCGGTACATACAAATCCTTCCCATAGGTCGTAATGATAAAAAAAACTTTGGCGTGTCCCTGTACACGAACTACAAATGGAATGCACACCCAAAACTATACAGCTAATTTCATGGGGATCACGAACATGTGTACAAAATTTCAAGTCTATAGCGTGATTTTTGCAGCCGCTATCGCACGACAGTCAGACAGACAGACGGACGGACGGACAGACGGAACCCAAAATCCTTTTGAGTCTCGACAGAGGGCCTCCACTGACGTTTCGGCAAAAATTGGAAGTCAATAGCTTGATTTTTGCGGTGGCTATCGCGGTACATACAGATTCTTCCCATAGGCCGTAATGATAGAAAATCTTTGGCGTGTCTCTGTACACGAACTACAAATGGAATACACACCTAAAACTATACAGCTGATTCCGTTGGGCTCATGAACATGTGTACCAAATTGCAAGTCAATAGCGTGATTTTTGTGGCCGCTATCGTGGTACATACAATTTCCTCCCATAGGCCGTAATGATAAGAAAAACTTTGGCGTGTCCCTGTACACGAAGTACAAATGGAATACACACCCAAATCTATACAGCTGTTTTCGTGGGGCACATAAACACGTGTACCAAATTGCAAGTCAATAGCGTGATTTTTGTGGCCGCTATTGCGATACATACAAATTCCTCCCATAGGCCGTAATGATAAGAAAAACTTTGGCGTGTCCCTGTATACGAACTACAAATGGAATACATACCAAAATCTATTCAGCTGATTTCGCAGGGCTTATGAACATGTGTACCAAATTTCAAGTCAATAGCGCTATTTTTGCGGCCGCTATCGCGCGACAGACAGACAGACACAGCCCAAAACCGTTTTGAGTCTCAACAAAGGGCCTCCACTGACGTTTCGGCAATTAGCAGAGTTTTGCGCTCTTAGAAACGTGTATCAAAGCATTATCCTGTTGAAAAATATAGTTCCTTGAAGTAATAAGTGGCGCTTTAGGTAACACACTTTCTCCTAACGTATCAAAATACTTGTCTGAATTCATTTTACTGTTAATAAAGACTATTGGAGTAGTTCCATTTGCCGCAAAAGCGCCTCAAACCACTACCGAGCCACCACCATATTGACGTTTGGAAAACACTTCTTTAGTTTTTCGCAGATCATACCAAAAATAACGATAACCATCAGGTTGAACTTTTTTTCGTCAGAAGAAAATACTTCCCATTTTTGACCAAAAGAAATATTTTTTTTTTTTTTTTTTGCAACGTCAACTCTTCTTCTCTTACGATGATTTGTAAGAGGTGGATATGACACTAATTTTCCATAAGAAACATGAGGATGTTTATTTAAAACAGTTTGAACAATCCTTGATGAACATGGTAAATAGACAAATTTTGTTTAACTTCATTTGCAGTTTCTTTTTTCTGGCAAGCTCTCTTTACAATCATTACTTTCTTCTATATGTAATATAGAGAAAGTATTGGATTCGCGAAAATTTTCGACCTCCGCTTTTTGACGGATCTACTCGTTTTGGGATGTCCTGAACACGAATTGATAGTTTTTAGAAAATGTCTGTCTGTCTGTCTGTCTGTGGTTTATTGTTTTCACCGTATCTCACGAACCAATGAATGAAATTCAACCAAACTTGGTATATAGTTGGACCCTGGCGGGGCATTGTGCTGATTAGATTTGGGGATCAATAGCCCAGCAGGTGGCGCTGCGATCGCATTTTATGTAAATTTTTAACATGGCAGTATAGGACAAATTTTCGTATTTTTCACCGTATCTCACGAACCAATGAATGAAATTCAACCAAACTTGGTATATAGTTGGAACCTGACGGGGCAAGGTGCTGATTAGATTTGGGGATCAATCGTCCGGCAGGTGGCGCTGTAATCGCAAAATTTCGTATTTTTCACCGTATCTCACGAACCGATAAATGAAATTAAACCAAACTTGGTGTATAGTTGGACCCTGACATGGAAAGTGTCTGATTAAATTTTGGGATTAATCGCCCAGCAGATGGCGCTGTGATCGCATTTTATGTAAACTTTTAACATGGCAGCATAGGACAAAATTTCGTATAAATGTACATAATGAGCGTTATTTTAAACTTGTGATTGTAAAATTAGTATGAATTATTGATAATAGTAGTATGTAACTAGGAAAAAAACTTTGTTCATGGTGGGGGGCATCGTGGGGAAATACCCCCCCCCAAGGGGGGTAAATTTTCACAATGGGTATCTTTCGAAAGATCAGGTTGATAATAGTAGTAGTTAACTAGGAAAAAATTTTTGTGCATGTGGGGGCATCGGTTCCCCCCCACCGGGGGGGGGGAAGTACCCACCCGGGGGGGGCAAAGTTTCAAGATGGGTATCTTTCGAAAGGTCTCGTCAATACCTTTAAAACGAATGGTTGAACCATAAATCTGTGATAATTTAAAACAAAGTTATCGATTTTTTTTACTTTTAACAAAACAAAACTTAGAAAAAAAATCGCAATTTTTTTTTTTTTTAAACGAAATTTAACCAAACTTGGTATTTAGTTTGTCCCCGACATTAACTGGTGCTGATTATGTTTGTGGATCAATAGCTCAACAGGTGGCGCTGTGATAGCATTTTATCTAAATTTTTAACATGGCAGCATAGGACAAAAATTCGTATAAATGTGCATAATAAGAGTTGTTTTAAACTTGTGATTGTAAAATTAATATGAATTATTGATAATAGTAGTATGTAACTAGGAAAAAAAATTTCTGCATGGGGGGGGCATCGCTTCCCCCCCTGGGGGGGAAGTACCCGCCCCGGGGGGGGATAAATTTTCAAGATGGGTATATTTCGAAAGGTCTCGTCAATACCTTTAAAACGAATGGTTGAACTATAAATCTGTGATAATTTAAAACAAAGTTATCGATTTTTTTTTACTTTTAACAAAAAAAAAAAAACTTAGAAAAAAAATCGTCCTTTTTTTTTTTTTTTTTTTTTTTTATATTGTTACTGGTTGAATATGTATAGGTAAATATAGAAGAAAGTCTTGTGGTGGCCACAACATACTGGTTTTTTTCTGTCGACGAGTGAGAATTTCTGGTCTCTCAGTTCGTTTTTACATGACGTACATTCTAGGATTTTTTTAGAAAATTATAAACTACCGTTTTAGATCTCTTGATACTTTTTGAAATTTCCCGCCCACTTAATTCACATTTTCAAAAAGCAACAATTTTCCCTTTATCAGAGTCAGATAGTTGAGTTATTTTGGGCATCGTTAAAAAGTCACGATGAAAGTCCACGAGTGCGAAATTTCTTTCACAAACCAATCTTTTAACCCGGGATTGTCATTTTCTGTTTTCAAATATGCAAATTTTTCAATAATTAGGGAAGAAAAAACAATGTCTTTATGCTTTTTTCAATATCATTTGGCTTTAAAAATCAAAATGTAAATTTAAACCGATTTATATTTGAAAATTTCACTTAGTTTACACAAGAAATAATTTAATTTTCTCGTATTTTTACTTCAAAAAATTTGCCCACGATTCCGTAAACAAGACCTCTAGAATTGGCGATTTTTCGCGTGTCCTAATACTTTTTTCGCGCACTGTACAACAACTTATAATCTTCAGTTTATTTCTGAAAATAATTAAAGTGTATTTTATGTAGATGAGTTAATTTTAAAAGGCACAGTTTTGAACACGAAAGTTTATAGTCGAGTTCCAATTATTATTTTATGTGTTAATATAAAATTAATGAGTGGATATTTTTTTTATTTTACGCGTTTATTAAACATTGATTAAAAAAATAAAAGAAAAGAATCTTTAAAAATCTCAAATTTGGAGGAAATTTGCTAAAGTTTTGTAGTTTAACTGAGTATCGACGCATAATAATAATAAATAAACTAGTATGTTGTGGCCACCACATGACTTTCTTTTATATTTTCCTATACAAATTCACTCAGTAAAAATAATTTATTAAAATTATTATTAAAAAAAAATTATCTTCCATGATAATGCAGACGATTTCAATATTAGAGAAGTAGTATCACTAAAAATCCAAAAAAAGTTGAATTTATTCTCCATATTACATTTTTTTCCCTGTTAAAAATGAAAAAAATCGATAACTTTATTTTAAATTATCACAGATAGATGATTCAACCATTCGTTTTAAAGGTATTGACGAGACCTTTCGAAAGATACCCATCTTGAAAATTTACTCCCCCCAGGCGCGTACTTCCCCCCTAGGAGGGGAAGCGATTCCCCCACATGCACCATTTTTTCCCCTAATTAACTACTACTATTATCAATAATTCATATTAATTTTACAATAACAAGTTAAAAATAACTCTCATTATGTACATTTATAGGAAATTTTGTCCTATACGGCCATGTTAAACATTTAGAAAAAATGCGATTACAGCACCACCTATTGAGAGGTTGATCCCCAAATCTAATCAATACCAGTTTATGCCAGGGTCCAACTAAATACCACGTTTGGTTAAATTTTGTTCATTGGTTCGTGAGATACAGCGTCCACAAAATTCGTGATACACACAGACACACATTTTCTAAAAACTATCAAATCATGTTTAGGACATCCGAAAACGTGTAAATCTATCGAAAACTGGAATTCAAAAATTTTCACGAATCTAATGCTTTCTTTATATTACATATAGAAGAAAGTAAATATATATATATATATCCACAAATAATTCGGATTGTAATTTTACCATTTATTAAATTTAAACTTAAAATTTCTAGGTTTATCAAAGAATCGCTAAAAAAAAAAAAAACTATATAATAACCTACTTCTTCGAATACGTCATTACAGAGAAAAACAAATCGGGACTTTTGAATAGAGCAATAAAGAAATGGATTGAACAATTACTTAGTTACAGGATCGTTCAAATGGCTACATCGAAATATATGCTTAAAGAACACGACCGTTTAAAAAAAAATAAGTAAATAAAGTTAATGTTTCATCAAAGCGTGTAAAAATTCGATTTTCTTATTCTATTAACGTGTAATCTAACGTTTTCTGAAGAAACAGGATGGTAATTTTTAAAATGAGAAATATTTCCGAGCATTTCTCGGACAGAAGCGAAGCTATATCAGGATAATGGTTTCGGCCAAAACACGACAATCAAGCAAAACTGTTTGCAAGTTATCATCTAAAGACATTTTTTAACGAGTTTTGAATAAAAAAGTTTATAAATTAAGATCTTATTAATTATAAACACAGCAAAACATATTCCTTGGATTATTTTGCAAGCGTTAGTATCTCTCGCATAAGGGTCCTTTCCTTTGTGAGGGTATACGGCTGTAGGAACTCAAAATTAATAGCAGTGTTAGACGTTTTTAGTATGTAGAGAAATACCGTTGTAATATTCTTTTCCGAACAAATCTCTTTATAATTCTAAAACATGAAATTTTTTTTCAACATTTTCATGAATTTAAAGGATTTTTCTATATATACATCCATCTAACAGCTTGTCATTGCCAGGAACATTTGTTTTTCTTGATAATACTCTCTTTTACGTTGTTGAAAATATTGCAAAATTAAGCAGTTTCCTATTTGGATCAAAGCCGATTATGAGGAATCTTGGAGATTAGGATATTGATATAATAAGTTACAAACTGGGGGAAAAATTAGTTTTCATTGATAATCTGCTCTTTTCTGATGGGAGAGAGATAATACAATAAAATAAATAAATAATATTTAAAAAAAAAAAGAACTTTGTTCAGTATAAAGATTTTTTTTTTTAATTCGAAATTGATTTTATAGATTATCATCAATTTAGTTAAGTTTCACGGGTAACTTGTTCATCTAACGGGGAAAATTTTTCAGAAGGAAAACTACTTTGAATTATGTTTTAAGCTTAATAACTGAAATTGAAGAAATCCATATAATAATTTACTTCAAGAATGTGATTTTTTTTTTTTTTTTTTTTCAAAGTTTTTCCAATACGTACGCATTCTCAGAATAGAATTGTCATCAAAACGTGCCCTTTTGAATAAATAAAGTATAAACGCACTTTTTATGCTCTCAAGATTTACGTGTAATAAAATACTAAAACTATATAGTGATAAATTTTGTAACTGCCTTCTTTTAAAACTGATTACTTACATAAAAAAAAAAAATCTATTGAAAATTGAACTGCGGTATTTTAAGGGTATTTTAAAATATGCAGTATATTATAATATAATGAATTTGAGTATCGTAAAATAGTATTGTTTTCATATTACAGTTCGACGAATCAAGATTAGAAGAAGCCTTCAGCATACCAGAAATTGAACAGCTGGAAGTAGAAGAGGAAACAGGACGTAAGACTTTTATGAGATAATCCTGATGGTCATTTTAAATTCCATTAGTTTTTAAAAAAAGAAAAATATTGTTCAATTTAAATAATGGTATATGGACATGCTTTAATCGTTTATAAATTAAAAGTGATAACTTACAATATTTTATTTAAAAAAAAAAATAATAATAACAGAAGCTTTAACAAAATTAAACAAAGTGTTTTTGATTTCACGAGAAAATCCAGCTCCAATGAAGGATCGAATATAATTAATGTACGAATGTGTATATATATATATATATATATATTTTACAGACAATTAGTTTTATCGAAGATTGTAGTCGAGAAGTGTTGGGTTCGATCCCACGTTGGTCTCGTTGTCTTTAGCCGTTTTCGATTTTCCCTGATTGGGTCCTAAATTCACGTACATAACTGGCCAGGATCCCTTAGACAAACCCCCTTTAAAGGCATTCCACGCTGGCTTACGACTCTTATGTAGTCAATCGGCCTTGACCGTCTAGTAGTTACCCTAGAAGTTACCTTATTAGTAAACAAAGAAGAGTAATTATACAACTAGACTAAAAAGACTACTATACTACAAACTAAAGAGACTAAAAACGATATTATACAACCAGATTAAGGAGACTGTATACGATTAAATAACGCAATAATTGTTATTTATGCTGATCAAATTATAGTAGATGATAAGTTTAATTTAAAATAGATTAATAGGATTTATCCCGAAACAAAATTGTTTGCAGTGTCATAATTTGAAAGCTATTCTGTAAATTGTACTCAGTAAATTTAAACAAATAAATAAAAGTAAACTAATAAAACTTTATTAATGAATAATTTTTATAAATGTGTTACTTTCTAAATCTTGAGTATCTTGCATTCATTTATTTTCAGCTTCATTTCCTTCAATATCTTTTCTATCACTCGACAAAATTTTCTGTGATAGTGAAAAGATTCCTAAGTACATGAATATCGCGTAACACATTTAATTTTACATTCAGAAATATAAAACCAGTAAATTTGCTGAAATGAAAATGTGCTCTGGCTCTTAGAAAACTATACAACTGATATTGAATACGTTTAACTACTTGACATTTTCACTGTTTCTAAAATTATACTAATGCAATACAATCTTCAGAATAAACTTTATACGAATAAAATTCAGACTTTAATTCCATTCGACAGATATTTTACTGTGTAAGAAATAATACAATTTTAGCTATAAATGTATAAAGTTTCATTATGAAAAAGATTGATTTTCTTGTTTTTGAAAAGTGACATAACTTTTATTGGAAGTTTTAGTTTATATTTTCTAAATTTTTATTATTATTGTAATTTTCATGCATTACGTAAATGACAATTAAGATTTAACATTTCTTAACCCCTACACACCCTGCCTGAGAGGCCTGTTCTGGTTTTTATTCTCTAAATATCCTACACATGATTTTTAATTCAAAAACACCCATATGGTGACCTCATTAGGAGTGATTAGAAAGTAATAAACGAAAATTTGATGCATAAGTACGAATTTATTGATTGTAGTACAATTATTTTAACAATAAAGTATTTACCTGGCCCCTCAAGCAGGGTGCGCTCGATTTTGTTTGTCCTACGGGTGCGCCTGACGTAGGGTTAAAGTCGTTAATCAGAACCGAAGCTATAAAGTTTCTCAAATTTATTCTCTATTTCTTTCTAAAAATATTTTATTAATATTTTACACCAAAAAAGTTCTATTGTTTTAAATAATAAATATGCAGTATGAAAAGAAAAAGTGAAATTTTATTATTATAAAAGTAAAAGAAGTTACTATAAAGTATAATAAAAATTGACTTTGTGTGAATTATTGTTATAAAGTATAACCAAAATTTAATTTATTTCAATTCATGTAATAAGAATGCAATTACAACAAATTTAGAACGGGCATTCAAATATTTCAAAAATATATAAACTAAAAGAATTAAATGAAGTGATCTTATACAGAGAATTACAATAAACAATTAAATACCGAAAAGTTCTTCGCGAAATACAGTTAACAAAAATATCTTCAAGAAAAAAATCATGGTTTTAGCCTATTTTTATTAAAAGGAAGGAATTTAAAGTGTTATTGTTCAAAAGATGGGGTTATGTATGTTGCAGAAAAAAATTCTCATATAAGGTGCCATAAAGTAGGCATTTTTTTTAATACACTTTTCCATTTCATAGACGTATAGCGATGCCATTTTCCAGGTAGTTTAAAATGGGAAGATGTCTGGTGCTGCCGTCTTTTGCCTTAGAAATTAAGATCTAATGAATGTCTTGGAAGAAGTTATTGCGTGTTTGTTACAGCATTAAAGTAATTAATTTCGCGACTCTCGGGAGGTGCAAACGGATGGAAAAGTTCATAAAAATATGCAACGTCTTTTTTTTTTTTTTTTTTTTTTTTTAAGAAAAAGAAAAAAAAAATGCTGATAGTGAGTGTTTCTTTTTTTAAGGGGAGAGTAATTACTAAGAACATTGTTCACACGATTTAAAATGCATTATTGCATTTCAACATTGACAAAAAATGTCCTTAAAATTTCTATTCCTGTTTATGTCGGTATTACAATATAAAACTTTAACCATATTTTTGACTTGGAAAGAAATTGGAAATGCATTTTGTCGAATGACATAAATTTTGGATCCAGGACCAACACAAAAAGATTGATATAATTTACTCATTTAAGTCTAACTAATTGCAAACTTAAAATTTCTAATACTGTGAAAGGCGCTTTACTGAATTATTATAAGACAATAACAGTAAAGAACGAACAACTAGTTACACGAAAAATAGTAGAAAAATTGATATTATTTAAGTTGGCAATATTAAAAGGATGTTTCTCAGTCATAAGAAAAAAGATATTTAAAATAGTTTATTATTATTATTATTATTATTATTATCGTTTTTTAACTTTTTAAAAAAATACATTTGCTTTTTTTATTTCACGAAAGCCTTCAGAAAAATATAGACCAGGGACTCATTAACACAGAAAAATGACAGGTATAATATATGGAATGAATGACATGGGCTAAAAAAACTAATCAATAAAAGTTATAATTGTTTATACATTTAGTATGAGTTATTTCCTTTGATATGTTTCATTTTTCTTCATAAAGCGCTAAATAGTAAACTTTTTTTTTTTTTTAAGTACATATCATAAATTGTTTATATACCGAATTTGGTAGCAATCAGCTCGCCCATTGTGTTTGTAAAATCTTCTTTATATTGAAAATTTAATTATAATATTCTGTAAATCAATTCCTTCCGTTACATCCGCTACAGAAGAAGTCACCAAGCAGGAATCCGTAGACTACTAATGGTGCTTGAAAAATGTTGATGGTGCACTGTCAAAAATCTGGTCACTATTTCCCCAGAGCACCCAGGCCCCCCACCCCACGTCTGTTACTATTTGAGTACGTATTCTCATCGAGTTGAGTTGAATTGAGTGGATTTTTACATCGCACACAAGTGCTATACTGTGGGAGGGGGGGGGTTGGTAATGGTCTGGTATTCCCTGATAAGGGTAGATTGGAGACATGTAATCCCAGTTTTGATCTTCAATTGAGGGGGTATTTGCCCCGCTTCGATGATGAGGTATAATTTGGATGGGAACATGACAGACACATAGATGTAGTAATAAGACATAGATTGATCATCGAGAGGGAAAAAGTGATTCCTTCTTACTTTGAGAAAGTCACTCTAACGGCTGCCTTTCCCCGAGTAAATTACACACAGGAATAATCACGGATAATTTAGCAAATAAAATTTGTGAATAATTTATGTACTAAAGGTGAATGAAAAATGCAGATACAGTTTCAGATTCATTTTTCTTTCTTTACTATATCTATTAATTCAGTTAATATTTAAAGTTAAACTTTTTTTATATACTAAAACTAAAGTTCTTTACCTGCGCCACTGCTAACTATATTTAAAAGAATTTTGAAATTCTATATTACTTACAAATATAAAATCTTAAAAAATATCAAACTTTAAAAAAAGTTTTCCATTAAAAATCCAAACAGTATTCAAACCATGATAATAACAAAGAAACTGATTATAAAAATCATATTTTTCATAATTTAATCAAATATAATTCACTTAAGATAACTTATCCCATTTCTTTTCATATATTTATTAGAACAATGAAAAGCCACACAATATTTCGACATTTTGAAAATTCAAGAACATTCTATTCTGTTACTCTTTCCGAGTTTTATACTCTCCGTACTCTCTAATGGCTGATGCCAAAAAATTTTTTGGCATCAAAAATGTTTGCTCATTAACATGGGGATGATAGATCTATAGGAATTACTATATCTATGGGAAGAGACATTGTAGCCCCCACTGATTTACGTGCATCAGACATTCGGCTCAAGTGTCGAACTTTACAATCTTCCAATTATGAGTTCGGCAAACTACTGTCCTATTGACAGTGGAGTTATACGTGTATGCAAAATTTCAACTCAGTCGGATGATAGTAAGCGGATGAAAATGTAATTCTTATATTTGAATCACACGAATGAATAAACAATATACCAAGTTATATAAAAATTTGTTAAAAAGAAGCTTAACCGATACTTATTATTCGACAACATCCTCAAAGCTAAAGCTAAATTTCTGTTTGATCCCATTTTTAATTCTTTTTTTTTTTTTTTTTTTTTTTAAGGGGGGGGGGATGAAATAGTGAATAATCGTTACGAAGTTAAAAAAAAAAAAAAAAAAAAAAAAAGTTTCATTAAATTATAAACAGCATATATACATATATTTGGGCGAAAATATTTCTTACAAAAAAATAAGCATTTGTAGTACTTTGTATTAAATGGCTTTATTTAATATTTATAAAATAAATGATTTTTTATTATTATTTCTACGAATATATTTATGTTTTCAAATAAGCAATGCTAGTGGTCCGTAGGATTTAATATCATAAATTCAGTGGCCCGTGGAATATAATATTGATTTATTTGAAATTAAAAAAGTTAGCGACCTTTGCGCTAGATGTCGATCATGAAATACGACAATTGAAAAATTGTAAAAAAGGCTGCGTTGAATTAAAGCGTACAGTACCTAACCATACCTGCAGCCAAATCCCGTGTTATTCTGAAAAAAAAATTGCACTAATATATGTATATATAATATATATATATATTTAAATTTCATTTTCACATTTATAAAATTCAAAACCGTTAAACTAGCATTCGTTTCCTTGAAATTGGATTTATTTATTTTCTTTAATTTCATTTTTGAGTTTAAAAATGCAAAAAATAACTATTTGCATTTTTTTTTTTTTTCAATTTTTAGCTGTAAAATGAAATATTACAATTCAAAATGGTAAATTTAGGAAAATCGAGCACTTAATAACTGTAAATTTTATGAATGTGAAAATGAGTCTTAAAATAATAATGCACGAATAATAAATACTTTAGGTAATGAGTACTTCTGGAAACATATTTCCCCATAGAATAACTTGGGCTTTAGCTGCTGGCGAGGTTAGTATTGTACCCTTTTAACAGATAAACTGGCAAGTGTTATACGTTTAAAGTGTTCTTGTATATATAGAAGATGCTACGAAAAAATTATGAATAGGATAGAGAAAGAAAGAGATATAATACATCTTTCATTTTATCACATTGTAAATTAAATGAATGTCTTGATAATAGTCGTTTCTCATTTTATAGAATGTATATTTGTGAAATCAGAAGAAGGAATCTACTCCTTTATTTCGCCGGGAACTGGAGATCAAGTGTGCGGTTTGTACATAGTGGCCGAGCCAGATAAATTTGTAGAATTCGAATTTCAGTCTTTTGATATATCATGTAGTAAAGGAGGACTTTTAAGTGTAAGTATATTATATATATATTTAAAGGTTTATGTTGTTCAGTTTGAATTTGTTAAAGTTTAGATTTCTGAATTTTTAATTTAATTTATTTATTTTGATATTTTCAATAGTTTTTAAAACATTGAGAATTTGCCAAACAAAATAGTAAATACGTAACAGGAGTATGTAATGTGTGTATATATATATATATATACCGGGTGATTCAAAATAGATGTTACAGCGATTATCTCGTAACTAAGAAAGATAGAAACATACTTCCAATTACAAAATTAGAGCAAATTAAGAGTAGATTTCAAATATGGCATTTTTTTGTACAAGGGGCTGTATACATATTAAATACGAAATTTAATTTTTATACGGCCCCTCCTATCATGCGACTTATATTTAGAAAATTATTTTCCTCGCTCTAACAAGCAAAATAAAAAAAAAAATCATCTCTCTAAGTCAAAATCTCGCTGAGTTATTGCGATTTGAAAATGATGACTTACACCACTTTTTTTTCAATTTTGGCATCGATTTTTCGACGCCAACGGGCTGACTTTAGGGGGTTATCTATGAGATGAGAAAAATTAAAAAAAGATCCTTTATTTTAAAACAGCAACTAAAATCATTCAAGCACGTGAAATCAACAGTTTTGAGAACTTGCAAATTTACATTATTTCGTTTTGTTAAAAAATTAATAGTTAAATTTCTTAGGGGTCACCTGCAAATTAAAACACGTTAAGAGAGGAAAAAATTAAAAGTCTAGCAAAACCGTCCGTAGGGAATTTTCACACTTTATTTTTACCACTTTCCATCATGGTTGAAAAATTTAATGACTTCGGCTCTTTAACAATTCCAGCCAGGTTGAAAATTGTTAATGACTTCGATTTGTCTGTCTGTCCATTCGTCTTTCTGTGTGTCCGCGCTCTAACTCCCGTGATTATTCATAGAATTTTCTGAAACTGATATATGTTATTTTAGTTCACTATCGGATGTTCCTTATTGAAAATGGAGTGAATACCTCTGCTAGCTTGTGCACAGGGACACCCGAAAGTATATCAAAGCATTGTGTTCTATGAGAGGTATTTTTATAAACCATATTTTAATACCTTTAATTTATGCATATATTAATAAAATTGAAATACGTTATTAAAGATAGGATATTTTCGGATATTTTCTATAGAAAATGGAGTAAACACCATCACTGGTTTATATACAGGGACACCCGAAAGTATTCCAAAGCATTGCGTTCTATGTGAAGATATTTCTATAAACCAAATTTTAATTACTTAGCATAAATCTTAATGAAATTGAAATATGTTATTTATATGCACAAAAGAATGCTTTCTATAGTGTACAGTATGATTAGCATTAGATTTACAGGGCACACAAAAATATTCAGTTACGTTAAGGGTTATTATTGGACATTTGCTGGAATTGCATTTTCGTTTACATTAAACATTTTTAAACAATTTTTAACAGTGATTAGGATTTCAATTTGCATATTCTTTTGTCTGACTGTCCATCTGTCCGTCTGCCCGCCCCCAGCGTCTGTAAATATTTTCAGAAATTTTCAGGAATGATATATATGTTATTCAGGTTTACTATATGATATTCCCTATTTAAAATGGCATTAATTAATTCTCTACAATTTGTTTATGCACAGGGACGCACATAAAATGCCAATGTATTGCGTTTTGGGACAGACATTCTTATAAATTACATTTAAATAAGTTTATACTGTAAAAATCATAAGGAAATTCATATTTATTGTTAATATTCTAAATGTTTTGTATAGAATATGGTATCGTATAGATGTATAATTCTATGTCAGGGGGGGTTACCGCCATTCTCAACCCCCGTTTAATTATAGTGCCTATACTTATCAAAACTTAGCTGAAAATTGATGGAAGTGCATTTTAGGTTGTGCCGTATATTATTACTATAGGTTTATATTTAGGTGCACTTTGAGGTTTGTACATACTCTTCAAAAGACATACAGGGTTGCAAATATTAAAGCTATAATATTCTTTTTTGTTGTTAGTGAAAGTGCTTTACTATAATATTTTACCATGTCCAGGAAAACTGCTCAGGAATGTAAATGAATTCCTCATAGAGATATGATAAATAATGTATGTTTTTAAACTAAATATGCATCACTTTTTTTTTTTTTTTTTTGTGTGTGTGTGTGTGTATTTACACGTTTTGAGGCTTCCTTATTACCAAAGTCAAGTTTTTTAAAGTTTGATTATTGCTTGCGTCGAATAATTTTAGGAAACGAATAATTTCATGAGATCACCTCTCACACAGAATAACTATCATATAAAACTCTTCCGAAGCCTAATTTCAATTATTTTAACATAGGTTTACAGTACTCTTTATGTTACCTCTTAATCTCCAACCTGTATTCTTGGTATTAAATTTCAGGGTAAGAGAAAGTCGTGTGAGTGGCATACCAGATTATTTGTTGTTAAATTATGCTGATAATTCATATATATACAGATCAACCAATAAAAATTTACCTTTCGTATTCAGAAAGCCTCAAAATGTGGTATTATACAGAAAAAAAATCGCTCTTCAAAACTACTTTTTTACAGTATGGGTATGAGAAATTAATTTTCCGTTCTGTGTCAGCAGTGTTCTTCGAAAAAAAAAATGCAGCAAAGCACTTATGGCAATTACAATTAATAATAATAATAATAAAAATGTTTACCTTAATTTTGGGTAGCCCTGTATATTGTCTATAAACTATATACAAATGACTTTGTGTAATTTAGTGTTATATGTAAAACAAGTAACATAAATTGAAATACACTTCCAGTAATTCCCAAGTATAGCTCCAATATATCAAAATACTCTGGGTAACCCTGTAAATGAATGATGAATGATTGCTATACCACAATCTACATAAAACATGCTTTTATGCGTATAAAAAATCTGTTCTTTTCATTTTGTTTAGGGCAATCGATAGATGTCACACTGTACATACGAGAAATTTTGCTCAATGACGTAATGCATTTGAATTCTCTTGGATGACTCTGTAAACAAACAATTGTTTGATCGCAACGAATACTTTAGTGTAGCACCGAAATATGATACGGATTTAGGATATCGAATTTGGATTTTGTGCTACTATTTGTTCTTGAGATATTCTAATAACACACACACACACACACACACACACACACACACACACACAGAGAGAGAGAGAGAGAGACTAACCGCTAAAAACATGATTTTTGAATTCACAGGATCTGAAAACGTGCAAATACAACAAAAGCTAATTTTCGAAAATTTGACTCAAAAACAATTCTTTCTCTACACCGTGTATATGAGTAAGAGAATGTATAAAAGAAAAGAAAGAAAAATGAATTTGAAAATTCCCTTTTAGTACATAAATTATTCATAAATTTTATTTGTTAAATCATCGATGATCTCTTGTGTATTTCACAGAGACATTACAGGTTAAAATAGCCGTCTTTCCCTAAATGATTTTTCTCCCCCCCCCCCCCAAACGCTGATCAACGTGTGCCTCATTACAAAAGCTATAGTAATTACAATTTCTCACTTTTGATACAACCCCTTAAGATTTGGCGAAAAATGCTATAATTTTGAAATTGCAATAACTCAGCGAGATTTTGACTTAGAGCGATGATTTTTTTTTTATTTTGATTGTTAGAGCGAGGAGAATATTTTTCTAAATATAAGTCATATGATAGGAGGGGTCGTATAAAAATTAAATTTCGTATTTAATATGTATACAGCCCCTTGCACAAAAAAATGCCACATCTGAAATCTACTCTTAATTTGCATTAATTTTGTAATTGAAAGTATGTTTCTATCTTTCATAGTTTACGAGATAATCGCTGTAACATCTATTTTGAATCACCCGGTATATATATATATATATTTAACGTTTTACTAAAATATAAAAACATGCACAAAAATAATCAAAATTTTTAATGAAAGCGTGATTTTTTTTCAATATCAATAAATAATAATAATAATAAAATCAATCTTATTCAACATATGTCTTAGTATGAACATTTTTTTTTTTTTTTTTTTTTTTTTTTTTTTTACGGAAAGTATTTGCATTTTTAGGTTACCAAACCATTCTTCTTGTAAGATAGATTGTCATAAAAAGAGAGTTCAGTGCTTGGATTTAGCAAAATTTTGACGTTAAACTGATTTTATTTTCTAGAATTCGTTTATTTGCCTTTTTAAAATATATTTTGTTGTTGCTCTTATTAGTATATATGCTATTAACTTTTTAAATATTACTTTCTGTTGGTTAAAAAATATTACTTCTAAAAATGCATAATACAACACTTCCAAATTTATTTTAGAATTTTTAATTTCTCTTAAACTATAATAATACTACAAAAACAATATTTTTATTTGTGATAAAAATGATAAAATACTATTACCCAGATTTTGCATTAGAGACAGAAATAAAATAATGTATAAATGAAGTCCCGTTTTCTTTTTTGAATATTTAGTTTTTATTTCGATTAAATTATGTTGTTTATTATTTTTAAATACTTAACTTTTACTGATTATAACTAAAATAATCTGGTGTCTCACTCACACGACTTTCTCTTACCCTGAAATTTAATACTATAAATACAGGTTGGAGATTAAGACGTAATATAACGAAAACTCTTATGTAAACATGTGTTAAACAATTCAAATTAGGCATCGGATGAATTTTATATGATAATTAGTTCTGTGTGATGGGGCTCCCGCCCCCCTCAAATCCCCGTTTCATTAATGCACATGCATTTATATAGGATTTAATTCAATTATTAAAATTTAAAGTTTTCTTAAAAATATACAGACAATTTTCACACGCAACATTCATTGAAACTTATCAAACTTTTCCAGCACCAAACTTATGTTAACTTTAAAATACAACATTTGGATCTCCTAAAATTATTCGTTTTTAAGTCACCCTAAGAGACACAGACAAAGATGAAACGTTAAAAAACTTGACTACGGTAATCGGGAAGCCTCAAAACGTGTAAATATACAAAAAAACAAGCAATGAATAATTAGCTTAAAGCATACATTATTTACCATATCTCTATGAGGAATTTATTTCAATTCCCGAACAGCTTTCCTGGAAATGGTAAAATATTATTAGTAAAGCACATCCACAAACAACAAATAACTAGTGTGCTGTGGCCACCACACGACTTTCTATATTTTCCTATACAAATTCACTCAGTAAAAATAATTTATTAAAATTATTATTAAAAAAAAATTATCTTCCATGATAATGCAGACGATTTCAATATTAGAGAAGTAGTATAACACTAAAAATTCAAAAAAAGTTGAATTTATTCTCCATATTACATTTTTTCCCTGTTAAAAATGAAAAAAATCGATAACTTTATTTTAAATTATCACAGATAGATGATTCAACCATTCGTTTTAAAGTATTAGCGAGCTCTTTTGACAAATACCCATCATGAAAATTTACTCCCCTCGAGGGGGGACTTCCCCCCAGGGGGGAGGCGAGGCTCCTACACACACAATTTTTTTTTTCCAGTTGACCATCTCTATTACAAAAAGTATGTATTCGTTTCATTTAGTTTAGTGCAGTCTATAGATGTTAAACTCTACTTACCTGCAATTTCCTCCATAGACGTAATGTATTTGAATACTTTTGAGTATCCCTGTACACGAACAATTTGCTTCATCTCAAGAGTTTGGAATTTCTGCTACTATTTGTTCTTGAGATATGCTGATAACACACACACAGACACATAGACACCATTCGCTAAAAACATGATTTTCGTATTCAGGGGACCTCAGAACATGTAAATATAACAAAAACTCACATTCAAAATTTTGACCCTAAAACAATACTTTCTCGGCTCTATGGGTAAGAGAAAGTAAAAATTTGGTGTGAAACAACCACACGACATTCATTACCCTCTATTACACGTATTATATGCATTTTTTGGAGATAATGTGATCAGAAGACATAAAATTGACCTAAAGAAGTAGACGCCAAAAAATTTTCCCGTAAGAGAAATACGATACATGTATAAAAACATATAAAATAGAATTTTACATAGCCAGTTAAAAAATAAGAAAAAAAATTCTAGTTTTTTTTTTTTTTTTTTTTTTTTTTTTTTTTTTGAAACACCAATTTCCGAAATCTAAAACTGACCTACCTAATCAGGATTACCGAAAGGATATCTAAAATGGATTTATATAAGAATTTTCAAGAAAATCGTTAGAGCCGTTTTTAAGATAGAAACTTTTACCAAAACTTGGCCTACAGAATTATTGATCGGAAAACAATAATTACATTAAAAAATATATTTAAAAGGAGTTAATATGGTGATTTTGAAAAAAAAAAATCGTACAGTCGGTTTTAAAGAAACACACTTGCGAGACCTGAAATTGAGATATTTATACAGGACGTCAGTCAATTTTCCTGGACTAACCAACTATATCATTCGAAATGACATCTAATAGAGTGTTTATATAGGAACTTTGAAGAAATTTGTTAGAGCCGTTTTAGAGATACAGTCTTACTGTCCCACTTCTGATTTCCGATGTCCCGCTTCCGATTTTCTAATTTTCACCGAAATTTGGAAAATTCATCTGTACACCAAACCTGTCTCAATTCTGAAGTTTTGTAGTTCTATCTTTATTGGTTTCGGAGATATGATAGCTTGAAGATTCCCCATATACATACATACACACTGACCAAATGCCAAAAACCACTTTTTTTTGACTCAGGAGACCTTAAAACATGTAAATGAGGTGAAAATTCGATATCGGATTTTCGGACCGAATACTTCCATTACCTACGGTAGTCGGGTAATGGAAATTATAAAAATCAATCGTTGAATATATATATAACAACAGATTCAAACAGCATATATAGCAAAAAACACTGAATATATATTTAATAATAGATACAATAGCAATAAATTCAAAATCAAATTTTTAAAATACTGATTGAGTGATCTGTAGTTTAGTTTTGTTCATTAATTAAAGTTTTTATTTTTAACCATTAAAAAATATTGTGATATATGTCCATGATTTGCATTCAATACTAACTAACAAGTTCTAATCGCTGTTTTCTTTAAATAGTTACTGGCATGGGATTTAATCAAGAATAGTATTTTCTAAAAATATTTGATGCTGAGTCGCAGTAGAAAAGCAATAAAATAAAATTTAAAAAAAATTCTAAAATATAGTTCATGTTTACATTTTTTCCAAATGAACACTGTGCTTGACAACTACATGATTGCAATTTACATCTATAGTTGGTATGGGGGTTTCTCCACAGAGGATCAAAATTGTGATTGCTTGTCTCCGGATCGCTCTTAGGGGGGAGTCCCAAACATTTCTAGTTGACCAATAGTTAGTTATAGTGCGATATTATAATCCACACCATTCCACTGCTATGAGGGTTCAAATATTTCTATTTTGAATTAATTATTTCAATATTAATTAAAATTAATCTAACATTCTATTATATATATTTATTTATAGCTACTAATTTCTATAGCTATTACTTTATTTTTTATAGTTACTAATGTAGATGCGCACACTGAGTAAATTTATCATAATCTGCTGTAAAAATAATAATAAATAAATAAATAAAATTTGAAATTTAATTTTCAATATTTTAAATCAATCCAATATTGAAGTTGCATTCAATAAAGGAAAATTTTGGTGTCACATTTTAAGAATTTAAGCTGTTTGATATACTTAAGTTCCTTGCTATATTTAATGAAAGAGGGTTAATGTAATTTGGCTTTGACCTTTTCGTATATGGCGCTCTAAACATAAATATTAACCTTTTTGCAGTTTTTCTGCTAAGTCTTAGCAGCTAAAATTTTATTAGTGTTTTTAGTACAAAGTTAGCTTATAAGTATGGCAGAACTATTTCTTTCAGAGAGCAATTTTGCGTTGTCGCCATATTTTGTATTACACCTTGAATGAACGTACAAACATTTTGCTTTCATTGAAAATTTATAAAGCTGAACGTTTGTCATTGCATCTGCCTGGATTATTAGATTTTATAAAAAATTGGTACACTTATTAATTAGGACAAAATCTGGCTAACGTCGTAATTTTTTTTTTTTTTTTTTTTTTTTTTTTTTAGTTCAGTCCGTTAATTGATTCAAAAAATATTAAGTAAAATCCCCCTTTTAACACTAAAATTATTTAAAAGAAAAAAAAAATTGATGACATAAATAAATAAATAAATAAGTGAATATATTTGTTTTTATTAAAAAAAGAAATCTTGTGTGTAACAACCATACGACTACTATTACTCACTATAACACACAATTTATACTATTTTTGGAAATAGTGTTGGTCAGAAGACATAAAAAAGATTAAACAAATCGGTCACCTAAGAATTTCCCTGAAAGAGCAAACCAATATATACTTCGTAAAGACATATAAAACAAAGTTTACTTAGACAATTTTAAAAATGTGTACAGCCTTTAAAAATGAAATAAAATAAAATAATCTTAGAGATCTATATCTAACTTGCATAGATTCATGTGAATTTTACTGTAGTTACTGATTAATACATACGAAAAGACATCTAAAAAGGGGTTTATGTAGCAAATTTGAAGGAAACAGTTAGCGCCATTTTCGATATATTGACATCAAAACTTGGCAAACTCGTCTGTTCATTGGAAACCATATGGCAAGTTAACAGAAAATCCGTTGAACCATTTTTTAAGAAACACACTTGCAATAATTGAAACTGACGTACCTGTAGAGAACACCTGTCAATTTTCATGAGTTAACAAAGTATTACAAATGAAAGGATATCTAAAATGGTCTTTATAACAGCAATTTTGAAAAAAAAAATTGTTGGAGCCGTTTCTGAGATACGGGTTTACGATTCCTCCTCCGGTTTTCTAATTTTCACCAAAAGTTCGAAAAATCATTTATACACTGCACCTGTCTTAATTTTTGAAGTTTCATCGTCCCATCTTCATTTGTTTTGGAGATATGATAGTCAGAAGATTCTACACACAAATATTTACACACTTACCATAAAAACTAAATTTGTAACTAAAATAACAAAAAAGTTGCTTAAATTTTTTTTTTTAGACCCAGGAGACCTTAAAACATGTAAATCCAAAGGTTTGCATGTTTTAAGGTCTCTTGGGTGAAAACAAAGTTTATTCGGCGGAATTCGTTAATTAGTGTATTCGGTGAAAATTCGATATCGAAATTTTCGGCAGATCACAATACTTCCATGTACGTAAGATAGTCAATTAATGGAAGTAATAAAATTATAAATAAGTACTTACAAACAGGTTAACAAGTCGACAGGAATAAAAAATCTCTAATACCATACGATCTTTAACCGGTACGATTTAATAATGAAAAAGTGTGCATGAAATAACCATTTAATTTTTATTTAAAAAAACTTGTTTCATTTTATAATTCTTACATATTCTTAATTAATATTCATTTTTACATATTGTTAAATGACACTAAAAACGGTAAAATTAAGAAAAAATCAGAGCAAAACTTTAATAAGGTATATAGTTAATAGTCTTCAAGCGTGTGGTTCAAAACACTCTGGTAAGTGCAAAGGAATCCTGCATTGTTTACACTGCCAGGAAGTCTCACTTCTAATTTTATTCTTGTAACACACATATCTTAGTAGGTTTTCTTTTATTCTGAGTTGAAGGAATGTATTCTGGAAAATGTCCCCATCATTTAGCCTGCAACCTAGCCGGGGTGTCTCTACATGAAGGACGTCCACGGGTTTTATAATCCGGTAGTGTAACTTTTTGTAGGATTTGTTCTGCTATGTCCAGTCGAAAGCTCCCAATTCCGATTTTGTTGGTATTATTGATTTTGTTATATAAAACATATGAATTGTAGAGTGCAATGTCAAACATGTAAAAAAAAATATTTTCTTATATCCTTTCATATATTCTTCTGATTCTTCATAATCGCTCCAATCACCTTGACCGTCATAGTCTGCAAAACTCTTATCCATTATGGTATTTACTATACAACACGTTTTTCCTTTACAGAAATATATATTGACCCGATGCTCACACTAAATTTTTACAAGAATGAAATCTTACAGACTAACAACAATTCGGCCGTGACTTGTACCAAGAAATTCTAACAGTGAACAATATGTGATAGGGATCTGTGATATTTCCACAAGTAAAAAAGGTGTTGCCAAATTCAGTACACTAGAAATTTTGAACTAAATTAATTATCATATTCAACAGTAAGCATGACGAGTGTAGCTCGTCATTGTACATCTAAGCAACCTATGTATGTGTGTACGGTGCTGAACTATTTTATCTAATTTACAATATTTCATTACTTTTCTGCAGGCAATCGATGGCTGGGAGCTCAACGGTCAATTTTTCCCAAGTCCAACTGATCACCCTCTTCCACCGGAAGACAGATTCATAGAATTTTGTGGAAAAAATAAGCCTAGAAAGTCCTTCAGGACGTCTCAAAACGTGGGATTACTTGAATTCAGAATACCTACAAAAGGACAAGGTTTCAGCGTCTCAGTCAGATTTCATCACAATCCAAAACGTAAGATTTAATTTCTTACAGATGTCCCTCCTTTTGTGATAATTGATATTTATTTCCAGAACTGTCACAGATTTTTAAATTTCTCGTTCTCATTTCTGATTTATTATTTTTAGAATTTTTATTTATCATAGAACAAGTTAGTACAGTCAGTAACAAAAGTATTCGAACACTAGCAAAAATTCCTATATAAAACAAGAAAGAAAAATCATGCAGTACGCATTGATTAGTAACACTTTCCAACTGTACGTAATTGTTGTATCGAATAACTTTTATTATTCTTTGCCTACGTTATCACACAACAGACAGAAGGACTGAAAAATATACAGATAGACTAATTGATTTTAAAATTGCTCTTAGGCATTTTGGAAAGGGTTAAAAAGGCTTAACGAAAAAAAAAAAATGCAGCCATTAGATTATAATTACAGCTTTTGATCTCTCTGAATATTTTAGTGTAGCCCTGTAAATCAGAAAGTTAATCATATCATATTCTATACAAAAGATTATTTTAGAGTATTAACAATAAATTTCAATATTTTTATGATTTTTACAGTAGAAAGACATTTAAATATAATTTTCAAAAAATTCTGTCCTAAAACGTAATGCATTGGCATATATATTTTTTTTTTTTTTTTTTTTTTTTTGTCCCTTTAAACAAACTAGTTGTACAGGACCTATTAATGTCATTCTAAATGGAGAAAATTCTATAGGGATAATGTTTATAAAAACAACACTCATAGAACACAATGCTTTTGAATGCTTTTGGGTGTCCCTGTACACAAACCAGATGAGATATTCACTCCATTTTCAATATGGAACATCCGATAGTGAACTTCAATAAAATATATCAGTTTCGAGAAATTCCATAGATAATTAATGGAGTTGGAGCGCGGGCTTACAGACAGACAGACAGATGGACAGATACACAAACTGAAATCATATTCACACTTAAAAATGTTAGAAAGTGTTTAAAACATTCAATGTAAACGAAAGTAATATTATAGCAATTTTTTATTAATAGCTCTTAATATAAATGGATATTATTCTGTCACCCTGTAAATCTAATGCTAATTATGCTATATTCTATGCAAAGCATTTTTTTGTGCAGATAAATAACATAATTCAATTTCCTAAAGCTTCGTGGAAAGTAATTAAAATTTAATTTATAGAAATATCTCTCATAGAACGCAATGCTTTGGAATACTTTTGAGTGTCCCTGTATATAAATCGGTGGTGATATTTCCTCCATTTTATACAGGAAACATCCAGTAGGGAATTGGAATAATATATTTCAATTTCATTAAGATATGTCTACAGTAAAGGTATGAAAATATGGTTTATAGAAATAGCTCTCATAAAACACAATGCTTTGAAATACTTTCGGGTGTTCCTGTACACAAACCAGTAGAGGTATAAATTCCATTTTCAATAGGGAACATCCGATAGTGAACTTGAATAACATATATCAGTTTTAAGAAATTCCATAAATATTTACGGGAGTTAGAGATCGGACAGACAGACAGGCAGACGGACGGACGGACGGACAGGCAGATACACAAAACTGAAATCATATTCACACTTAAAAAATGCTAGAAAGTGTTAAAAACGCTTAACGTAAACGAAAGTACAATTCTAGCAATTTTTTATTAATACCTCTTAATATAACTGGATATTTTTGTGCCACCCTGTAAATCTAATGCTAATCATGCTACATTCTATGCAAAGAATTCTTTTGTGCGTGTAAATAACATATTTCAATTTCTTAAAACTTCGTGGATAGTAAAGTTATTAAAGTTTGATTTATAGAAATATCTCTCCTAGAACGCAATGCTTTGGAATACTTTTGAGTGTCTCTGTACATGAACCGATGGTGGTATTTCCTCCATTTGATAGAGGAAACATCCAATAGTGAACTTGAATAACATATTTTAATTTCATTAAGATATGTCTACAGTAAAGGTATGAAAATATGGTGTATAGAAATACCTCTCATAGAACACAATGCTTTGGAATACTTTCGGGTGTCCCTGTACACAAACCAGTAGAGGTATAAACTCCATTTTCTATAGGGAACGTCCGACAGTGAACTTGAATAACATATTTCAATTTCATTAAGATATATCTACAATAAAGATATGAAATTATGGTTTATAGAAATACCTCTCATAGAACACAATGCTTTGAAATATTTTCGGGTGTCCCTGTTCACAAACCAGTAGAGGTATAAACTCCATTTTCAATAGGGACCGTCCGATAGTGAACTTGAGTAACATATATCAGTTTCAAGAAATTCCATAAATATTTACGGGAGTTAGAGCGCGGACAGACAGACAGACGGACAGACAGACAGACAGGCAGACAGACAAACCGAAGTCATAAACACTTTTCAACCTTGTTGGAAAGTGTTAAAAAGCAGAGTTAATACTGTTTTGATAAATACATCCTTGTCGAATCATGTTCTTAGTCAGTCTAAGAACATGATTCAACAAGGATTTATTTAACAAAACAGTATTAACTCTACTTTTTTTGTATAGGAATTTTTGCTAGTGTTCGGATACTTTTGTTACTGACTGTATTTTCAGCTGGTGAATTATTTATAGGAACATGACAATCTATATAATATTTCTCTAACGTGGACCAGTTACAGTTATTTTTTGTCGAAATGATACGATAGTGGTGTAATTAATGAAATACGCGAAGATAAAAATAATATTTAAAATTGAACAATATTTATGCACGTGGACTCAGCTCAATGAACTAAAAGAAAAAAAAGTTATGACATTATTTTACGGAAAAAGGGATTTTTTAAAGTTGATTCTTCCGAATCTTTCCAAGCGTCATTTTAAACCTAAAAATACTTTAAAGACATATACAGAATAGGAATTATTATCATAAATTGACTGAAAAACACAATTATTTAAAATATAAACAAAATAGTAATTAGTTAAAATAAAAAAGTATACAAAAATTAGTAAAAAGTCATCGCCAACATGGCGACAAAAATTTAAAAAGCGACGTGGAAATCCTACACTGCCTGTGGAAGTATGGAAATTCATGAACCATGAATTTTATTTTGATACCTTTCTTTGATTTTTGGTTTCATTATTGTGCAATATTAATTTGGTATTATAATAGTTTAACTTCTGGTAAATTAAAATTTAAATTAGATGGTGAAATTGGTTGAATATTTATGAGTTCAAAATTTTAAAGGTAAATAAGAAAAGAAATAAAGTGCGAAATTTTCGCACGGGTTTGCTAGTATGAAATAATTTTTATATTTATTTTTTAAATTCTTTTTTACAGCAAAATAATAGATCCAGTGTGTTTTAGATTGAATATATTACACATTTTAGTTTGGGAAAATTTTATTCAAATGTACTATATTACGTAACTAATTTATTTGATTCATAAATAAATAAAACTTCGATACTTTTCTTTCTGTAGAAAATATTCATGTTTTCTTGTTTTCTCTATAAAAACACGATTTATATAATTTTTATTATTTAATTTACTATGGTAAAAAATATGAATTCCACTGTTTTACTCATGTATCAAAATTATGTAATGGTGGGATGTTTTAGTTGGGCAATAAATAGTTGTTGTAAATATACATATCATACACTCCTTTTTATTTTTTCAGCTTGTAATGCAGTACTGCAATATCCAGAAGGTACATACACATTACGGAATTACAATCGAAAGTCGAACTGCAGTATCTCTGTAATATTCCCTCTCAGTGTTAAAATTTTGGCTACATCTGTCGGAGTACAGAATGGCTGGCCTCAGCATACATTAGATTACGAAACAGGGCTTCTTTCAAAGGTAAGTAGATTTAAATGCAGAAGCAATTGTGCTTAATCATTGTGCTTTACTGATGATTTTTAAACGTATATCCTTTGTCTCAATGGCATCGAAATGAAAGAGAAGAAAATAATTTAAATCTATTTACGTCGTGTGCTCGAAATATTTCTCAAATTAAAAATTACTTAAAAATATGTTTTTTACAGATCAGTAATTATTAATCATAAAATTTGTTTGTATATATACACATAATAGTCTAGCCGAATTTCTTCCCGAGCTTCGATGACTTTTTCTAGTCAATTTTGATCTTTTATTCAGTCCGGTGTTAGCCTTTTTTTTTTTTTTTTTTTTTTTTTTTTTTTTTCCCACTCATTTGTCATTGTGAGGTTTTTTTCGCTTTCATCCCATGCTTTTTTCTATGGAATTTTAGCCTTTTCTCTATTTTTACATTACAACGTCTGTATTAGAGTACTTTATAATGAAATAGCGTTAAAAATGTTAAAATTACCCAAATTCGGAGATTTTTCTTACTCTAAATAAATAAAATCCACAACGAATCATGATAAATATTATTCCGAATTACGAGAATATACGATCACCTAAAGTCACATACGCAAGACGTCATGATGCGTCACATACGTGTTGAAAGATTTGTATGTATTCCGAAAAGAACACTAGTAATACAACAACTAAATGTAAAAAGTCAGAAAATGGATATTTCACATTAAATATTAATCTTAAAATGATTATATTTTAAATAAATTATATAGTATCGCTTATTCTTTATTTATAAATTTCATCGGAAAATAATTTTTTTTTTCATCTAAAACTGTATGTTTATATTGTTATAAAAAGTACAGTAATATGTAAAGTTTTTGTTTGTCTTTAAAAGTTTTTAAAAAATTTAGTGTGTTGTTTATTAATTTTCCTTTCACTTTTAGTGTCGAAAACGTGGCATTCATGATTTTGTTGAGATAAGAGGAGGAGAAGGTTTAGACCCTAACTTAATGAAGGTTGCTGTCGATTTCTGTGGACTCAAATCTTTACCTGGTAAATGAATGAAGAAATTCTTCTATATTTCTTTTTTTCTCATTTTCAGACGAAATTCTGAAAACATATCTGTCAAATTAATCAATAAATAAGAAGAAAGAAAAGTTTTAATAATCTTTAAATATACTACCTTTCCATAAATGACTGGACACTTTCGATTTCAGACGTTTTTTCATATATCTCAAAAAGTACTTGAAAAATCATCTTGAAACTTCAGGAGTGTGAATAACATGTTACACCTCATATACTTCAGTGAAAGTTTTGCCCAGAAAATAAAAGGTGAATCAGTAAAAAAATTAAATACAAATGAAAATGTTTGGGTCCACCCTCTAAAAAGTAATGCTTGAAATGTAATCTGGCTGTAATATGTGATTATGGCGCTCCCTTTTTATTCTTTGCATAATTTTTTATGAAGATAACACATATGTTCATGGAGATATAACGGTTTCCTTAACAAAATGCAAAATATTTTGTCCCTTTTTTAACTATAACACGAAAAGTGGTAAATCTAGTGCAAAGCCATTTTCAGGAAACTTGACACATAACATTAGATACAGCATACTGCAGTGAAAATGCAAAAATTTTTAAATATCTAATGAAATATGAGCATTTTCGCTAAATAATTTTTAACTGCTCATGCGACACTTTAGCGAAATTTCATTTGCATAATATAATAGCCTATAATATTGGGCTACTTATATGAAACCCCCAAACAAATATAATATAAATTTAAAAAGTTGTACGCGCTAGAATAAACTTTGTTTCAGTTCTTCTCAAAAATAACAGAAATGATAAGGGGTTTTCTCAATATTTATTTACAATTGACCGAATCAAAGTAAAAATGTAAGTAAAACCCCTTATAGGTTAACTGGTTTTTTGAGAAGAACTGAAAAGCAATTCATTCTATCGCTTACAATTTTTTGAATTCACACGATAATTCTTTGGGATTTTTTTTTTATATAGGTAGCTCAATACATTTGGCTATTAAATTATGCAAATGAAATTTCACTAAAGCTAGCGCATGCGCAGTTAAAAGTTATTTAGTAAAAATGTTCATATTTTGTTCTTATTTAATATTTTTGCGTTCTAATTGCTGTATGCTGTGTCTAATGTTGTATGGGAAGTTTTCTGAAAGGGGTTTTGAACTGGATTTAATACCTTACGTATTATAGTTTTAAAAATGACAGATATTTTGGAGATTTTTTAAAGAAACCGTTATATCTCCATGAATATATGTGGTAGCCTCCATAGAAATTTATACACAGAATAAGAAGAAGCCCCATAATCACATACTACAACCAGATTGTATTTCATGCATTACTTTTTACAGGATGATCCCAAACATTTGCATTCTTATTTAATTTTTACTGGTCCTCCTTTTATTTTCGAGGCAAAATTTTCACTGAAATATATAAGGCGTAATATGTTTTTCACTCTCCTGAAGTTTCAAGATGATTCTTCAAGTACTTTTTGGGATATTTGAAGAAACGTCTGAAATCAAAAATGTCTGGTCATTTATGAAAATGTAACGTATTACAATTTATATTCTTTTAATCAAATCAAAAGTTTACAGCATGCAGGTACAAAGCACAAAGACTTTGATAGCTACTTTGAAAATGCATTGATCCTAATTTATTAGTAATTTCACAGCTCCCAGTACAAATTCCTATTATTACCATGTTTTTTTTTTTTTATTAACTTCGATTCTTGTTTTTGTTTGTTTGTTTGTTTGTGTGTTTGTCAGGGACAAATCTTGCAATCGATTTTTAACTAACATCCCGACTAGCTAGATATTTGAAATTTTCAGGACAGCTCACAACATGGTGACAATACATTTTTCTAATAATTTTAGTCAACTATTTCAAGTCCCGCTGCCTTCGGCAGCGCTTATATGATTCGACAGAAAATTTATTTAACTAACTTCCCGACTAACTAGACATTTGAAACTTTCAGAATAGTTCAGAACACGGTGAAAATGCATTTTCTTAATACCTTTAGCCAACTGTTTCGGGTTCCTGCTGCTTTCGGCAGCGTTATCAGTACAAAGCTTGCAGTCGATTTCTCATTAACTTTCCGACTAGATAGGCATTTGAAACTTTCAGGACATCTCACAACTCGGTGACAATACATTTTTCTTATAATTTTAGTCAACTATTTCAGGTCCCGCTGCCTTCGGCAGCGCTTATGTAATTCGACAGAACATTTATTTAACTAACTTCCCGACTAGCTAGACATTTGAGATTTTCAGAATAGTTCAGAAAACGGTGAAAATGCATTTTTTTAATACCTTTAGCCAACTGTTTCGGGTTCCTGCTGCCTTCGGCAGCGTTATCAGTACAAAGCTTGCAATCGATTTTTCACTAACTTTCCCACTATCTGGACATTTGAAACTTTCAGGACAGTTCATAACACGGTGACAATACATTTTTCTAATAATTTTAGTCAACTATTTCAGGTCCCACTGCCTTCGGCAGCGCTTATATGATTCGACAGAAAATTTATTTAACTAACTTCCCGACTAGTTAGACATTTGAAACTTTCAGAATAGTTCAGAACACGGTGAAAATGCATTTTTTTTAATACCTTTAGCCAACTGTTTCGGGTTCCTGCTGCCTTCGGCAGCGTTATCAATACAAAGCTTGCAATCGATTTTTCACTAACTTCCCCACTAGCTAGATATTTGAAACTCTCAGGATAGCTCAAAACACGGTGACAATACATTTTTTTAATACTTTTAGTCAACTGCTTCAGGCCCCTACTGCCTTCGGCAGCGTTTATATGATTCAACAGAAAATTTATTTAACTAACTTCCTGACTAGCTAGACATTTGAAACTTTCGGAATAGTTCAGAATACGGTGAAAATGCTTTTTAAAAATACTTTTATCCAATTGCTTCGGGACCCTGCTGCCTTCGGCAGCGTTTCCGGTACAAAGCTTGCAATCAACTTTTAACTAACTTCCCGGCTAGATAGCCATTTGAAACTTTTATAATAGCTCAAAAGACGATAGAAAGGAATTTTTTTAATACTTTTATCCAATTGCTGGGGTCCCGGCTGCCTTCAGTAGCGTTTATATGATTCAGCAGAAAATTTAAAAACATGGTGTATAATTTTTTTTTTATCTTATAATTATTATATTTATCTCCAAAGCGTTAGTTGAGGAAAGTTTTATAAGTATAGCTTCTGCTTTCTTATCAAATGTTTTAGGTATAGATGAAGCCTCCCTTGTTGGTTAGTGAGCAGAGAGAGCAGAGGGCACAGCACCCTAGTTATTTCTAATAGTTACTTACTATTTTCTTCTTATTTATATATAAATTGTAAAGTATAGACACTAATCATTTAAGTATTTCTTTTCCCCAAAAACTACGTTTAACAAATAAATATGCTAATCTAATAAAACAGTATGGATGAAAGAAATTCCAAAATAATCCAAAAAGGGTTAAAAAATGATATAAAAACTTTCTTATTTTTGCTGCACTACGA
This sequence comes from Salticus scenicus, assembly GCA_963930645.1. Taxonomy (NCBI): domain Eukaryota; kingdom Metazoa; phylum Arthropoda; class Arachnida; order Araneae; family Salticidae; genus Salticus; species Salticus scenicus. The sequence goes on along the minus strand of OZ005655.1, from coordinate 210,631,802 downwards.
AATCTAACATCTAAACATAATCATTATAGCAAATACTCGAAGATGAAATGGAATATTCAATCTATAGATCAACCGATGTGAAAAGAATGACTAAGTTAATTTTGGTAATCTACAGCTGTGAGATGCAAAAGAACTTATTCTTATATAAATAAAAGTATTTACGTGATTCAAGTTGATGGAAATTCCTGTGTTTCTGAAGTAAAGTAAATGTTCATGCGTACAATACTAAATAATAATCCATCTCGGAGTGACCACATATAAATCAAAATATTTACCGAAACATTTTTGCACGCATAGGCAAATACAAAGGATAATAATAATAAATTGTGACGGAAAATTTTTTAATTGTCTTAAACTAATTCGTAAATTATTTTTAATGTTTTGGCTAAGTTGAAAAATATTATATTATTTGATGTTCTGCATTGAATTTTTAATTAAAATTTACAGTTGGAATAGGATTATTTGAAAATTCATAAAAAAAATATTATAGATTTCATATTAATTTAATGTATTGGAGAAACATTTTTTCTAACAATTTACGCATATTTCACATAAAAAAAAAAAAAAAAAAAAAATTCAACCCTATCATTTAAAAAATGTAATTAACTATTAAATTCGGCATTTTTGAGAAAGTAAAATCAAAACATTTTTTAATGTAAAATTTTTTCTGCAGTGAAATCACAGTGCCGTATATGGTGATTATTATAATGACAACTGGAAAAATTTACAAATGATAAATTATTTAAGTGAATTATTTTAAAAATTAAAATAGCTTTTCTTTAATTAATCTTTAATAAATTTTATTAGGACAAAGGACTATTAGTCGCAATCTACGGATTTTTACGATACCAATTTTACGATAGTTGGACATTATCGAAATCGAAAAGTAATCAAAAATATAATTGAATAATTTGAAAGCGATGTTATAATTAAAAAAAAAATAATAATAATAATAACTAATAGTCCTTCGTACTAAACAAAATTCTGCTTTTGCCAGAATTTCATCAAAATATTTCTTTTTATCTTCTTTCTTTTCTTTTTTAAGAAAAAGAAAAGAAAATTAATAATAATCAGTTTCGAAAGACTGTATCGAAAAAGTTTTTTTTTTAATAATTTTGAATTAGGAGATAAAAAGCGCGTGCGAAATGAAATAAAAAATAAAGATAATTAAGATTAATATATTAATAATAGATTAAATAAAGATAATAATATAGATAATTAAGTTTGAGTTTGAGTTAGTAATTTTTTATCATTTGTGACGAATTAAAAAAAATATGATTTTCGATAATTTCTTCTTGGAAATATTTATATTCATCAGGATGGAAGTACCACTTTAACTCAATTATAGAATGAAAATTTTATATTGAAAATTCTATCCATGTCTTATTGATGTTTGTATTTATTTATAGCGAAAAAACCTTTGACAATTGCTTGTGGCAATACTGCCGTACGTCTCGTATCTAGTGGACATTTTGAAAATTCAGTTACTTTCAGTTTTGACATGCCGTCTGATTTTTCATCACTGGATTTGGTGTGCTCCCAATTTCTAGAACTTGTCTGAAAATTCAGGTATGTTTATTGAATATAAATATATTTTATGGTATGTGTATGACTTGCTTATTTTTTAAAGTTTGATTGAATATAAATAAAACAAAATTTTTTGTAGAGAAATTTTCAGTCAAAAAGTAGTTATGTTTTGTAAAGAAATATTTTGTCATTTGATTGTATTATTTTTCTGGCGTAAGTCAAAGTTTTCTATTACGAATTTAAAACCAATTTATTTCTTTACTAATTTGCAAATTTGAGAATAATGCAAAATTTATAATTGTGTTAATATGTTAGACTTAAAAAACTGTGAATTTCCAGAAAAAGATTCCATGCAATTATTTTATGAGGTATAATAGATTCCTTTCTTTTTTTTCCCTCGTAAAGTACATAATACTTTTTAGTAAGGAATTCAGTATAAAAGGTTTGTTTGTACAAATTTAGAAATGCTGTCACACTGTTTTGTTGAAGTGATTTCTCACTAAAAAGCTACGCGAATTAAGCGTTGGCTTAAAATTTGTCCGAAAAATTCTTTTATTTGATAGGGCCTTTTCAAGCTTTTGAAATACCAATGTACAGTCGGGGAAAAAAAAAAAAAAAAAAACGCAGCACTCGACGTAACTTTGTTGCTAATAGATGTAGAAAAATGTAATAGGTATCATTCGACGGGAAATTGTGAGTAGATTCAGAAAATGAACTGAAATTTTGAATTGGGGGTCGTCTACATATTAAAATGCGCACCAACTTTGATTTTTTCAATGGTGATGCCCCATTTTTATTTTATATTTGAATTCCTGGGATTGCGAGAACGCGAAAAAATATATTGGTTGTATATTTTACTCATTTTTTCACAGAGTTATAAGCGTTCAAAGTTTGAAGGTGCTAATGTTAAATTCATATTTCAAACTTTTATTAATATCTTCACAAAAAATAACTTGATCGATATAATTCTTTTTTAACGAGATACAGTGAAGAAACCCAAACATAATCCGTCATTACTTTTGATTCTGAAAAATATTTTTAATTTTGAAAAATATTATTAAATTCATATTCATAAAAATTATGAATTATGACCTATATTAATTTTTACATAAAATGAATCCTAATGCTGAAAAATATGGGTGTGCAAATTTGCAGCTCATTGCAGTTATTAGTTTTCGAGATATAAATAAATCTTTCTTTTGGAGTGGTTTAGGGGGCCGTCTCTTATAAAGTTTTGCATGAGATAACAAATCAAATCTTAAGACATAACAAGGAAAATTAAACAAAATGTGTTTATTTTTTATTTACGGGTCAAATTATATAAAAACAACGTCAAACGCAAAGAAATGAAATAAAAATGATGATTTTTAGACATTAGTTTTAGCATCATCAATTCCTGTTTTTTATCTAGAAAACAAGCCCCGCCTTCGTCGTTCTTCAAAACAAAACAATACAGAAAAAAAAGTAAATGTGACATAGATTATTCGTGTTAAACCCCTTATTTTATGTTGACAAACATGTGCACACGTTATATTCACTTCAACGATTACTGGTGATAAATTTTGAATCTTTTAAACGAACACTAGAAGAAAAAAATAACTAAATAGGCGGGGTTTACTGTTTTAAATAGAAAAATTGGTAAATGTAAAAATTGTCAATTAGAAAAAACGAATGGAATTGGAATGCAAGACAGACTTGTAAAATCGTTTCTTAAATACCGTCATAATTAAAGGCTTAATCATTTGCTTCATATATTGCTTTATTTTTATTTATTTATTTATTTTGTACGGGGGAGGATTATTATTTTAAGAATACTTTAGTCTTTAAAATTTTAATAATATATTTTAACTTTATATATTTTTAAAAATATACTTAAACTTTAAAAATATATATTAACACTTTTGCGACCTCAGGATTTTGTCTTTTTGACAGTAAAGTCCGCCTACAAGCGTTATTCTCTCAAAATAAAATATTTCAGAGCAAATTTTCTGTATTCACAATTATATTACAAATGGATATACAGTATAATTATATTCTTTCTATTCAATATATTTCCATCCATAGTATATTTTATTGCAAAAATATGAACACTGGGTACACACTTAAGAAATAAGTAACACACAAATTACGAAAGAAACGCCCACGAAGAGAGTTACAGATTTTCAAATGACGTGAATCTACGTCAGCAGTCGCGAAAGGGTTAATTAAAAAATTACATTTTCATAGAAATTATAAAACGAATCGTACATTTCCAAAGAATTCAACTGACCCAAAACTGGTAATTGCGATTAAAATTGTTTAATATCATTGTTTACTTCATGAACCCTTACAACTATTTATCCGAAAAGATTTAGTTTATGCGTTGTTGTATATATATATATATATATTATTTCATTTCGTATTTTATGTTACACCTAGGAAAGAAATTTAAGCTTTATTGGCGATCGGTACAGCCATAATAGACGCTTTTACTCGAAAAATATTGCACTTTTTTCAAAGAGCACAGTCTGGACAAATCACAAGTGTGATGTATTTAAACAGACCTAAAATTATTTAAAAAAGTACAGAAGTATATACAAATCTAAGTAACTGAATTCAGGAAAATTAAGAAACTGGAAGAGAGTGAATCTTTTTATTAATTTTTATAATTCTTTTATTCCTGAAAGATTTCCGGTGTAAAACATTAAAATTTTGTCTATTTCTTATAGGATCTTAATTTTATTTTTCTACATTTACAGATAACCCCCTAACACATTTTTTATTATAACTCTATAAATACTAAAGATAAAGTATATAAACAGTATACTTTTCCGCACTGCCAGACTCTCAGAAATTCGAATATGAAGTCAAACAAAATTTGGCGTTGCTATTGGAAAAATCAAAGTTGGCGCTCATTTCAATATGTAGATAACCCCTAATTCAAAATTCGACAGCATTTTCAAAAAGTGCATTTAATTCCCTGTTGAATGGTGTCTATTACATTTTTCTGCGTCAATTAATAATGAAATTACAGCGAGTGCTGCGATTTTTTTTTTTCCCCTACTGTACATTTTGTCCTTCACTAAGAGAGTTTGGCTACCTTCGAAATATATATGTAACACAACCGATATTAGGTGTAGTACCTAATATTTTTTTCCAACGAATAAAATTTTATAAATATTTGTAATTAATAAATTTTATTGTAAATGTTATGTAATTTTAGAGTTTTACACCTTTAATTTAGTTAAATTTACGAAATTATTTTTTTAACATTGTAATGAGAAAGTAAAAGTATCCAAAATATTATTAGCATTCAAAAATATTTCATTAAACTATTGTAGCAGTGTAAAATGTAAGCGAAAAATCTCTCCACCCCAAAAAATCTATTCTCCCCTCTTCATCCTTAAAAATCGAAAATTCCAAAATCACCAAAAATGATTTTATTGTACCCAAGTCTAGTTCTCCATATGTGCAATTTAATCCCCCTGCAGTAATTTGGAACTGAGTTTGTGTTTTATCCCCCCCCCCTTCTTGGTTAGAAAAGGGGAAATTTTTTAAATGGTTTCTTGGAGGTGTGGGGGGGGGGGGGCAGAGTTCCTAAACCAAACTTCACATCAAAATTTGTGACATCATATCTTATAGATCCGCCACAGTCATGTCTAGTGACTGAATGAGTGAGTGGATGCACTCTTTTTCATATATGAGTAAGAATTAGATGTTCATTACAATTCACTACAATTTTTAATGTTTTCGTTATTTACGTAATTTTATAATTCATTAAAGGGTACAAATTTATAAAATCTGTATTTAGAATTTAATGTGCACCGTCACAGACACCACTACATATTACACCTACACTTACAGGTGCAATTATGTTTTTCAATTTTAATTAATGCCACATAAGTTAAATTTTTTTATAAACATGCGTTAATTCCAAAATGTACCTAAATTTTTTATCTGAAGTTGAAAGCTCAGATCCCAAGTTTCTCACTCCTTTACTTGAATCTCGTTACTACGTCTGCATGTATTGTCATCGCAGTTATACATATATGTAATATTTCAGCTCAATTTGTGAATATGAAGAGAGTTAAATTTCGAAATCAAATTTTAAATAGAGTTTAAAGCTCAGTAACCCCAGCTTCCTTCTCCCATGTCCATTAATTTTGAGTATATATTGTCATCGAAGTTATACATACATGCGAAGTTTCAGCTCAACTGGATGGGAGGAAGTGGGTTAAAAGTCAAAATCAAAGCTTTAACTTGATTTGAAGGCCGAGGACCTCCAGGACCCTTCTTCTGAGCCTGTTAGTGCTTGGGCATTTATTGTCATCGAAATCATATAGCATGCTGAATTTCAGCTGATTGTGATAATAAAAAATGATAAAATTTCGCTTGCATGATTTGTCCCTAACAGTCAAAAATCCAGTGGTCCTTTCCTAAGTACGTTATTTCTCGAGTGTATATATATATATATATATATATATATATATATATGTGTGTGTGTGTGTGTGTGTGTGTGTGTGTGTGTGTGTGTGTGTGTGTGTGTATTCTGAGCTTTAAAAAAAATAATTGGTTGCCATTATGAAGCAAATTATTGGATCGTGTTGATTAATAAACGTAGCTGAAACCTTGATATAGGCTATGTACACACTGAATTTCAAGCAAATCGGTTCTTTAATATGTTTTTATACAAGTTTAAAATTTTCAGGCGTCCACCAGTTGGAATAAAAACGGCCGATTAAGGTGATTATCGAACTCATTTTAGATATTTCTAAGATAAGACCATTTGCATTATCAGTTCGATTTGATTTAGACATACCAGTTGGAATAAAGACGGCCGATTAAGTTGACTATCAAACTCATTTTAGATATTTCTAAGATAAAGACCATTTCCATTATCAGTTCGATTTCATTCAGTATTTAAGAAGTTATTATAATGACAAAATTTCAAGTATGCATATGAATAAAGTGATGTAATACGCCGAATTCTGAAAAAATCAGAGGAAAAAAGTAACCTGCAGAATTTTTTGACGCAAGAACAAAATATTTCATCTTGACAAATGTCGCAATATGTTGCATTTCACAATATTTTCCAAATGTATTGCATAGATTTTTTCCCTCCAGTTTCAACATTATATTTAAGAGAAATGTTCAGAGGAAATAAAATAAAACAGAATTTTATATATGTTACAAAATATTCATTTTTTGAGAAAATTACGTTATGTTTAGTGGCGCTTTTGCAGGCAAAGAAAAATCGAAACTTAAGAGGGAAAATGGTCTGCAACATCTAAAAGACTCGGAATCATTTCGTAACTTAATGTTAATAAAAATATAATTCATATCGTTCTGTAACACTCGATACATCTGTTAATATGCCTGTAATATAAAAAATTAGTTTTTGCAAAGAATATTAAAGAAACTTTTATATTACTAATATTGAAACCTACACAATCGCAAATATAGAAAGGTAAATGAAAGTCAAACCAGAAAAATTAATAAGAAAATTTCAATAAATGAAATACTCTGTACTTTGTTTGCAGAGCAAACTGATAGATGAAATACATAAAGTATATTTTTTCCTACAATCCAAAAATTACGTTAGCGATACATTTAATTGATTTGAATAAATTAAAAAAGTCATTTAGACTAATAATATATTAGTGAAAAATTCTACAATCGATGAAAAGTTTGAATAAGAATTTATGCAAATTTCGACACACTGCCATTTCATTATAATTAGTTTTCTCTATATATTAAAAAAAAGTTACTGTCACTGGCGTCAATTTTTTTTTTTTGTCTGCGACAGAATCTTCTAACGGAGAGCAGGGTCCTTCGCGTCATGAGAGGTATCAATGTGTTCAGAGTACTCCAAGGAGGACATTTCAGCCGCTTAGAAATTTCTATCATTTTAATTAAAGAAGTTATTAACTAAAAACGACAAGTTTATGAAGGTACTCTATTTGCCATTTTGAAAAAAAGTTTCTCCCAGTGACGTTGTTCTTCTGTCATGAAGTCATTTTACACGAGAAAATTAAAATATGATCCATGGTTGTACTTAGGTAGGTAGGTTGTATTTAACGTCGCTCCAATACTGCCCTTTGGGTAATTGGCGACGGTCTGGTACGCACTCCTAGAGATGTTCCGGAGACATGTCATCACAATTTTGAACCTTCACGGTGGGATCCCCCTCCGCTTTCGTGATCCCCAGAGGTATAGTGGAGATGGGAACATGGAGGATTTTGCGACCACGACAGATTTTATGTGCACCAGCCACCATTAGTGTACACGATGGTCTTTGGCCGGCTCAAATAACGAATCGGCAATCTTCCAATTACGTGCTCAGCACTTTACCGACTCGGCTACCGCGGCCTGAAACCATGGATGCAAAAAACAAAGAAAATAAATATCAACTTTTTTTCTCTACTTTTAGAAAATAAATCTTCTTACACGGGAAAATTAAAATATCATCCATGGTTCTAGGTAGGTAGATAATTAGGTTGGTTGTCATTGACGTCGCACCATTACTGCGCTATGGATAATTGGCGACGGTCTGGGACGCACCCCTACGGATGTTCCGGAGACATGCCACCACAGTTTTGGTCCTACACGAAGGGGATAGCTCCCCAGCTTCGGTGGCCCCCAGAGGTATAATTTTGATGGGAACACGGAGGATATTGTGGCCACGACATATTTTACGTGCACCAGCTATCATTAGTGTACACGAAGATCTTTGGTCGGCTCGAGAACCGAACCCACAATCTTCCAATTACGTGCTCGGCGCTCTAACGACTGGGGTACGGTGGTCCAGATTTAAGGTTGTAAAAAAGAAATAAAAAGGGTCATATACTAAAGTTGTAATGTAAAATGGTCTAGATATTATGATTTTCTTTCTATTAAAAAAATATATATATATATATAAATATTATATATTTCAATTTGACATTGAATACGAGGATTTCCATAATAATTTTCTGCTTTTGTCTTGTAATATGCACTATTAATATTCCTTTTCAGTGAAAGAAAGCAGCGAATAGGCGGACAGAGTTCTGCATGTATCAATAAGTAAAGTGAGTCGGGGAGCAGGCGAAGCCTCCTACGGGGGTTGGTGAGCGGAGCGAGCAAGGGGCAGAGCCCCCTAGTGTTATTAAATATAATTTAATGAATATTTATATTCAGATGGCTTGGTGATTACAAGAAAATTCCTCTTTACTAAGAAAAATCCTCTACACTGTTAAAAAAAATGCAATTTTGTTGCCAGAAATTCTCTGGGAAAATTACAGAATTCTCCGTAATTTGAGAAAAAAATCGTAAATTACGGAAAAATTATGTTTACAAAACGTATTTATCTGTAACTTTCACAGAATTCTGTAATTTTCACAGAGAATTTCTGGCATGGAAATTGCATTTTTTTAACAGTGTATGTATGAGAAACATTTCTGAAACAAACTAAAATGCGTCATTAAATAATTTTGGACTGATATCCTTATTTTCCAAATTTAATATTTTCTAAAACGCAAACTTCTATTTTACATTAGCCGCTACTGAAATATATATATATATAAGTTTCAAGAACATATAAAAATTTTTATAGGCCTAGGAGGTACTGAATTTTGGGGCCATGAAATCTTAAGCCTGAAAAATAAAAATGTTTGAATTTGAAATAACTCTAATTTAAAGACGTTTAGTAAAAATCTTTTCAATTTAAAATGCTACAATAATTTCAAAACTTCTTCATTGATATGTGATACTTCGAGAGCTTCAAATTCAGGACTAGTGTGAATGTGTGGTTAATGATGTGAAGTTAATTTTCAGATTGTAAAGAAATGATTTTATCTTTACAATCGACACCCAGAAAAATAATTTGATTAAAACTAGAAAATGTGTTTTGTTCGTGTATTAACCCTTTTGATGCATGAGATAATTCGGCCCATTTAATGTCGACAGCCACCAGAAATTATAATCAAAGTTAGATGAAATAAATATTTTTTTTCCTCGATAATTTTTAAAATCAAAATTTTGTTTATATATATATATATATATATATATATATTCCGGAATGAATCTTAGCAGTTGGGAATAAAATCCAGGTGGCATATAAAATATACTACCGTATACTATTAAACTATCCAAAATTTTTTCTGATTTAAAAAATAATGGTTACCCCCCTCGTTTTATTAAAAGAATTTATAAAGAAGAGTCCTATTTTTCATATAAATCAGTTCATCCTAAAGTTAAAAATTCCACTTATCGTACGACTATCCCTTATTGTAAAGGTATTTCCGAAAATATCTCTAAATTACTTAGAACAGTTAATATCTCTACTAGCTTTAAACCTCAACTCCGTAATAGTAACTTTCTCTCAAACTTTAAACCCGCTGTCCTCCCTCTTAAACGTCAAGGTGTAATCTATAGTATTCCTTGTAAAAATTGTGATTCTACATATATCGGTGAAACTGGCAGAACAGGTGAAATTAGATTAAAGGAACATAAACGATCATATAAAACAGGAGATTTAAAATCAAAACTCGTAATCCATTCTCTCAATAGTGATCATATTCCGGATTTTGAAAACTTTAAAATTTTAGCTTCTAATATAAATATCTATGAATCCCATATTTTTCTAGAGGGCGCTTTTACCAAAATGCAACATTCTGCCTTGAACGAGGCTAAAGCTATTCCCCCTGAGTATTTAATCTTGTTATGATGTATTATGAATTTTTGTAAATGTTGTTTGTACTTCTATGTTTGACACTGAGGAGGGCTAGTGTTCTAGCCGAAACGTCTGTCTTGTGTTTTTAATGTTTTTAATTAAAATATATTTTTAATGTTTTAAAAATTTTTGTATTTTTATCTCATTTGAAAAGTTACATTGGTTTTAATATACTACCGTGCTTCAAAAAGTTAAACAAACTTTTATTAGAAGTAAAAGACACTTTTGTTATGACAGCATAAAAGAATTTATAAAGAAATATGCAAAATTTTAATAAAATTCCTTCGTATTTTGCCTGTACTACAAAAATTTCTGTTTAACTTTACTATAATTTTTGTATATTTGTAAATAGATTATTTTTCTGTAAGAAAACTAAAGCATTTTTGTCAGAATTGAAACAGAAGTTCTTTTGTTAATCTAAACAAAATTTTCATTGGGACACAAGTAAACAGACATTTTTGTTGTGCATACTAAATTATTGTTCATTCACTAAAAATTTCTCTGGTCGTACTTCATCTTCTATGAAACCAAATTTTATGTCAGTACTCGCTTTCTACAGCAATTTTAAATATATATATATATTATGAAATATTATGCTATTACCCACACACCCACTTACATCCATTAGACATTTATAAACACGTATAAAAGTTTAAAAATGATCCATAAAACTTTTATAAATATCTTACAGATATCTATTAGCACGACGAACGCCACTCCTTTTTTACATTCATTAGATGTATGTTACATATCCAATAGCTGGAATTGTTAGACCTAATAAATATTGAAAATATCTAAATCTTGTATTGATCTATACTGTTAAAAATTTCTGTAAATGTAATGTAAATATTTATCCAGAGTCCCTCTAAATTTACAGTAATTCTTAGTTAAAAGTGAATAATTGAGATTCATCTTTATTCTGTATTTTTACATTATTTTATTATTTAATTTTTTAATTAAAATTAAAAATGACTGTTTCTACTTTAGAAAAAGCATTCCAAGTCCGAAATATATTCTCACCAATAGTTAATTAAATTAATATTAGTTATTAAAGTGAATGTATAAAATAAGTTTCTTAACATCTCCGTTTATTTTTCTCTGTAATTTTATGTGAGACTTAAGATAATACATTACACAGAGTTTTCTGTCGAAATTTTTAACAGTGTAACATGTTATATCTATTAGACACCGAAAAAGGCACGTCTAAATTTCGTCTGTATTTAAACATCTAATAGGTACCTGTAATTAGTACAGGATATCCAGAACATTTAATGGACGTTCTTTAGATATTTTATACCTTTTATGGATAATTGGATGAAAGTTTGATGTCTAATGGATATCAGTGGCTGTATGGGTATAATGTTATTACAAACGTATAAACATGCATTTTTATATACAATTCGCATAATGGTAAACTTTCTTCACGTAACATTATAAAAAAAAAAGATTGAACACACAATATATGCTATAAATGTACTAGTAATGATTTTATGAGCACTGTTATTTTAACATAAAAATATTTCTTTGTGTATACTATTTATGTTTCTGTAACAAATGTTTTTCTCTCGTTTGCATGAATTAGTTCAAGAAATCACTGTATTGATTTAGTAAAGTAGCACAAATGCTGCAAGCCTTTTATGCTGAATAATATATCATACAGAGTAATGGATATGATTGGATCATCGTCTTATTCTTGTGTTAGGAGAACGATACACCTTTAAAAGTTGCAGAAAGTTCTAAAATTATGACGTATTTCTTCTTTATTTAAAAATAACAGCACTCAAGATATTTCACCGCACACAAGATATTTCTTCTTAATTCTATGTAATTTGCAAAAATTTTACTTTAAATTAAACATTACTGTGAGTTTTGAACTAAAAACTTTTAATTATGTAAAGTGCTATTAGTTTTTTATTTAAAAAAATTTATAAAACTCTTTGCTATTTAATTATATATATATATATATTTTAGATTCAACAGAATTGCATGATATAAGTTTATTTTTATGACTATGTAAACTTTTGGATAGGTTGAAATTTGCGAAGCTATACTTCAAATGGTTTTTTAAATACTATTTGCGCAAGGGAAAAAACAGCATTTTCGGTAAAAATCTTTTAAATTAGCGTAGGGTAGGTGCTCCAGTTATTGGCATGCTCCAGTAATTGACATCTATCCGAAATAATTAATAAATAAGAAAAATAATAAAATCATATATTTTACATATAAGAATTTTAACATTTTATGTCAAACACTGTAGCATAGTGTACTAATAACTGGTAAAATGAATAACTAGCAGTGTCAAACACTGGAACATAGGGGCCAATTACTGATAAAATGAAAAACTGGCAGTGTCAATAACTGGAACATTGAGTAGGTGTCAAATAAAATTCATAAAAAAAAAAAAAAAAAAAAAAAAAAAAAAAAAAAAAATGTTACCAAATGTATATATGCCCTCCAATTAAATTAATACTTGTTATTTCTAAGCTCTTTCTTTTCTTAGACAACGAATAAACGTGTTTGCCTCAAAAAAACCTTTATTGTTTTACGATGCCAAACTTAAAATTTTTATCAGCTGAATACAATTATGTGTACATTATTTCCACTGGAATGTTCTCTGATTAAAATGGCCTTAATAGGCGCAACTGGTTTGTATACAGGAACACCCCCAAAAAAATACTAATGAGATACATTTTATGAGAGACATTTTTATGAATTGCATTGAAATAACTTTTCTACTGCAAAATTTGTAATGAAAATAATATTTATTGTTAATATGCTGAAACAATGCTTTGTATAGAATATAATATGTTTAGCGTTCAGATTTACAAGGCTACACTATACATGCGATGTAATATTTGTTTAAAAAATAAATTCAGTTCCTTAAAAACATAATTAATATAGACAGGCATAAACATATGCATTAAAGGCACACTGTTAAACAAAATTGTTTCTTTAAAATAAGCAAAATTGTCTCAAAATAGTTCCGAAACAATATATACTTAAATTTGAAAACACATGTACTCATTTTTGAGTAAACTGACATGTCAAATATGAGGATATTGGGATTGTTATTGATCAACTCTGTTTTTGAGCATGTCAATATACTCAAAAATGTGTACATGGGTTTTCAAATTTAAGTATACATTGTTTCGGAGCTATTTTGAGAAAAATTAGCTCATTTTTAAGAAACCATTTTTAACAGTGTAAACAAAATATTTTGATTAAAAGTGAATTTTGCATGCATCTGCGTGGATATCATAATGACGAAAATTTTGATTAGAATTCAGTTGTTAAGATAATTTATTCTAAATTAATCAAGTAATTGTTTTAAATAATTATCTCTTATTGCCTCGTAAATGGGGGTATTGAGTACCAGATATAAATTCTCGTTTCAAATTTGTTCATAATGATTGACCGTTTGAATTTGGGTCTTTTTAAATTTTCAGGGTGAAAATGATTGGTGTCCCACTTTTAATGAATAATTTTATTGTTAATAATAAATATGTATATATATATATATATATATATATATATTATTTTTTATTTTATTTATGCATTTTTCTTTTTCTTTGTTAGGCTTCAGGTTCTCTTTTGTTTCGTCACTAATACAGTGTCTCATCCTACGTACCGACTGCAAAAGAGGAAAGCCGTTTTAAAAGCAAAGTATTGTATAAACCTCGAAAACCATTAAAGTTTTGTTACGAAGCATTTTAATTTGCCTACTTGTTATAACTAAAGTTTATTCATAGTCTATCGAAATCTCCTACGGAAAAATGGTTCTGTATCAAACTTAGGAGAGAACAACTGAGTATTTTGATGTACATTTTTAGATGATTTCACTGTATATTTATTTAAATGACGCAGTTTATTCGTTTGTACGGATATTCCGTTAACGTTCTGTCTATTTCATCAAGATTCAACATGTCTCTCTACAGACACATTGTACGATGTAAATTTTTTGTTAATTACTGTCGTTGTCATTTATGTAATCGTGATTAAATTACTCAATTCTGTGTAGTCTGTTGCTTGAATAAGCCTCCAATAAGTAAATTAACACAAATCTTATATTTATTGCGCTTGCAATACATAAAGCGAAGTAACAATCCTTAAAATTAATGTTTAAATCAGAATTTGTAATTTAGTAAATCAATATAAATTATGTACACAAAAAGAAACTTTACTCCCCCTCTCCACCGGAAAAAAAAATATCTTTATTGAATTTTAGAGTCTTCTGAACTTTGCTTCAGTTTAACACGAGCATGGGTGAAACTAACCTAGCTTGCAAAAACCCTGAAAACTGTTCCTTACATGCAGATAGGGGCCATTTATTAAAGATATATCATATGGCTATCTATATTAAATCACGTTTATAGATTTTGTAATACATTATTATGCAACTTAAACATTCAAAATGAGAATTTCTGTGAAAACAAAGTATTCTAACATGAAATTCAAAGGCAGCAAAATTTTCAAAAACCCTGAATTCAGGGGTAGCCCCTGAAAAGTTTCACCCCTGCACGAGTTATCTGATTTATATGTATATAAATAAATCTGGTATCTCAGTTAATAAGACGTTATCCTAAACCGTTTGCAATTTCAATTTTTGTGTTATTCAGAATAATAATCTATTATCCATTGCAATGTAAACAATAATAGGATGTACAAATAATTAGATAATAGAAAACAATTATAATAGATAACAGGAATATTTCAGAATAACTTTTTTCTCTCTAACAATACCTATGGATATTTGTAATATATACCTTAATCATGTTAACCGTATATATGAGCCAATGCAAATATATGTAAAGCAATCATGAATGAATACAGTTTAAAGTACATCTTTTATAGTGGAAAATTTGTCTCTGGTAAAGTTTATGCATATTTTTTAAATGTAGATTAATTTTAATTTATTAATAAGTAATTGAAAATGAAAATTTTTGTCAAATTTATATTTTTAAATAACATTTAATTTTTACCTCAGTGTGTAAGCGAAAACATTTATTGATTTTCCATCAAATTATTTTACTTTTTTCCACTTTCTTTATTACTAATTCATTAAATACTTCAAATAATTTTTCAAATATGATGCGTTTTGTAAAAAATAATAGATTTTACATATTTAAAATAATTATCTAATTTTAAAATGCAAATTATAATTTTACTTTTTTTTTTTTTTTTTTTTTTTAAATCTTACTGCAGCCTCGTTTAAATTTAAAATCTTGTTGGTTATTTAGTTTGCAAGCTACTATAAAACGATTTTGTATTTTACGTAATAGAAGTATATAGATTTTTAATCCTTTATTTGATTGTTAACCTTAAATAATGTGCATCAAAAGAAAAGTAGAAAGAGAAATAACTAAATATGTAGTATTTCAATAAATACATCATATTGTAAAATGATAGAAGAACAATGACGATGCAGTTATTTACTGAACTATGAAATTTATCACTAATCATGATATGGAGTGAGAAATTTGTATATTTTCAAGCTTTAATTAATTTTCAAGAGTAAAACGATTAAAAACAGAATATATTTTTTTAAAAGTTAAGCTCACACCGTGAAAAAAATATCATAAATATTGCTGAGCAAATGGCAGTTTATGATTTATCTTCTTTGGCAATACTTTTGACAGTTTAGTGCTACAGACATAAACTAGCAGCCCCATTAATTATCTCTTTGAAAATATTCTCCCTTCTTTAACATAAGTGAGTGTAACCGGTAAGTTATTTGTATCTTCAAACTAAAATTGTTTCCATATAAGGGGACATGTTCAGCTAAACTCGAAAAAATGTGTCATTTTTGTGAACACTAAACACATATTTTTTAGAATGCTTTTATATGAAATCAATTTGCCAGTCTATCTGTGTGTTTGTCTGTCATAAATTTTCCTTCATATGAAGTTATTTTAGAATCTTCATAAAACCTGCTAGAAATGTATAGATACTTCATGGAACCTTCTGGAAACTACGCGGAATCTTTTAGAAACTTTATAGAGACATCTAATGAAAATGTCTAAAAACCTCATAGACATGTCTAGAATCTTTATGGAACCTTCTAGAAATTTTATGAAAACGTTTACAAATCAGCGTCATGAATCTTTTAGAAAAGTCCATGATTCTATTTAGAAGATTGCATGAAGTTTCTAGTCATTTCCACCAAATTTCTAGGAGTTTCTATAAAATTTCTAGACGATTCTATGAAGTTTCCAGCAGGTTATGAAAAGCTTCTGGAATGTTCCATGAAGTTTCCAGAAGGTTCCATGAAGATACCAGAAGATATTATAAAGTGTCTAGAGGGTTTCATAAAGTTTCTAGACATTTTCATGAACATCCCAGAGGTTCCCATGCAGTTTCTAGAATTTTCCTGGAATGTCTAGAATCTTTATGGACCCTTCTAGAAACTTTATGAAAACGTTTACAAATTACCGTTATGAATCTTTTAGAAAAGTCCACGATTCTATTTAGAAGATTGCATGAAGTTTCTAGACGTTTCCACTAAATTTCTAGGAGTCTCCATAAAATTTCTAGACGATTCTTCGAAGTTTCTAGCAGGTTATAAGAAGCTTCTGGATTGTTTCATGAAGTTTCTAGAAGGTTCCATGAAGATACCAGAAGATTTTATAAAGTGTCTAGACGGTTCCATAAAATTTTTAGACATTTTCATAAAGATCCCTGACGTTTCCATGCAGTTTCTAGAATTTTCCTGAAACCTTCCAGAAAATCTTAAGTTCTAGAAAATTTTATAGAGATCTAATTATTTTACTCAAATTGCAAAACATCCTTTTCCTGAAAAAAACCCTTATGTACTTGTGAATTTAAAGACATTTTATTTATTAACGAAGATTTGTGAGATCATAAAGGCTTTTTCACAAAATAGAACTTTTGTGCAACTTGGGTAAAATAGTTAACAACCGGCGAATTAAACACGCATTGCGTGAAAACTCCCTTATGTGAAATTTCAAATCTTGAAAATATCTAAAATCTCAATCCTTCTTTTGCCAATAATATGCTTTATTTTTAATCTTTTCAAATTAAATTATGACACGTTGCCCATTATATCTAGCTTTCACCTATGCAATGAAATAATTTCTATTTTTCGCGCATGGACAGTAAACAAATTTAATATAAATGCTCATAACTCAGCGAAAATTACATGCGTGGATTTGATATTTCAGAATAATGATTTTCTTACGTTTTACAATTTATCTGCAAGTTATGTAAAATTTTGTTGAAATCCATTCGTATGTTGTAAGCAAAAACTAACTAAAAAAATTATTTTTTGAAAAAGAAAGGTATATCTCTCTAAGAAATTGGCAATTCTCATAAAAAAAACATACAAATATTGTACATAGTAGGTGAAATCATATGTTAAAGATACAAGTCATTTACAGCTTTTTATGATACAGAGTATTTTATACAAAGTATATACAAAGTATATACAAAGTATATACAAAGTATTTTAAATGGGAAAAATAAAAGTTTATAAATGGTATTTGCATATCTGAAATTCAAAGCCATTTCGTCCAGTATTATTATTATTATTATTATTATTATTATTATTGTAAATAGAAAAAATGTCAAAAGAAAAAATAAATAAATTTAATAAGTTTATCACTCACTGCAGTATATCAAATATAGAAAACAAATAAATGTATTCCGGAATAATCGGTTAAAAAATAATATAAGATTCATCATAAATCTGAAATATTGCATAGTAGCCAAGTATTCTGACATCAGAGATTTTATTAATATGAATCTTTCACCTCATTTAATTATAGAAAATTGCTACAAAATTTTCTATAAAAAAATACCGGTTATCTAAAAATCGGAACAGTTAGCAAATATGATATTATTAAATAAATTATAAATATATGAATTAACACATACAAATTCGATTATATGGCTTGCATAAAATAATAGTGTATCTACCAATAAGTATTTGGACACTCTCGAATTTAGACATTTTGATAAATATCTAGAAAAGTTCTTTAGAAATCATCTTGAAAATTTGGTAGTTTAAGGAATATGTTGTACTTCATATATCTGTACTGATAAGTATAAAGGATTTAAGTCCAAAAATCTCGATTTTGAGTTAAGTACATAGTCAGACTCAGAAACAAATTCTCAATCGATTGGTATAAAGGACTTAAGTCTATGTCATTTAATCTTTGAGAAAATCCATTGGTAAAAAAAGGTTCAAGTCAGAAATTTAGCATTCATGTATGGTATAAAATATTTAATTCAATTTTTTCCCGTTATTAAATGAAGGTTGACAATCACTGAATGGTATAAAGGGTATAAGTCAACGAAATCCCTTTTTCCTAATCGATTCTTCTGATTTGTTTTTAATTAGTTTAACTTTTAAAACAATTTACAAACAATTTTCAGTCTCCTGAAAAATCAAGAAAATGGACTTAAATCCTTTATACTTATCAGTACAGATATTTCAACAAATGTTTTGTCCTGAAGAGAAAAAGGAGACCAGTTAAAATATAAAGAAAATCGAAATGTTTTGCATCATCCTGTAAAAAGTAATGCTTGAAATGCATTTTAACTGTAACATGTGATTATGAAGTTGTTTCTAATTATCTGTATAAATTTTCATGTGGCTATCACATATATTCACGGAGATATAATGGTTTGTTTAAAAAATTGCAAAAACGAAAAAAGCCATTTTTAAAAAAAAATTATAACGCGTAGACTATTATACCCAGCGCAAAGCTATTTATAAAAAACTTGGCATTTTAGATTAGACACAACATACTACAATCATCAGAATGCAAAAATATCTTACAAAATATGAGCATTTTTGCGTTATAATTTTTAACTACGCACGGGCAAGCTTTTAAAATATTTCATTTGAATTATTTGATACCCAAAAGTCTTGATCTACTTATATGAAAGCCTCAAATAAATATCACGTAGATTAAAAAGTTATGATAGAATGAAGAGAATTTCAGTTTTTCTCGGAATAAAAGTTAAACTATACGGGGTTTTACTCACATTTTTATTTTGATTCAATCAATGCCCAATGGTAATACAGTTTTCTCAGATTGTAAATAAATATTGATGATAAAAAAATCCCTATCATCTTCCTTTTTTTTTTTTTTTTTTTTTTTTTAGAGGAACAGAAATTCTGTTCATTCTATAACGCATAAGTTTTTTTAATTTAGATGATATTTGCTTGCGGTTTTCATATGAGTAGCTCAATATTTTTGGCTATTAAATTATGCAATTGAATTTTTTATAAAGCTTGCGCATGCATAGTTAAAAATGTTTTAGTAAAAAAGCTCATATTTCGTATAATATTTACATTTTTTGCATTCTGATTGCAGTATGCTGTGTCTAATGTTGTATGTCAAGTTTTCTAAAAATGGCTTTGCACTGGGTCTAATATCCAATTAAAAAGTAGTACTTTTATTTTTTTATTTTTTTCCTTTATTATATATATATATATATATATATATATATTATTTTAAAAAGAAACCGTTATATTTCCATGAATAAATGTGGTAGCCCCATAGAAATTTATACGGACAATTAGAAATATCCTCATAATCACATGTTGCAGTCAAAACGTATTTCAAACATTACTTTTTACAGGGTGATCCAAAACATTTTGATTATTGTTTTAGTTTTTTTTTTTTACTGGCCCCCTTTTTCTCTTGAAGATAAAACTTTTGCTAATATATATATAAGGTATAACATGGTTTTTTATATTCCCAGAGTTTCAAGATGATTGGTGAAGAATTTTTTCTAGATATTTAACAAAACGTGTAAATTCGAAAGTTTTCAAATGCTTATTGGTTAACAGCGTACAAGATGGAATAAATATTTAAGAGTTTGGTCCCCCCCCCTTTTTTTTTATTAAATACAATACATATTTTCTCTTTCAGCGTTTTAAGATAAATGAGTAAAGTGTTTTCAAATTAAAACCTTAACCCTACAAGGCATCCGGTTCCATATGTGGAACACCGACTTTAATCGTTCCTATAGCTATAAAACTGTTAGTATCGACATCTCTTGATATCTTGATAGAAGCTACTGACATTTAGCAATGTACTCAGTGTGAAATTTGAATGAAAGTGATACGTTAGTCGTTTGTTTGAATTCAAAAATAAAAAAAGAATAGTTATTAAACAGTTTTGACTCGAAAAAAAAAATACTGTGTGTTATAACGAAGTGTATATTTTGCAGAGGTAAGTTTTTTTTTTTTTTTTAATTATATATTACAATAGTAAACATATTAGTAAATCATATTTTTATGTATGTTCCACATACGGTACGTTGAGCTAAAAAGTTGATTTTTCCGTAAAATATGATTTTATTTTTATAAGTTTTCCCTATCTTCTGATCACTAATTACAACCTATATATTTTTGTCGCGCACTAAAAAAAAAAAAAAAAAATGAGCCTTTTGTCACGCACAAAAAAAAAAAAAAAAAAAAAAAAAAAATTGAGCCTTGTAGGGTTAAATCATAAAATATTGTTATTTAATAGAATGATGTATTATTTTTAATCATGAATTTTGACCACATCAAGACAAAATGGAAAAGAGACAGTTTTATACAACAAACAGGCTTTATTGAGCACTTAGATACAAAGACGATTTGGGAAAATGTTAGAAACTATACAAAAGTCTTAGTTTAAAACAAAAATATTATATTACAGATGTCTCTCTTCTCCGAAGAAATGCAGTATAATATTGACTCGAAGTATTATGGTATAACTTTTTAGAAAAGCAATATTTTTTTTTTTTAGAAATAAATATTAAATAGAAAAATTAGATATGTCAATTTTCATATTATACAGAGAACAAAAAAATTCATATGTACACATTAAAATATATCCATCAAATTATGTATTATTTTATTTAGTATAGAATAGAAAGCACCATGTTCCATATTTATTTGAGAAAAATATTTTAAAGTTGAGTAATTATAAGAATACGATAGTTGGGTATCTAACATGTTAACTTAAAACGTTAAACCGAATTAGCATATAATACTAAATAATACCCATTCTTTATTGGTGATTATTATTATTTTTTTTTATTGAATAAATAATATAAAGAAAATTCTATAAATATTGCGTCAAAATACGAGAGAAACAATCTTTTCACTCTTTTTTTTTTTCTTTCTCAAACACATGAAAAACATTAGCTTTTTATTTAACCATCCAAATATACGTTCTTAAATTGTTATCTAGTATGATTTCCCACCAAAATTCGGCATTTGCGTTTCCAGGCATGTGGTATGCATATTTTGAATATGCTTATTTCTAAAATATCCTGAAAGGTAATAAAATTGAAAAATAGTTTTTGTAGTCTTTTTTTTGCACAAATTGTTTTGGCAACTGCACTGAAAGAGACCATTGCACCAACGAATGTCTCTAAGGCATATAATGCGAAGGTCTGTTCAGAGATGTCTATGGTGAGCTTTCCAACTGTCCACAGCAACACCAATTAATTTTTAAGTTGTTACGTGAATTTTTCCATTGCATCACTGAGACGTAACGTAGCAACCATTTTGTGATCATACTGACCGTAAAAATGTTTCATTCTTGAGAAATACAGGTCTCTGAAGCTCATTACTCTATTCCTTTCGCATTATGTTGATTTGTTCTGAATTTTTTACATGTGTGACGTCCAGCGTCCTTCATTTATTTTCACCAGACGTACACTTGCCCATCATATACAGTATAGTTCATAGGTTTGTTAGGAATATTAGGCT
Source organism: Salticus scenicus (assembly GCA_963930645.1). Classification (NCBI taxonomy): domain Eukaryota; kingdom Metazoa; phylum Arthropoda; class Arachnida; order Araneae; family Salticidae; genus Salticus; species Salticus scenicus. The sequence goes on along the minus strand of OZ005655.1, from coordinate 210,609,852 downwards.
GTTTGGCTCTTGGAATCATGACTGGAGGTGATGTATAACCTGTTGATAAACTTCGATTTAGACTGAGGTCACTGCGTTTGCTGCTTTTGTGCGGAGTGACATCACCGCTTTCCTGAAATGAAAAATATATATTAATAGAGAAAATTATAATCCATAGAGTTTGAATGTTGCTAAAAGAAAATACGAACATTGTTTTACAAAATACACTCAGATTTTTTCACCAAATGCTACTACATACAGGGGAATTTTATAATTAAAGTTACAATTTCAAAACGCTATAATTTTAAAAATACCCATCAAAGCGATTTGATGTTTTACCAGAGTTATCGTGAGGCAATGAAATTTTGTTTGGCAAAAGAAAAAATAAGTTCCATAATATGCCGCTAATTATCCGTAAAGTATTTGTTTCATGAAGCTCTTTTTTTTCACTTTTCACTATGACTGTTTCTGTTGTAAACACGTATTCTTGCCTTTTTTCTAAAAAAAAAATTGCAGTAAACCCTTGAAGTCTATTATTTCTTGCTATTCCATTGTGTTGCTAACAACACTCCTGTGTTTAATGAGTCCATTTAGGCGTTTCCCTTGACAAACGCCTAACAGACGCGCATTGACAGCGCCCTCTATAGGAACATGTTTGAACTACTTTTTTCCTCCCCCAAACAAAATTTCATTGCCTCACGATTGCTCTGGCTAAATATCAAATCGCTCTGATGGGTAGTTTTAAAATTATAGCGTTTTGAAATTGTAACTTTAATTATAATCACCCTGTATACTGTTCATTAATGAGAGCTTTAGTTTAGAGTTACATAATAAAATAACATTTTAATTCTTGAAGTTTTTTTTTTACAAAGTAGTAGTACACTTTGTATAAAAGTACAAAGAAGTATTGTGTTTACTATGTTGCTATACAGGAATTATTTATAGCTAAAATAATGGTGCAAATGAAATTATTCTCAGTTTGTTGCATAAAGATTTTACATTGTGACACTTATTTCTAATGAGTTTAATTGTCTTTAAGTATTATTGGAGACAAAAATTACTTTACTTTTTATTTTTATACAGCCATTTTTTACGCATAATATACATAACGTTTTTGATTTTGTGTTTGTTAGTTTAACATTGTCACTGCCACTGACGAATATATATGAGTATTTAAATGTAAACAATTATGGGTTTTCGCTTGCTTTTAAAGTATGAAGATCATTTTTAGCACTCAAAAGGTTTATCTTCAAATGCATAGCTATATTTTTAAACCCAGGGTAAAATAAATTATATTTTTATGGATTCTAAAAAGAGTAAGGAGAAAGTAACATTACAATTTTGTCCTTAATCAAGATAGTGAGAGGTTTTTAACCCTATAAGCGTTAAGCCCGTCTTTATCCGGCCTGCATAGTAAAAAAAAAAGGCTAGTGTAGCTAAATTTTGAAATATATATGTTGCTTTTTTCAAGAAAATAAGATTAATAAACATGTGTAGTATACAATATTAAATTCTCAAGTTTATACTGTGCATAGTATTAATTTTATGAATCACTAGCTGACCCGTCCTACTTCGCACGGATGAACAAATTTTAGTTAACGATGAATTGATATGCAAAAAATAAAAAATATATCAGTTTATATGTTATAGTCAGGCAATATTATCAACTGAAAAGTCAAAATATATTTTACAATTATATTTTTCAATCAGTTGTTAAATGTTGGTAATTTTTACTTTATGTTATTTATTTATTTATTTCATAAAAAGAAGCATGTCTTTACTCATAAATAAAAAATATTGAAAAATAAACCTATAATATGAATATGTGTTTGATAAAGTTGACGTCATAATTGCTTTAATTATTATTTATTTGTTCTTATAATATTAATTTCTATTAAACACAGAGCTTATGTGATTTTAATTTTCTTAAATTTAACGTCCGCAAAGTAATCTGGTTATTGTTTTAGTAATGGTTCTCCATTAATAATCGCTAATATTTTTGTGATTTTGGCGGTGAATTAAAAAGGCTATCGCAAATACGTAAAGTCCTTCGAGTGAAACGTCCTAGCTATTGCGTTGCCAAATTTTAAATATCGCCAAAGAAGCCCTATACAAAAGTAGATTTCTAACGCGAATGCACATTTAATTTATTTTACATGAACCGTGTTTCCAATCAACATAATGAAACTTGCATAATCAAATGTCATTTGCAATTCCCTAGCGGCTGTATATTGCGCTACTTGCTTTCGGAAAAGATTTTATATCAATCATCCTTGGCGGAAAAAAAAAATGATTGCCAAGTTATCTCGCAAATATATTTAATTTTTTCCATAACTGATGGTTTTTAATAATGTATATTAAGGGAAAAATCAATAATATGAAACAATATTCGTATAATATATACTATTACAAAATCTGGTGTGAAACAACCACACGACTTCCATTACCCACTATTAAACGTATTATATACATTTCTTGGAGATATTAAGTACATGCATTTTTTTTTTTTTTTTTTTAGATTTTCCAGTAAGAGAAACTTGATACACGTATAAAGACACCTACAACAAAGTTTACATAGTGAGTTAAAAAATAAGGGGAAAAAATAGATTGTTATTTTTTTAAACACGAATTACCGAGATCTAAAACTGAACTTCCTAATCAGGATGACCGTTAGTATTCCTGTAATATGCACGTAATACTTGAGAAAGGTTATCTAAATTGAATTAATGAAACAATTTTCAAGAAAATCGTTAGAGTAGTTTTTGAGATACCAACTTTTACCAAAACTTGGCATACTCAATTATTGACCGGAAAACAATTACATACAAAAGTATATTTAGTATTAAGTTAACATGGCGAGTTTGAAAAAAATTCGTACAGCCGTTTTTAAAGGAAGGCACTTATGAGATCTGAAATTGAGCTGTTTATAGAGGACGCCTATCAATTTTCCTGAACTAACCAATTATATCATTCGAAAGGACATCTAATAGATTGTTTATATAGCAACTTTGAAGAAAATCGTTAGGGCTGTTTATGAGGTACGGGCTTACGGTCCCATTTCCGGTTTTTCAATTTTCACCAAAATTTGGAAAATTCATCTGTACATCAGACCTGAATCAATTGTGAAGATTTGTAGTTCTATCTTTATTAATTTTGGAGATATGACACCCAGAAAATTTCACACATTCGTACACACACACACACACACACTGACCAATTGCCAAAAACTACTTTTTTGGACTCAGGAGGCCGTAAAACATATAAATCAGGTGAAACTCTATATCAAATTTTTGGACCGAATACAATACTTCCACTACCTACTGTAGTACGGTAATTGAAGTAAAAACATAGATCTCGTATTTAATACGAAAATATACAGATTTTCGTATTACGTTTTCGATCTCGAAATACAAATATCGACAAGGACGACCGATATCAAATCTATGCTTTGTTTTCAATTAAAATATTGAAAATTTGAATTAAAAATGTCTTTTACCAAAATTTATTATAGCCTCTAGCACTTAGAGACAGTGTAACTTTTGATTAGTATAAAAAAAGAAAGAAATAGAAATCGGCTTTTTAGTTCTAGCGATCGTTCTCTACATATAAACCTTTCCTCTTTATATATTAGTATAGAGCATAGATAGATTAAATAGGTTTCTAATCAACATAATGTAACTCAAATAATTAAATGCTATTTGCATTGCAGTAATGGTTGTATGCGCTATGCATATTGAGCTACTTGTCATAACTGTTAGTTGCTAAAAATAGTCGTCAAATAAATGTAAACTTCTCAATTATTCTTTTAACAAATGCATAATGAAATGCAGACGATATTTTTTTAATTCACTTTTTATATTATTATTCGCGAGAAAATATATTTTATTATATGTCGAAAAATGAATTAACCCGTAAATTTTTTGGGCAACAATTATAAAATAAATAATTTAATAAAAGTTTAGAAGTAACGCTTAGATCATTACATTATATCATATCATATCAAATTATATTATTAGAAAAATAAATACTTTAAATTTATAATGACATCAGATTTAACGTGTAAGTTTAACATTTTGCAAAGCTTTATATGAATTTAAATTTAATTCACGTGCAAATATATTTCTTTTCTTTTCATGTCAAGATATTTTAAAAACAAAATGTAAATGTTTATTTTATGTTGGCAACAGCTAATTTTTTTAATATTTCATTATTTCCATTTCTATTATGGCTTTTATGGGGATTTTAATTAAAATGCTCAGATTTTAAACTAAAATTTATTCTATCAAACTTTAATATAGCCTGTAACAATCAGGGATAGTGTAGCTTTTGATCAGTGAAAGAATTTTTTTAATCGGTTCAGTAGTTTCAGAGATTACCCTCCACAAACATACAATTTTTTGCGCTTTATATAATGACTAGCTGACCCGTCCGGCTTCGCACTGATGAACAAATTTTAGTTAAAGATGGATTGATATGTAAAAAATCAAGAAATATATCAGTTTATATGTTATAGTCAGGCAATATTATTAACTGGAAAGTCAAAATATAATTTTACAATTATTTTTTTTAATTAGTTGTTAAATGTTGGCAATTTTTACTTAATGCTATTTATTTATTTATTTCATAAAAAGAAACATTTCTTTACTCATGAATAAAAAATATTGAAAAATAAACCTATGACATGAAAATGTTTTTGATAAAATTGACGTCATAATAGCTTTAATTATTATTTATTTTTTCATTTCGCAAATATATTTAATTTTTTCCATAATTGATTATTATTTTAATAATGTATATTAAAGGAGAAATCAATAATATGAAACAATATTCGTACAATATATACTATTACAGAATCTGGTGTGAAACAACCACACGACTTCCATTACCCACTATTACACGTAATATATACAATTTTTTGGAGATATTACTTGCATTTTTTGAGATTTTCGAGTAAGAGAAACTTGATACACATACAACAGAAATTGCATAGCGAGTTAAAAAATAAGGGGAAAAAAATAGATAGTTATTTTTTTAAACACGAATTTCCGAGATCTAAAACTGAACTACCTAATCAGGATGACCGTTAATATTCCTGTAATAAGCACGTAATACTTGAGAAAGGTTATCTAAATTGGATTAAAGAAAAAATTTTCAAGAATACGTTAGAGCCGTTTTTGAGATACCAACTTTTACCAAAACTTAACATACTCAATTATTGACCTAAAAACAATAATTACATACAAAAGGATATTTAATAGGAAGTTAACATGGCGAGTTTGAAAAAAACCCGTACCGGCGTTTTTAAAGGAACGCACTTGCGAAGTCTGAAATTAAGCTGTTTATAGAGGACGCCTATCAATTTTCCTGAACTAAGCAACTTTTCAATCGAAAGGGCATCTAATACATTATTTATATAGCAACTTTGAAGAAAATCATTAGAGGTGTTTTTGAATATGGGCTTAGGGTCCCATTTCTGGTTTTCGATGACCCAATTCCGGTTTTTCAATTTTCACGAAAATTTGGAAAATTTATCTGTACACCAGACCTGAATCACTTGTGAAGTTTAGTAGTTCTATTTTTATTAGTTTTGGAGATATGACAGCCAGAAGATTACACACACACGTGCACATATACACACACACTGACCAATTGCCAAAACCTATACAATACTTCCACTACCTACGGTAGTAGGGTAATTGAAGTAAACACATACATCTCGTATTTACTACGATAATATACAGATTTTCGTATTACGTTTTCGATCGCCAAATACAAAAATCGCCAATGACGATAGATATCAAATCTATGCTTTGTTTTCAATTAAAATATTGAAAATTTTAATTAAAAATTTATTTTACCAAAATTTATTATAGCTTTTAGCACTTAGAGAGAGACAGTGTAACTTTTGATTATTGAAAGAAAAAAAAAAAAAAAAAAGCAATCGGCTTTTTAGTTCTAGCGATCGTCCTCTACATATGCATATAAACCTTTCTTTTTTTTTTATTAGTATAGCTATAGAGCATAGGTATATTAAATAGGTTTCCAGTCAACATAATGTAACTCAAATAATTAAATGCTATTTACATTTCAGTAATGGCTGTATGCGCTATGTATATTGAGCTACTTGCCATAACTGTTAGTTGCTAAAAATAGTCGCCAAATAAATTTAAACATCTCAATACGCAAGCGAAGTATGACATCACTGACCGCCCGTGGATGCAAGAAAAAGATTTTCCATGTTAATCGCTCATTGGATTTTTTTTTTTTTTTAGTAAAATTCTAGAAGAATTATTTCCCGATTTTAATCCTCATATTTGGGTATAGATATGTATTAGTTATTGTATGCATGCGTTAGATTGAGTTATTTTGCTGTCAAATTGACAAAATTTTAATTTTAAATTTCAAAACTGTCACCCTTGGCGTTTTTTGTATTTGGCGATCAAAAACGTAATACGAAAATATACATGCCAGATGTATATTTTCGTAATATGTATTGTACGAAATATTGTTTCATATTATTCGTTACACTCTTAATGTAAGTTTTTAAAATAACCATGATTTTTGAAAGGAATTAAATTATATTCGCCAGATAATTTGGCGATATTTGTTTTTTTTTCTGCCAAGGATGACGGATATCAAATCTATTCCGCTGCAACATATTAGTATATTATATCAGATACTTTATTTAGACATTTGAAAACAAATTTGAATTCAAATTATTATAGAATATTTATCCTTTCCCTTTTAATTAGTTTATTAGTTGGATGTTTATTGTGTAAATATCATCCTTTGAAATGAAATGTTTATGTTTTCAATCGAATATGGAAATTTGCCGTTTTTTTTTCTAGAGTTTTGAAATTTAAAATTCCAATTTTATCAATTTTACTACAAAAACAATTTAATCTAACGGATGCACATGATAACTAATACATATCTATATCCAAATATGGGGATTAAAATGGGGAAATAATTTTCCTCGATCTTTATTATTTTTTTACAAAAAATCCAGTTCACTTTTTATATTATTGTTCGCGTGAAAATATATTTTATTATATGTCTAAAAATAAATTAATTCGTAAATATTTTTGGCAACAATTATAAATTAAAATAAATAATATTATAAAATAGAATTTCTTATTTTATTTTATTTTATTTATTTATTTATTTTTAAATTCCAATTTCGTTTACACACATCAGTTTAAACCACGGAGTAATAAAGACTCCGTGGTTTAAACATTGATGCTTAGATATTATATCATATCATATCAAATTAAATTATTAGAAAAATAAACACTTTTAATTCTATAATGACGTCAGATTTAACGTGTAAGTTTAACAATTAAAAAAGCTTTATATGAATTTCAATTTAATGCACGTGCAAATATATTTCTTTTCTTTTCACGTCAAGATATTTTAAAAACGAAATGAATATGTAAATGTTTCTTTTATGTTGGCAGCAGCTAATTTTTTTAATATTTCATTATTTCCATTTCTATTACGGCTTCTATGGGGGTTTTAATTAAAATGCTCAGATTTTAAACTAAAATTTATTTTATCAAAATTAAATATAGCCTATAACAATATGGCATACTGTAGCTTTCGGTCAGTGAAAGAAGTTTTTAAATCGGTTCAGTAGTTTCAGAGATTACCCTCCACAAACAAACAATTTTTTGCGGTTTATATAATGATATAGACTAGGTGACCCGTCCGGCTTCGCACTGATGAACAAATTTTAGTTAAAGATGGATTGATATGTAAAAAATCAAGAAATATATCAGTTTATATGTTATAGTCAGGCAATATTATTAACTGGAAAGTCAAAATATAATTTTACAATTATTTTTTTTAATTAGTTGTTAAATGTTGGCAATTTTTACTTAATGCTATTTATTTATTTATTTCATAAAAAGAAACATTTCTTTACTCATGAATAAAAAATATTGAAAAATAAACCTATGACATGAAAATGTTGTTGATAAAATTGACGTCATAATAGCTTTAATTATTATTTATTTTTTCATTTCGCAAATATGTTTATTTTTTCCATAATTGATTATTTTAATAATGTATATTAAAGGAGAAATCAATAATATGAAACAATATTCGTACAATATATACTATTACAGAATCTGGTGTGAAACAACCACACGACTTCCATTACCCACTATTACACGTAATATATACAATTTTTTGGAGATATTACTTGCATTTTTTGAGATTTTCGAGTAAGAGAACACGTATACATGATACACGTATAAAGACACATACAACAGAGTTTGCATAGCGAGTTAAAAAATAAGGGGAAAAAAATAGATAGTTATTTTTTTAAACACGAATTTCTGAGATCTAAAACTGAACTACCTAATCAGGATGACCGTTAATATTCCTGTAATAAGCACGTAATACTTGAGAAAGGTTATCTAAATTGGATTAAAGAAAAAATTTTCAAGAATACGTTAGAGCCGTTTTTGAGATACCAACTTTTACCAAAACTTAACATACTCAATTATTGACCTAAAAACAATAATTACATACAAAAGGATATTTAATAGGAAGTTAACATGGCGAGTTTGAAAAAAATCCGTACAGGCGTTTTTAAAGGAACGCACTTGCGAAGTCTGAAATTGAGCTGTTTATAGAGGACGCCTATCAATTTTCCTGAACTAAGCAACTTTTCAATCGAAAGGGCATCTAATATATTATTTATATAGCAACTTTGAAGAAAATCATTAGAGGTGTTTTTGAATATGGTCTTAGGGTCCCATTTCTGGTTTTCGATGACCCAATTCCGGTTTTTCAATTTTCACGAAAATTTGGAAAATTTATCTGTACACCAGACCTGAATCACTTGTGAAGTTTAGTAATTCTATTTTTATTAGTTTTAGAGATATGACAGCCAGAAGATTACACACACACGTGCACATATACACACACACTGACCAATTGCCAAAACCTATACAATACTTCCACTACCTACGGTAGTAGGGTAATTGAAGTAAACACATACATCTCGTATTTACTACGATAATATACAGATTTTCGTGTTACGTTTTCGATCGCCAAATACAAAAATCGCCAATGACGATAGATATCAAATCTATGCTTTGTTTTCAATTAAAATATTGAAAATTTTAATTAAAAATTTATTTTACCAAAATTTATTATAGCTTCTAGCACTTAGAGAGAGACAGTGTAACTTTTGATTATTGAAAGAAAAAAAAAAAAAAAAAAAAGCAATCGGCTTTTTAGTTCTAGCGATCGTTCTCTACATATGCATATAAACCTTTCTTTTTTTTATATTAGTATAGCTATAGAGCATAGGTATATTAAATAGGTTTCCAGTCAACATAATGTAACTCAAATAATTAAATGCTATTTACATTTCAGTAATGGCTGTATGCGCTATGTATATTGAGCTACTTACCATAACTGTTAGTTGCTAAAAATAGTCGCCAAATAAATTTAAACATCTCAATACGCAAGCGAAGTATGACATCACTGACCGCCCGTGGATGCAAGAAAAAGATTTTCCATGTTAATCGCTCATTGGATTTTTTTTTTTTTTTTTTTTTTATTATTAAAATTCTAGAAGAATTATTTCCCGATTTTAATCCTCATATTTGGGTATAGATATGTATTAGTTATTGTATGCATGCGTTAGATTGAGTTATTTTGCTGTCAAATTGACAAAATTTTAATTTTAAATTTCAAAACTGTCACCCTTGGCGTTTTTTGTATTTGGCGATCAAAAACGTAATACGAAAATATACATGCCAGATGTATATTTTCGTATTATGTATTGTACGAAATATTGTTTCATATTATTCGTTACACTCTTAATGTAAGTTATTAAAATAACCATGATTTTTGAAAGGAATTAAATTATATTCGCCAGATAATTTGGCGATATTTTTTTTTTTCTGCCAAGGATGACGGATATCAAATCTATTCCGCTGCAACATATTAGTATATTATATCAGATACTTTATTTAGACATTTGAAAACAAATTTGATTTCAAATTATGATAGAATATTTATCCTTTCCCTTTTAATTAGTTTATTAGTTGGATGTTTATTGTGTAAATATCATCCTTTGAAATGAAATGTTTATGTTTTCAATCGAATATGGAAATTTGCCATTTTTTTTTTTTTCTAGAGTTTTGAAATTTAAAATTCCAATTTTATCAATTTTACAACAAAAACAATTTAATCTAACGGATGCACATGATAACTAATACATATCTATATCCAAATATGGGGATTAAAATGGGGAAATAATTTTCCTCGATCTTTATTATTTTTTTTTACAAAAAATCCAGTTCACTTTTTATATTATTGTTCGAGTGAAAATATATTTTATTATATGTCTAAAAATAAATTAATTCGTTAATCTTTTTGGCAACAATTATAAATTAAAATAAATAATATTATAAAATAGAATTTCTTATTTTATTTTATTTTATTTATTTATTTATTTTTAAATTCCATTTTCGTTTACACACATCAGTTTAAACCACGGAGTAATAATGACTCCGTGGTTTAAACATTGATGCTTAGATATTATATCATATCATATCAAATTAAATTATTAGAAAAATAAACACTTTTAATTCTATAATGACGTCAGATTTAACGTGTAAGTTTAACAATTAAAAAAGCTTTATATGAATTTCAATTTAATGCACGTGCAAATATATTTCTTTTCTTTTCACGTCAAGATATTTTAAAAACGAAATGAATATGTAAATGTTTCTTTTATGTTGGCAGCAGCTAATTTTTTTAATATTTCATTATTTCCATTTCTATTACGGCTTCTATGGGGATTTTAATTAATATGCTCAGATTTTAAACTAAAATTTATTTTATCAAAATTAAATATAGCCTATAACAATATGGCATACTGTAGCTTTCGGTCAGTGAAAGAAGTTTTTAAATCGGTTCAGTAGTTTCAGAGATTACCCTCCACAAACAAACAATTTTTTGCGCTTTATATAATGATATAGATATAGACTAGCAGGCAACGCCCGCTTCGCTGGTCCCTATTTTTAAATGAATCACTATAATGAATTCTCAAAATTGCATTAATTTTATCACGTGAAAAAATAGAGAAACAAAATCTGATTCGGAAAAATGTCGCACCGGGTTCTCACTGCCTTCGGAAAAAATTCCCAACATGCTCTAACCCTTATTTCTATTATTTTCCCACTTCGCCCCCCCCCCTCCTGTCTATACTAATAATTTTAAAAATTTGAAAATATCCGCAATCGATTTGTAAGTATCAAAAACTTTTTGCACCAGTTTTGAACGATATATCTCTATTTTTATTTTTTTGCCGCTCTACTCCCCCGCCTTCCCGCCCTCCCAATAGTTTTAAAAATTCGAAAATATCCGCAATCGATTTGTAGTTATTGGAAACCTCTATGTACCAATTTTTTGGATTTTTGATGTAACTCTATTTTATTTTCTTTTTTTTGCCCCTCTGCTCCCCCCCCCTTCCCGGCCCTCCTAATAACTTTACACTTTCGAAAATATCCCCATTCGACTTGCAGGCCTCTAAAACCTATGTGTACCAATTTTGAACGGCCTAACTGTATTTATATTTGTTTTTGACCATAGCCCCCCCCCCCTTTCCCCCCCCTTCCCGCCCCACCTAATAATTTTAAAAATTCGAAAATATCCGCAATCGATTTGTAAGTATCGAAAACATCTATATACCAATTTCAAACGATCTAACTCTATTTTTATTTTTTTTGCCCCCCCCCTCTCTCCTCTTCCTTTCCCGGCCCTCCTAATAACTTTACACTTTCGAAAATATCCCCATTCGACTTGCAGGCATCTAAAACCTATCTGTACCAATTTTGAACGGCCTAACTGTATTTCTATTTGTTTTTACCCCATAGCCCCCCCCTCCTAATAATTTTACAAATTCGAAAATATGCGAAATCGATTTGTAGGTATCGAAAACCTCTATATATCAATTTTGAACGATCTAACTCTATTTTTATTTTTTGCCCCCTCTACCCTCCCCCCCCTTACTGCCCCTCCTAATAAATTTACACAATCGAAAATATCCTCATTCGACTTGCAGGCCTCTAAAACCTATCTGTATCAATTTCGAACGCCCTAACTGTATTTCTATTCGTTTTTGCCCCTTAGCCCCCTTCCCCCCTTGCTGCCCCACCTGGGGGCTGAATTTCTAAAATTCCAGAAATTAGTTTTTAGATATTTGCATTAGCTATATTTTAGAGCAAAAATTTCACGCATATCTATTTTTTTGTTTGAGATATATAGGATTATGCGAAATCACGTTTTACGCATGTGAAATCACGTTTTGCCCCCCCCCCCGCCCCCCTTTGGGACCAAATTTTGAAAATTCCAGAAATTGGTTTTTTGACATTTGTATTAGCTATATTTTAAAGCAAAAATTTTACGGATATCTGTTTTTTTGTTTGAGATATGAAGGATTTTGTGAAATCACGTTTTGCCCCCCTCCCCCCCTTGGGGGGCGAATTTTGTAAAATCGCTTCTTAGTGGATACCTACGTCATAGAAAGAACATTGTCACAAAATTTCATGCTTCTAGGTCCAGGGGTTTGGTCTGGGCGTTGATAGATCACCCCCCTCACTCACTCAGGAAGTGTTCTTTTATATATATAGATATAGATTAAACAGATATACCAAAAAACGGCTAACGCTGAAAGGGAATAAACTTACACCATTTTGGATTTAAATAGAATGATAATATATGATATATCATATTGTTATAATGATTGATCATATTAAAAGTAAATTAAGTTACTTAATAACTTTATCTAGTTTAACAATGCCTGTTAAAACCTTTTTGCTATTTCATTTAATATCATACTATGACTTATTGCCAATTTTTAAAAACTTAAAAGAAAAATAAAAATCTGAAAAAACGTAATTTCTAAATGTTTTAGTCTAACCATAAATATTACAATGGGTATCATTAATTCATGATTTTTTTTTCTTCTTAATTACAGAAAACTTTGCTCATATAAATTCATCTTCTGTTTTAAGTAAAAAATTGAGATAGAAAGGAATTTGGATTTAAGATTATTTATTAATAAAAATTATTAATATATATTGCATAATTTATTACAACTACTTGTTATAAAAATATTGATATATTAAATAAAAATTTCAGAATGAAAATTTATGATATATCATACTGTTACATCGAATCATTGTCGTGATAAAAATAAATTGAGTTATTTAGTAATTCTATCTAGTTTCAAAACATGTAAATTAACCCTTTGTCGGACGTAACGCTGTAAAGCGCTCTAAACATTGTTGCCAAATTTGTCAAAAATTACTCTTTTATTCAACTACCACCAATAATTTTTAAGAGTGATGTTTGATGTACATAAGGGATAAATATCTTTCGAAGTGATTAGGAAACTGTTACAGTTAAAATTTAGTGGTAGATATTGATATTAATACACTCATGGACAAAAACATTAGCGCACCAAGAAGGAGTCGTCAAAATGAAACGAAATTTTACATACGTAATGACTACTTTGATATAAGTAAATGATTAGAAAATCAAAGAAAAAGGATAATTTATTTCTGAGAAAAAGGCAAAAGAACGGAAGATTTAACACCCTGTTGGACCCCCCTCTAGCGCGAATGCACGATGCGATACGATCGGGCATTGAGGCATGCAAGTTCTGTATGATGTCTTGAGACATTTCGTTCCATATTTGCTGTAACCTTGCCTCTAGTTCGTTCAAACGCGTGGGATGCTCAACTCGCCGTCCCAAATGATCCCAGATATGCTCGATTGGAGACAAATCTGGGGATCGGGCAGGCCAAGGAAGGGTAGTAACAGTGCGGAGACAGTCTTGTGACAGCCTTGCCGCGTGAGGCCGAGCATTGTCGTGTTGAAAAATGGCTCCTGGGAGCCATTGCATGAGTGGCAACACATGTGGTTGCAGGATGTTATGGACATACCGCTAGGCTGTCATGGTGCCATGGATCAATACTAGGCGTGACCGTGTATTGTAGGCAATGGCACCCCATACCATCACACCAGCTGTGGATGCAGTGTGCAACTGTAAAGAAAAGGCAGAATTGAGGTATTCCCCCCGTTGCCTCTACACACGTACATGTTAGTCATCCCTGCCCAAATGGAATCTGGATTCGTCGCTGGTTCCACTCGGTTGCTATCCAACCCCGTCGAGTGTGACACTACCCAAACGGAGCAGAGGGGGTGGGTATTATTGGCGGTACATGTAATGGACGCCACGATACCAAATGTCCTTCAGACAGGCGCCTTCGTATGGTTCAAGAGGACACAGGGGCCCCTAGTGAAGGTGCTACCTCTGCCTGGATGGCGGCCGATGAAGCAGTTGGCTGTGCGCGTGCATTTCTTACGATGTGGCGGTCTTCTCGATGACTGGTCTGTCAAGGGCGTCCTAGAGCCTGGTCTTCGTGTACATGACATCTCTCGGGTCCACTGGTCCCAATACCTCCTCGCAACACAATCAGAGCGGCCTAATTGACGAGCTACTCGCCTAGCTGACCACCCAGCTTCCATCATGCCGATGATTCTCCCACTCTCAAACTGTGACAGCTGCTGATATTGTCTTCGAAAACAACGTAATGGCATGTCCACCTCAGCTCTTCCTTTGTAAACGATTCAGCACACTCAAATAAGCTTTGGTTACCTTTTTTATACTCCACAGAGAACGACGTTAAACGCCCTCTACCGGATATATGTAATGTGCAATCACGCTGCATTTCTAATCATTTGCATATCTCCCCGACATGTACCTTCATGCCAAGTTTCGTTACGATCCCGCAATTATTTTTTGGTGCGCTAATTTTTTTGTCCATGAGTGTAAAAAAGCACAACCCTGACCAAGGTGGAAAATGAATAGGGCCGGCAAAGAGTTAATTCTGTACAGTATTTCAGCCATCAACATGATAGGACTTATTGCTGTTTATAAAAATCTTGAAGAAAAAAATAACAAAAAAAAAAATCACGAAATTGGATATGGGAAAATGTCTTAGTCTAGCCATATAAATATCTTTAACCCACGAAAAATTTTCAAACTGTTGAAAAAAAAATATTTCTCTCATTAATAAAAGAGAGAGTATGAACGAAATGGAATTCAATTTAAGACTACACATTAATAAAAATATTTTTTATTTGAACCTTAAATGTTTTTGATGTAGAATATGACGCATAATGTGGATGGAAAATCGGAATAAAATTTAAATGAAAACACAAAGAATAACTTATCAAAATATACAAAAATTATACATTAAAAAATTATTTCCTAGAACAATTATGAAATATTTCATTGAATACTTGTATATTACACAGAATATATATACGCATTTAAAATTCTTATTTTATATGAAAGCTTTGGGATTCACCTGCAGTTAACAAACATCTAAAAACTCTCCTTTCGAAAATGTATAGTAATAATATATCTTAAAAATCCTTTTAGTAGTTAGGTTGGTTGTATGATTAAAGGCCGATTGACTAATCTAGGGTCGTTGGCCTATAGGTGGAATGTCCTCTGTGGAGATCTTTCTAAAGGGTCCTTGCCCGTATTTACGCGAGTTTCAGAGAAAACCATACAAAACTCCGAACGGCTAGGTCGATGAGCGTGACATGGTATCGAACCCAGCATTTTGCATCTGAGCGTTGAACCACTTGGCCGCTGGTGGACCTTTAGTATTTAGGATTAGCAGGGTTTAAAAAGTTGGGAAATGAGTTAATATACTTTTCAGAACTCTGTTTTAAAAATACTATATATTTATGAAGTTAACAGTCTTGTTGCATTCTGAACAAAGTGAAACAAATATATTTTACAATGTATTTAATTCACATATATACAAAGTGATACAAAATATATTTTACATATGTATTTAATTCCTTAATCAACAAATTTTGATGAAAATTTTAGCGAAAGGCTTTTCATTTGATAAAAATTAATAAGCAATAAGTGAAATACTTACAAATTTAAAAACGAATTTTCATATTCTATACAATTTTTTTACTTCTAAGATGTAGCTCATGGTCACTCTGCACCAGCTCAACTTATAAGAACTTTTATATATTTAATATACACCATAAATTTTCTATTGTAATGTTTGCTTTATTTTATGTTTTTTATTCGACTATCTTATACAAGATGATCAGTTTAAAAGAGTACCCGTTGGTTTTTCTTATTACTATTAAATCTGACGGATGTGGTAACTATTCTAACACTGAAGTATAATAGTTTGAACATTGCTTAAGTGGACGAGACAATTTCCAACACTGTTGGAGTGTTACAACTTTATTTGTGAGGTAAAACACAAATGGAGACGCACAATGTTACTTGATCGTGTGATTATTTTATTTTTGAAAAACATAATTTAATTCAAATTTTTTACATTATGATTCCCTACAGAAAATGCCGGAAATGTTCGTCACCATTTTGAATGCAAACATGAACACGTCGAACCAAGTTTTTAGACACACTTCGCATCATTGTTGGTGTTATTGACGAGATTTCTTTACCAAAAACTAAATATTTTAAGTTAGCACAACCGGTTTCGAAAGGACGTAGCCTTTCTTCATCAGGTGCAAACACGTGCTACTGCCTTGGACGCAAAAGCATTACTGCAAAGCAAGAGATTTCTTTAGTTATTATTTGTTTTAATTCATCGATGTTCGCAGGACTTCTGTTAAAAACCCTATCTTTGAGATAACCCCGGAAAAAAAAAAAGAAAATCAAACTGGGTAAGATCTTACCCTGTTAGATTTTTTTTTTTTTTTTTTTTTTTTTTTTTTTATGTAAAAAATTTGAAATTTTGTTTTTCATAAATAAAATTATACAGGATTAAATAACATTGTGAATCTCCATCTGTGTTTTACCTCACAAATAAAGTTCTAACAGTCCAATACTGTAGGAAATTGTCTCCCACACTTAAACATTGTTTAAACAATTTTCTTCAGCGTTAGAATAGTTGTCACATCCGTCAGATTTAAGGGCAATAAGGAAAACTAACGGGTACTCTTTTAAATTGATCACCTTGTATATCAAAACATTTGTCTTCAAAATTAGTGATAGTTATTAAATAAAAAATCATTTCAATTTGGCAACACAGCCATGCACCATTATGCACACGAAGGATGTATATATAATGTCAATTACATTCAAATTATTATTTTTAATCAGACGTTAAAATTTAATTAGCAAACTAATTAGATCGAGCTTAATTTAAAATTAAATAATATATATTATTTATACTCAATAATATATATTTATAGGGACTTAATTAAATATACAAAGTACCTAAAGAGGCTTTTTAAAGCGCTCAATGCTCCCTTCATTATTTATTTAATGATTTTGAAGTGCTTAAAAGTCAATAAAGGTGAAATAAAAAACTAATTTTTTTTTCTTACTTTCTCATTTAATTTTCCTTACCATTTATATAACAGAAGATTGTTGAACAATCCTGATGAAAATAAATGGTTGTAACATTAATTATATACCATTCAGTACAAAAAAATTATTATTTAACATTTTCCATATCTGTACAAAATTGCATGTGACATCTTCGTAAACCTTGTACAGTAGATATATGATCATTTTACTGATAATAAGTCTTTCGCACAATTGAATTACATTTAACCTTCTTATGGTGTTCCAATAACATAAGATGTTCGGGTCAAAAATGGCCCATGGTGCAATTTTCACTATTAATAATATATAATCACATTTTATCAATACTAGTAATGTTAATATTTAGTTAGTTAATATTTTATCTACATTTCCATTCGAATAAATTCATTCGAAATAAATTTGATATGGGTCGAAGAAGACCCGAACACCTTAGGAAGTTTAAGTAATATCAATAACCCAAATTAACACAACATAAAAGTCTAAAGAAATTTATTTTATTTTATCTTAATATATTAAAAGTATTTTTATTTTAACTAATATGTATATTTTTTTTTATAAAATTTTCATTCAGAACATGAATGTTTTTTATTATTATTATTATTATAAAAGCTATATATATTTGGTTAGAGACAACTCTAATGCTGTGTATGTTCACAAGAGTTAAAGAAATGATTTTTTTATTTATTAAACTAATAAATGATACGCATTAATTTATTTTCAAAATAATAATAACAATATATTTCTCATTACTAAAAAAGTAAATATACAATTATTTTTTTTCTAAATTATAATTAAAAAAATGAAAATAAAAATAATTAGTTTTGTGGTGCTACCTGATAGCCTTCATATGCCATAGGTCCCTTTTTACCATGTTCTCCACTGCTTTCACTTGACGTGTCTATCATGGCTTTTCTGTCTAGAGTTCCGCCTACTGGACCTTTCAGTGCAATGCCTCTGAAGACACTACCATGATCTCCATTGTTTGCTTTGGGCGGTTTACGTTTGCATTTTCTACAGCAACATAATACAGCACATAATAACAGCACTACAATTGCAACTGCAGTCGGGAGAGCGACGGCCAAAACTAAAAAAAAGAAAACAGAGGAAGATTTTTAAAAGAGATGAATAAACCATTTTACATTAGCACAGCCATATATAAAATTTTAAAATTGCTACCCAGACAGCATATTTATTCTAATTAAATCCTGAAGATGTTTCTGGTATTTCTAAAAGAGGATGTTGGGGTTAGGGTGAAAGCCGAAAAACTTGTCAAGTGTCCCAAGCCTGAATGGTCTGCCATCTGTATAATCTTTTTAAGGTATTTATTAGAAATACGTCTTTTATACGTACAGTCGGTAACAAAAATGCCCGAACACTAGCAAAAATTCCTATGTAAAAAAAGTACACTTCGTACGGTTTTGTTAAATAAATCCTTGTCGATTCCTGTCCTTAGTCAGTGTAAGAACAAGATTTGATAAGGATTTATTTAACAAAACCGTATGAAGTGTACCTTTTTTACATAGGAATTTTTGCTAGTGTTCGGACACTTTTGTTACCGACTGTAATGTATTGGATATTTTGTCTTTGTATGTGAACTAGAATATCCTGAAGATGTCCTCAAGAGATGTGCTATTAGGGTACAGGTAAATTCGGTTACGTCGTCAAGTTGCTTATAACACCCACAAATATTTGTCCTTCTCAATAATCCATAAGGTAGGTGAGCCAAAAGTGACCATAGTCCATAGTTAAGCCTTGAGAAATTTTTATAACTTTCTGGTTAGGTGTATATGACTGGACTTTTTTTTTTTTTTTGTAAAATGCTACACTTATCTCTTACACATATCAAATATCAATTTCTTTGTGAAATGTAATTTAGTTATTTTTATAATACAATTTTTAAATTGTAGCTTGTGGGCCACCTTTGGCGCATAGTGTTCCAAAGATAGCCCATATATTGAAAGCACTTTTATAATGTGAAAAACACATACACGGCAAACTATTTTTACTTTCAGGAGTACTTAATTACAAAGAAAAAAATCACAATAAACATTTGTCAAATATTACTTTTTAATCGGATTATATGCAGAAAGTACAAATAAAATTTTTCAACTTTTTTTTCTTTTTTTTTTTTTTTTAATGCACAAATCGCAAGCATTGATCACACATTCAGATATTCATTATTTTGATTTTCTTTCGTAAAGGACTTGGTTTGAAAACAAGCTTCAGCTTGGCCCACCGCGCTTTAGAATGCAGAAAAGGAGGGGGAAAAGCTAAAACTCCATAGAAATAGCATGGGACGAAAACCAAAACAACTAACATGTCAAGTGTGTAAAAAAAAAAAAAAAAAAAAAAAAAAAACCTCACCAAGGAAATAATTGTTGCAAGAATACTATATAAATGAAGGCATGAATTAGCAGCTTCCTCAAATTAGTTATTTTAAATATATTTTATAACAAATAATTCTTACTAATAATTCTTTGTAAAAACAACAGTCATATAATTAAGTAAAGTTTGACTTACCTGGGTTGTCACAGGTAATCATATATTCCATTGATGAAGAACAATCTCCTTACTTATCATCAGATTGTACACTTGAAATTAGATGGAAAATACATGGATATATATTTTATAGGACTTCTGTTTTTAAACAATAACTACTTCTTTTCCTATCATGAATGTTGATTAGACTGTGAAATTCTTACATAATATGTAGATCAATTACTATTTAGGATAATTCACACATTGCTGCGTAATGAAAGAATGCCTAGATGTTTAGCCTTTTTATTTGTTCATCTTAGACAAAAAAAAAATATTATGATTAAATAGAATAAGAAAATGGAACGTCAGTCCCGAATAACAAAAGTTACATGATTGAAAAAAAAAGTATTACAGTGTACTCGTAGATAGACGCGACACATCGTCACGTGATGCGGCAGGTGCACCAAACAATCAGTTGGCGGGAAGCAAAAAACAAAAAGAAAGTCCGGAACAAGAAAAACGAAAGTCAATAAAAGTGTTCTGAGATTAAATATCACAACACCCCCTCTTAAGCTCAGAAATTTTTCAATTGTTCATTAATGCATTTCTATGTCTATTAAAATCAGTTTTTGGCAGAGCTTTTGTTAGGGTATCGGCGGTCATTTCTTTGGTAGGTTTGTATTGAAGCTTGATTAGGCCTTCTTGTATTAGGTTTCGCAGAAGATGATATCTCAGCTGTAAGTGTTTTGTTTTGGAGTGGAATTTATCATTTTCAGCAATCTTGATGGTAGATTGGTTGTCCTGGTACAACACTATAGGACATTGTTGCGGCAAATTTAAATCATCCAGTAGTTTGTTGAGCCACTGTATTTCAAGTGCAGCACTCGCAGCTGCGACGTACTCAGCCTCTGCTGAAGACATGGACACACAGGACTGTTTCTTCGAAGTCCAAAATATTGGATTTTTATCCAATATAAATAAATTTCCTGAGATGGACTTTCTATCACTTGGGTCATTGACCCAATCCGAATCCGAATATGCTCTAAGAACAGGTTCACCAGAGTTACAAAGTTTTAATTTAATATCTTGGGTATTTTTCAAATATCTAATAACCCTTTTAACTGCCTCCCAGGCTTTCGCTCTAGGATTTTCGTTTCTACGGCTTAAGATGCCAACGGCAACACTTATATCAGGTCGCGATACTGTAGAAATGTAAAGTAACGCGCCTATAGCCTGTCTGTACATTGTGTTGTTTGGTAAGAGATTGTCATTATCAGTTAATGTTATATACCCTGGTTCCATCGGTGTGTCAGAGGGCCGTGCGTTATCTAGCCCAAATTTGGTTACAATGTCTCGTATTTTATTATTTTGATCAAGCGTAATTACCCCTTTACAAGGTCTTTCTATATTTATTCCGAGGTAATATTTGGCTTCCCCAAGGTCGGTTAATGGATATTCTTCCCTAAGTTGATTAATTAGTATGTCAATATCGTGATTTTTACCAGCTATAAGCAGGTCATCAACATACACAAGAATGTAAGTTTCTGTGTTATCTTTGTTACGGATATATAAACACTTGTCATGTTGACTTTGTTTAAATCCTAATTTACACAATGATTCATTAATTTTCAAATTCCACGCTCTAGCGGCTTGCTTCAAGCCATATATCGCTTTCTTTAACTTACATATTTTATTTTCTTCGCCCTGGACAACATAACCCTCGGGTTGATGCATGTATACATCTTCTTGCAAATTTCCATGTAGGAAAGCAGTTTTGATATCTACATGCCTTAGATTCAAATTTTTATATAGTGACATGGTCAAGAAACTTCTTAGAGTGGTATGCGATGCAACTGGTGCAAAAGTTTCGTCATAGTCCACCCCGTATTTTTGAGAAAAACCCTTGGCAACAAGCCTGGCTTTATATTTCTCGACTTGTCCTTGGATATTGTATTTGGCCTTGAACGCCCACTTACACCCTACTACTTTGGTCCCTGGTTGAGCGTCAACAAGTTCCCAAGTATTGTTTTGTCTGAGTGAATTCATTTCGTCGAGTGTGGCATTCAGCCAATTTTCTTTTTCAGCTGGGTTTTGAATTTTTAGTATATCATCAAAACACTTAGGCTCATCAATTCTTTTGTCATTTACAGCAAATGCAAATCTGTCGGGCGGAACACCTTTATTTAATCGTTGTGATCGTCGCGGCAGAGTTTGCGTGTCATCCGGACTATCGTTATCGCCCGCTATATCTATATTTATATCAGTATCTAATATTGGTAATTTGGACACCGGAATTTCATCATTTGAATTTTCATTCTTGATTTGTGATGTTTCATTATTGTGGGATTCTCTATTCTCATCTTCCAAAAATTTTACTGTTCTGCTAATTATTACATTTTTATTATTTGTGCAAATTCTGTAACCTTTGCTACGATTATCATATCCCACAAAAATTCCTTCTTGAGCGGTGCTATCCAGTTTTCCCCTATGTATTTTATGTACATATGCGTATGCGCGACATCCGAATGTTTTTATATTTGATAAATCGGGTTTACGGCCGGTCCATTTTTCGTAAGGAGTTGAGTCGCATGAGGAGGTCGGGAGCCTATTTTGTATGTAATTTGCAGTATTTACGGCTTCCCCCCAAAAGGAATTCGGTAAATTACTGTCTTTAAGCAGACAGCGAGCCATTTCGGTCAGCGTACGATTTTTACGTTCTGCCACGCCGTTCTGAGCACTAGAGTAAGGAACGGTAAACTGGTGCTCAATTCCTTCTTTATTCAAAAATTCATTTACTTCCATACTAGTGTATTCACCCCCGTTGTCGAAGCGAATTGCTTGCACTTTTCGGCCAAATTTGTTTGCGGTCATAGCCACATATTCCTTTAACTTAGAAAATACCTCAAACTTATTTTTTAGCAAATATATAATAGTATAACGACTGTAATCGTCTATAAATGTAAGAAAGTAATATTTTCCACTTACAGTGGGGGTTTTCATAGGGCCACATAAGTCTGTGTGGACCAGTTCGAGTGGTACGGAGGCTCTAAATTGTGCAGCTTTGGGGTAAGGTGAATCAGTTAATTTTGACATTATGCATGTTTTACATCCAGTATTATGTTTGCAACCATTTAATTTTATATCCACAGCCATGTCCTTGTTAACTAAATCTTTAATGTGGTTAGTATTTCTGTGGCCAAGTTTCACATGCCACTTGTGTATGCAATTTTCGTTATCACAAGTTTGTATTACAATGTTCGCTGTGTGTTTGTTTTCAGAATAATTTAATTGACATTCATATAAGTTATTTTTCACATATCCCTCAATGCATGTATTTCCCTGATTTACAATTTTACAGGTTTTATCATCAAATACAGCGATACAACCATTCTCTGTTGCTCTTTTTATAGAAATTAAGTTAGTTTCTATTTCAGGGACATAAAGAACATTTTTAAGTGTTATTTTGTTCTGTGTGTTTTCCGAATTTACGGTATACAAATCCACAGTACCGGAACCCAAAGATTTTAGCTGCGTGCCGTTCGCGATAGTGATGTTAGAAACGTTATTTTTAAGATCGCGAAATTTTAGTTTATCATTGCAGATATGTGAAGACGACCCTGAATCAACCACCCAATTTACAGTTTTATCTCCAACATAAAAAGAATACAATTTATCAGCTTTTGGTTTATTGGTCCCCTCTGCAATTTGAGCGCTATCTGGCTTCTCATTGTTCTGAGAGCATATGTTGGATCTGAAGTTGGGTTTTTTGTTGAAATTTTTACTGTGACTTTTAACAGCAGAATTATTTTTATTTTTTAACTTATAACATTCTTGAATATTGTGGTTACTTTTCTTACAGTATTTGCAGAATTTCTCCGATTTGTTATGGTATTGGACTTTTAACGCTGAGTTATGGACAGTTTTGTTTTCTAGCCTTTTGGCATATTCATCAGCCAATTTGTTTCGTATATATTCAGGTGTCAATTGCGCTTCGTCTCTCGATTCGAGACTTGTTATGAGAACGTCATACGAAGGAGGGAGTGAGCATAGCATTAATGCAGCTAGGTGCGATCCATCTATGACTTCACCTATGGCGGTGAGTCTGTCGCGTGTTTTATATATATCAGCTATATGTTGGTTAACATCACCACCTTCAATTAATTTTATGGAATAAAGTTTCCTAAGTAAGAAAAGCTTACTGGTAAGCGATGATCTTTCGTGGACTTGGCGCAGAGCATTCCAGCACTCTCGTGCTGTATCTAGATTCATAACGTAAACGATTTGTTCATTATCAATAAGTAAATTGATAATAGCTCTGGCTTTTCTATTTTTTGAACGCCACTGATCGGTTATTGGGTTGGGAGGATCGTCAGTAATGACTGTAAAAAGATCCTCTTTTTGCAAGTACATTTCAATACGAAACTTCCACACATTATAATTTGTGGAGTTCAGCGGTTTAATTTGTATATCTTTTGTTGCTGACATACTTAAACAAAATTTTTGTAATAGTTTTGTTAATATTTGTTCAATACGTAAATATTCATTTAATATTTTAAATCAACACAGTTTGGATAAATAGTACTTGAAGAAGAAAATAAAATTAAATAGTTTTCATAAAAATAAGTACTAGAAGAAGAAGATAAACTTAAATATCTTTCTAATTACTTTTCAATACTTTCGATTTAGTGTCACTTCATACTCATAATCTGTTGCAAGAATACTATATAAATGAAGGCATGAATTCGCAGCTTCCTCAAATTAGTTATTTTAAATATATTTTATAACAAATAATTCTTACTAATAATTCTTTGTAAAAACAACAGTCATATAATTAAGTAAAGTTTGACTTACCTGGGTTGTCACAGGTAATCATATATTCCATTGATGAAAAACAATCTCCTTACTTATCATCAGATTGTACACTTGAAATTAGATGGAAAATACATGGATATATATTTTATAGGACTTCTGTTTTTAAACAATAACTACTTCTTTTCCTATAATGAATGTTGATTAGACTGTGAAATTCTTACATAATATGTAGATCAATTACTATTTAGGATAATTCACACATTGCTGCGTAATGAAAGAATGCCTAGATGTTTAGCCTTTTTATTTGTTCATCTTAGACAAAAAAAAATATTATGATTAAATAGAATAAGAAAATGGAACGTCAGTCCCGAATAACAAAAGTTACATGATTGAAAAAAAAAGTATTACAGTGTACTCGTAGATAGACGCGACACATCGTCACGTGATGCGGCAGGTGCACCAAACAATCAGTTGGCGGGAAGCAAAAAACAAACAGAAAGTCCGGAACAAAAAAAACGAAAGTCAATAAAAGTGTTCTGAGATTAAATATCACAACACCCCCTCTTAAGCTCAGAAATTTTTCAATTGTTCATTAATGCATTTCTATGTCTATTAAAATCAGTTTTTGGCAGCGCTTTTGTTAGGGTATCGGCGGTCATTTCTTTGGTAGGTTTGTATTGAAGCTTGATTAGGCCTTCTTGTATTAGGTTTCGCAGAAGATGATATCTCAGCTGTAAGTGTTTTGTTTTGGAGTGGAATTTATCATTTTCAGCAATCTTGATGGTAGATTGGTTGTCCTGGTACAACACTATAGGACATTGTTGCGGCAAATTTAAATCATCCAGTAGTTTGTTGAGCCACTGTATTTCAAGTGCAGCACTCGCAGCTGCGACGTACTCAGCCTCTGCTGAAGACATGGACACACAGGACTGTTTCTTCGAAGTCCAAAATATTGGATTTTTATCCAATATAAATAAATTTCCTGAGATGGACTTTCTATCACTGGGTCATTGACCCAATCCGAATCCGAATATGCTCTAAGAACAGGTTCACCAGAGTTACAAAGTTTTAATTTAATATCTTGGGTATTTTTCAAATATCTAATAACCCTTTTAACTGCCTCCCAGGCTTTCGCTCTAGGATTTTCGTTTCTACGGCTTAAGATGCCAACGGCAACACTTATATCAGGTCGCGATACTGTAGAAATGTAAAGTAACGCGCCTATAGCCTGTCTGTACATTGTGTTGTTTGGTAAGAGATTGTCATTATCAGTTAATGTTATATACCCTGGTTCCATCGGTGTGTCAGAGGGCCGTGCGTTATCTAGCCCAAATTTGGTTACAATGTCTCGTATTTTATTATTTTGATCAAGCGTAATTACCCCTTTACAAGGTCTTTCTATATTTATTCCGAGGTAATATTTGGCTTCCCCAAGGTCGGTTAATAGATATTCTTCCCTAAGTTGATTAATTAGTATGTCAATATCGTGATTTTTACCAGCTATAAGCAGGTCATCAACATACACAAGAATGTAAGTTTCTGTGTTATCTTTGTTACGGATATATAAACACTTGTCATGTTGACTTTGTTTAAATCCTAATTTACACAATGATTCATTAATTTTCAAATTCCACGCTCTAGCGGCTTGTTTCAAGCCATATATCGCTTTCTTTAACTTACATATTTTATTTTCTTCGCCCTGGACAACATAACCCTCGGGTTGATGCATGTATACATCTTCTTGCAAATTTCCATGTAGGAAAGCAGTTTTGATATCTACATGCCTTAGATTCAAATTTTTATATAGTGACATGGTCAAGAAACTTCTTAGAGTGGTATGCGATGCAACTGGTGCAAAAGTTTCGTCATAGTCCACCCCGTATTTTTGAGAAAAACCCTTGGCAACAAGCCTGGCTTTATATTTCTCGACTTGTCCTTGGATATTGTATTTGGCCTTGAACGCCCACTTACACCCTACTACTTTGGTCCCTGGTTGAGCGTCAACAAGTTCCCAAGTATTGTTTTGTCTGAGTGAATTCATTTCGTCGAGTGTGGCATTCAGCCAATTTTCTTTTTCAGCTGGGTTTTGAATTTTTAGTATATCATCAAAACACTTAGGCTCATCAATTCTTTTGTCATTTACAGCAAATGCAAATCTGTCGGGCGGAACACCTTTATTTAATCGTTGTGATCGTCGCGGCAGAGTTTGCGTGTCATCCGGACTATCGTTATCGCCCGCTATATCTATATTTATATCAGTATCTAATATTGGTAATTTGGACACCGGAATTTCATCATTTGAATTTTCATTCTTGATTTGTGATGTTTCATTATTGTGGGATTCTCTATTCTCATCTTCCAAAAATTTTACTGTTCTGCTAATTATTACATTTTTATTATTTGTGCAAATTCTGTAACCTTTGCTACGATTATCATATCCCACAAAAATTCCTTCTTGAGCGGTGCTATCCAGTTTTCCCCTATGTATTTTATGTACATATGCGTATGCGCGACACCCGAATGTTTTTATATTTGATAAATCGGGTTTACGGCCGGTCCATTTTTCGTAAGGAGTTGAGTCGCATGAGGAGGTCGGGAGCCTATTTTGTATGTAATTTGCAGTATTTACGGCTTCCCCCCAAAAGGAATTCGGTAAATTACTGTCTTTAAGCAGACAGCGAGCCATTTCGGTCAGCGTACGATTTTTACGTTCTGCCACGCCGTTCTGAGCACTAGAGTAAGGAACGGTAAACTGGTGCTCAATTCCTTCTTTATTCAAAAATTCATTTACTTCCATACTAGTGTATTCACCCCCGTTGTCGAAGCGAATTGCTTGCACTTTTCGGCCAAATTTGTTTGCGGTCATAGCCACATATTCCTTTAACTTAGAAAATACCTCAAACTTATTTTTTAGCAAATATATAATAGTATAACGACTGTAATCGTCTATAAATGTAAGAAAGTAATATTTTCCACTTACAGTGGGGGTTTTCATAGGGCCACATAAGTCTGTGTGGACCAGTTCGAGTGGTACGGAGGCTCTAAATTGTGCAGCTTTGGGGTAAGGTGAATCAGTTAATTTTGACATTATGCATGTTTTACATTCAGTATTATGTTTGCAATCATTTAATTTTATATCCACAGCCATGTCCTTGTTAACTAAATCTTTAATGTGGTTAGTATTTCTGTGGCCAAGTTTCACATGCCACTTGTGTATGCAATTTTCGTTATCACAAGTTTGTATTACAATGTTCGCTGTGTGTTTGTTTTCAGAATAATTTAATTGACATTCATATAAGTTATTTTTCACATATCCCTCAATGCATGTATTTCCCCGATTTACAATTTTACAGGTTTTATCATCAAATACAGCGATACAACCATTCTCTGTTGCTCTTTTTATAGAAATTAAGTTAGTTTCTATTTCAGGGACATAAAGAACATTTTTAAGTGTTATTTTGTTCTGTGTGTTTTCCGAATTTACGGTATACAAATCCACAGTACCGGAACCCAAAGATTTTAGCTGCGTGCCGTTCGCGATAGTGATGTTAGAAACGTTATTTTTAAGATCGCGAAATTTTAGTTTATCATTGCAGATATGTGAAGACGACCCTGAATCAACCACCCAATTTACAGTTTTATCTCCAACATAAAAAGAATACAATTTATCAGCTTTTGGTTTATTGGTCCCCTCTGCAATTTGAGCGCTATCTGGCTTCTCATTGTTCTGAGAGCATATGTTGGATCTGAAGTTGGGTTTTTTGTTGAAATTTTTACTGTGACTTTTAACAGCAGAATTATTTTTATTTTTTAACTTATAACATTCTTGAATATTGTGGTTACTTTTCTTACAGTATTTGCAGAATTTCTCCGATTTGTTATGGTATTGGACTTTTAACGCTGAGTTATGGACAGTTTTGTTTTCTAGCCTTTTGGCATATTCATCAGCCAATTTGTTTCGTATATATTCAGGTGTCAATTGCGCTTCGTCTCTCGATTCGAGACTTGTTATGAGAACGTCATACGAAGGAGGGAGTGAGCATAGCATTAATGCAGCTAGGTGCGATCCATCTATGACTTCACCTATGGCGGTGAGTCTGTCGCGTGTTTTATATATATCAGCTATATGTTGGTTAACATCACCACCTTCAATTAATTTTATGGAATAAAGTTTCCTAAGTAAGAAAAGCTTACTGGTAAGCGATGATCTTTCGTGGACTTGGCGCAGAGCATTCCAGCACTCTCGTGCTGTATCTAGATTCATAACGTAAACGATTTGTTCATTATCAATAAGTAAATTGATAATAGCTCTGGCTTTTCTATTTTTTGAACGCCACTGATCGGTTATTGGGTTGGGAGGATCGTCAGTAATGACTGTAAAAAGATCCTCTTTTTGCAAGTACATTTCAATACGAAACTTCCACACATTATAATTTGTGGAGTTCAGCGGTTCAATTTGTATATCTTTTGTTGCTGACATACTTAAACAAAATTTTTGTAATAGTTTTGTTAATATTTGTTCAATACGTAAATATTCATTTAATATTTTAAATCAACACAGTTTGGATAAATAGTACTTGAAGAAGAAAATAAAATTAAATAGTTTTCATAAAAATAAGTACTAGAAGAAGAAGATAAACTTAAATATCTTTCTAATTACTTTTCAATACTTTCGATTTAGTGTCACTTCATACTCATAATCTGTTGCAAGAATACTATATAAATGAAGGCATGAATTCGCAGCTTCCTCAAATTAGTTATTTTAAATATATTTTATAACAAATAATTCTTACTAATAATTCTTTGTAAAAACAACAGTCATATAATTAAGTAAAGTTTGACTTACCTGGGTTGTCACAGGTAATCATATATTCCATTGATGAAAAACAATCTCCTTACTTATCATCAGATTGTACACTTGAAATTAGATGGAAAATACATGGATATATATTTTATAGGACTTCTGTTTTTAAACAATAACTACTTCTTTTCCTATAATGAATGTTGATTAGACTGTGAAATTCTTACATAATATGTAGATCAATTACTATTTAGGATAATTCACACATTGCTGCGTAATGAAAGAATGCCTAGATGTTTAGCCTTTTTATTTGTTCATCTTAGACAAAAAAAAATATTATGATTAAATAGAATAAGAAAATGGAACGTCAGTCCCGAATAACAAAAGTTACATGATTGAAAAAAAAAGTATTACAGTGTACTCGTAGATAGACGCGACACATCGTCACGTGATGCGGCAGGTGCACCAAACAATCAGTTGGCGGGAAGCAAAAAACAAAAAGAAAGTCCGGAACAAAAAAAACGAAAGTCAATAAAAGTGTTCTGAGATTAAATATCACAACACCCCCTCTTAAGCTCAGAAATTTTTCAATTGTTCATTAATGCATTTCTATGTCTATTAAAATCAGTTTTTGGCAGCGCTTTTGTTAGGGTATCGGCGGTCATTTCTTTGGTAGGTTTGTATTGAAGCTTGATTAGGCCTTCTTGTATTAGGTTTCGCAGAAGATGATATCTCAGCTGTAAGTGTTTTGTTTTGGAGTGGAATTTATCATTTTCAGCAATCTTGATGGTAGATTGGTTGTCCTGGTACAACACTATAGGACATTGTTGCAGCAAATTTAAATCATCCAGTAGTTTGTTGAGCCACTGTATTTCAAGTGCAGCACTCGCAGCTGCGACGTACTCAGCCTCTGCTGAAGACATGGACACACAGGACTGTTTCTTCGAAGTCCAAAATATTGGATTTTTATCCAATATAAATAAATTTCCTGAGATGGACTTTCTATCACTTGGGTCATTGACCCAATCCGAATCCGAATATGCTCTAAGAACAGGTTCACCAGAGTTACAAAGTTTTAATTTAATATCTTGGGTATTTTTCAAATATCTAATAACCCTTTTAACTGCCTCCCAGGCTTTCGCTCTAGGATTTTCGTTTCTACGGCTTAAGATGCCAACGGCAACACTTATATCAGGTCGCGATACTGTAGAAATGTAAAGTAACGCGCCTATAGCCTGTCTGTACATTGTGTTGTTTGGTAAGAGATTGTCATTATCAGTTAATGTTATATACCCTGGTTCCATCGGTGGGTCAGAGGGCCGTGCGTTATCTAGCCCAAATTTGGTTACAATGTCTCGTATTTTATTATTTTGATCAAGCGTAATTACCCCTTTACAAGGTCTTTCTATATTTATTCCGAGGTAATATTTGGCTTCCCCAAGGTCGGTTAATAGATATTCTTCCCTAAGTTGATTAATTAGTATGTCAATATCGTGATTTTTACCAGCTATAAGCAGGTCATCAACATACACAAGAATGTAAGTTTCTGTGTTATCTTTGTTACGGATATATAAACACTTGTCATGTTGACTTTGTTTAAATCCTAATTTACACAATGATTCATTAATTTTCAAATTCCACGCTCTAGCGGCTTGTTTCAAGCCATATATCGCTTTCTTTAACTTACATATTTTATTTTCTTCGCCCTGGACAACATAACCCTCGGGTTGATGCATGTATACATCTTCTTGCAAATTTCCATGTAGGAAAGCAGTTTTGATATCTACATGCCTTAGATTCAAATTTTTATATAGTGACATGGTCAAGAAACTTCTTAGAGTGGTATGCGATGCAACTGGTGCAAAAGTTTCGTCATAGTCCACCCCGTATTTTTGAGAAAAACCCTTGGCAACAAGCCTGGCTTTATATTTCTCGACTTGTCCTTGGATATTGTATTTGGCCTTGAACGCCCACTTACACCCTACTACTTTGGTCCCTGGTTGAGCGTCAACAAGTTCCCAAGTATTGTTTTGTCTGAGTGAATTCATTTCGTCGAGTGTGGCATTCAGCCAATTTTCTTTTTCAGCTGGGTTTTGAATTTTTAGTATATCATCAAAACACTTAGGCTCATCAATTCTTTTGTCATTTACAGCAAATGCAAATCTGTCGGGCGGAACACCTTTATTTAATCGTTGTGATCGTCGCGGCAGAGTTTGCGTGTCATCCGGACTATCGTTATCGCCCGCTATATCTATATTTATATCAGTATCTAATATTGGTAATTTGGACACCGGAATTTCATCATTTGAATTTTCATTCTTGATTTGTGATGTTTCATTATTGTGGGATTCTCTATTCTCATCTTCCAAAAATTTTACTGTTCTGCTAATTATTACATTTTTATTATTTGTGCAAATTCTGTAACCTTTGCTACGATTATCATATCCCACAAAAATTCCTTCTTGAGCGGTGCTATCCAGTTTTCCCCTATGTATTTTATGTACATATGCGTATGCGCGACATCCGAATGTTTTTATATTTGATAAATCGGGTTTACGGCCGGTCCATTTTTCGTAAGGAGTTGAGTCGCATGAGGAGGTCGGGAACCTATTTTGTATGTAATTTGCAGTATTTACGGCTTCCCCCCAAAAGGAATTCGGTAAATTACTGTCTTTAAGCAGACAGCGAGCCATTTCGGTCAGCGTACGATTTTTACGTTCTGCCACGCCGTTCTGAGCACTAGAGTAAGGAACGGTAAACTGGTGCTCAATTCCTTCTTTATTCAAAAATTCATTTACTTCCATACTAGTGTATTCACCCCCGTTGTCGGAGCGAATTGCTTTCACTTTTCGGCCAAATTTGTTTGCGGTCATAGCCACATATTCCTTTAACTTAGAAAATACCTCAAACTTATTTCTTAGCAAATATATAATAGTATAACGACTATAATCGTCTATAAATGTAAGAAAGTAATATTTTCCACTTACAGTGGGGGTTTTCATAGGGCCACATAAGTCTGTGTGGACCAGTTCGAGTGGTACGGAGGCTCTAAATTGTGCAGCTTTGGGGTAAGGTGAATCAGTTAATTTTGACATTATGCATGTTTTACATTCAGTATTATGTTTGCAATCATTTAATTTTATACCCACAGCCATGTCCTTGTTAACTAAATCTTTAATGTGGTTAGTATTTCTGTGGCCAAGTTTCACATGCCACTTGTGTATGCAATTTTCGTTATCACAAGTTTGTATTACAATGTTCGCTGTGTGTTTGTTTTCAGAATAATTTAATTGACATTCATATAAGTTATTTTTCACATATCCCTCAATGCATGTATTTCCCTGATTTACAATTTTACAGGTTTTATCATCAAATACAGCGATACAACCATTCTCTGTTGCTCTTTTTATAGAAATTAAGTTAGTTTCTATTTCAGGGACATAAAGAACATTTTTAAGTGTTATTTTGTTCTGTGTGTTTTCCGAATTTACGGTATACAAATCCACAGTACCGGAACCCAAAGATTTTAGCTGCGTGCCGTTCGCGATAGTGATGTTAGAAACGTTATTTTTATGATCACGAAATTTTAGTTTATCATTGCAGATATGTGAAGACGACCCTGAATCAACCACCCAATTTACAGTTTTCTCTCCAACATAAAAAGAATACAATTTATCAGCTTTTGGTTTATTGGTCCCCTCTGCAATTTGAGCGCTATCTGGCTTCTCATTGTTCTGAGAGCATATGTTGGATCTGAAGTTGGGTTTTTTGTTGAAATTTTTACTGTGACTTTTAACAGCAGAATTATTTTTATTTTTTAACTTATAACATTCTTGAATATTGTGGTTACTTTTCTTACAGTATTTGCAGAATTTCTCCGATTTGTTATGGTATTGGACTTTTAACGCTGAGTTATGGACAGTTTTGTTTTCTAGCCTTTTGGCATATTCATCAGCCAATTTGTTTCGTATATATTCAGGTGACAATTGCGCTTCGTCTCTCGATTCGAGACTTGTTATGAGAACGTCATACGAAGGAGGGAGTGAGCATAGCATTAATGCAGCTAGGTGCGATTCATCTATGACTTCACCTATGGCGGTGAGTCTGTCGCGTGTTTTATATATATCAGCTATATGTTGGTTAACATCACCACCTTCAATTAATTTTATGGAATAAAGTTTCCTAAGTAAGAAAAGCTTACTGGTAAGCGATGATCTTTCGTGGACTTGGCGCAGAGCATTCCAGCACTCTCGTGCTGTATCTAGATTCATAACGTAAACGATTTGTTCATTATCAATAAGTAAATTGATAATAGCTCTGGCATTTCTATTTTTTGAACGCCACTGATCGGTTATTGGGTTGGGAGGATCGTCAGTAATGACTGTAAAAAGATCCTCTTTTTGCAAGTACATTTCAATACGAAACTTCCACACATTATAATTTGTGGAGTTCAGCGGTTCAATTTGTATATCTTTTGTTGCTGACATACTTAAACAAAATTTTTGTAATAGTTTTGTTAATATTTGTTCAATACGTAAATATTCATTTAATATTTTAAATCAACACAGTTTGGATAAATAGTACTTGAAGAAGAAAATAAAATTAAATAGTTTTCATAAAAATAAGTACTAGAAGAAGAAGATAAACTTAAATATCTTTCTAATTACTTTTCAATACTTTCGATTTAGTGTCACTTCATACTCATAATCTGTTGCAAGAATACTATATAAATGAAGGCATGAATTCGCAGCTTCCTCAAATTAGTTATTTTAAATATATTTTATAACAAATAATTCTTACTAATAATTCTTTGTAAAAACAACAGTCATATAATTAAGTAAAGTTTGACTTACCTGGGTTGTCACAGGTAATCATATATTCCATTGATGAAGAACAATCTCCTTACTTATCATCAGATTGTGCACTTGAAATTAGATGGAAAATACATGGATATATATTTTATAGGACTTCTGTTTTTAAACAATAACTACTTCTTTTCCTATAATGAATGTTGATTAGACTGTGAAATTCTTACATAATATGTAGATCAATTACTATTTAGGATAATTCACACATTGCTGCGTAATGAAAGAATGCCTAGATGTTTAGCCTTTTTATTTGTTCATCTTAGACAAAAAAAAATATTATGATTAAATAGAATAAGAAAATGGAACGTCAGTCCCGAATAACAAAAGTTACATGATTGAAAAAAAAAGTATTACAGTGTACTCGTTGATAGACGCGACACATCGTCACGTGATGCGGCAGGTGCACCAAACAATCAGTTGGCGGGAAGCAAAAAACAAAAAGAAAGTCCGGAACAAGAAAAACGAAAGTCAATAAAAGTGTTCTGAGATTAAATATCACAACAGTAATAAAAGGACAAAATTGACTGGAAAAAGACATCGAGGAGCGGGTGGGTAGGGCTTGGGCATTAAACCAGGATTAATACGTCAATCAGCTTGGTTTTGTCTGGGCCACATTGAGAACATGCATATTATCGTCATTTGCACGGCATTAAATTATCATTCTGATAAATTTATTAAAAATTAAATCAGTGTCGTCAAAGTTAATTAAATAAGCTTTCAGAAAACATATCATGACTGAAAGTTCTAAGAATTTAAGAGCATGTAAATTAAAATATCTTCTTATCTGGAAATTAGAACGACTACCTCGCTGAAGTGAAATCACTACAATGGCGGTCGATCAAAATAATCTCTTCAAATTCAGTCATACAACCTGGAGATACATGATTTCCAATGCAGTAGTGCCATTTTGGAATTAAATATTAAATTAAACCTCTTGTATGGGGGCGGGCTACTTAAGGAACATTAGCCAAGTTTGGCTCACTTTCCTTAGATTTTAGTGTTAACACAACCTGTTTATAACATATGACTGGTTTTAATGTCCAAGTTTAAGCAGATTTAATTGTTTTTTTCCCTTTCGTGAAGAAGAAGAAAACAAAACATTAGAACCACAAATTGAAGATATAGTGCGACCACGTTTCCTACGACTAGCAGTGAGGTCGAGTCCAAAAGCTTCGAGGGATGCAAAATTGCCCGAGAGATATTTATTTGGCAAACATCCAGTTATTCGGTGTTCCCTTATCGCTTGTTTTCTCTCAGTCACCCCTATTTTAACACTGGACTCGTTCAATCCGCACTTGCGCAGAGGCTTCCATGGTCGCAAGAAATGTGGTTAAAGAATACTTCTGTAGTAACTTTTTTTTTTTTTTTTAATACTGGATGTTCAACAAAATAATATATGCATTAGGTTCATCATATATAATTTTAATATTAACAAAAAGGAAGAAAAATATAAGGGATTAACAGAGTACACCTTCTCCACATGACACCTTCAGACTATCCAATGATTGGAAATACGTTCTAGGGACATCCTGAGGATGTGTTATGGATAGCTCTGCTACTAGGGAAAGAAGTAGCAAGACATTTTTATATTGGTCGTTAATTTAACTGCAGGATATGTGGAGAAAGAAGATTTTACTTTCATAAAATATGATGGTTTTTGTGTAATATATAACTGTTTCATTTCAATTTTTAAAAACATAATGTTTCTCGAGTAATATATAATGGTTTTAAACATTTTTTTTTTTTTTTACTTTATTTTGTTCGCAAAATTATGTAAGATAAAGTCGATTTAGATCAAACTTCAGAATCTAGAAATAGATATAGCCAGCAACCCTTATCAATAGCTACTTGTGGCCATAATTTAATCGAATTACTTTGTATGATAATAATAATAATAATAATAATAATATATCTAGGAGGTAAAATGTGAGGTCGGTTTAATGTAATGACATTTCACACAATAATCACGCTTATATTTTCTAATACAGTTGTTTTTACTTGATTATTATGTCAGTTAAATAGAGCGATTTCACTTGCTTTCAAACCAAACTCTGTTATCACGTTACTCATCTATATAGCGTTCAAAATATTCCGGTCTTTTGGATAATATTATATACGTGTTTGACTGTATATCACGTATTCTCTGAAAGTTATTGCGATCTTTTATAGGAAGTCAATAGCAAAAAAAAAAAAAAAAAATTGTAATGCAATAAGTATAATTTTATTCCTAGAATAAGCAAGTAAATGCTTATTAACAAAACTTTTTTAAAGAAATTAGTCTTTTTTCAAAAGCTTCTAAACATATATATATATATATATTTTTTTTTTTTTTTTTAAATCTTTTCATCCTTGTTAAACTTATCGAAGAATGCCTGTTTTTTAAACCAGCTTTTTGTGAGCATTTGAAAGATAAACTATATTTGGAATAATAGAAATAAAAGGTAGGTAAATATTAATGCTTACATTTTTTAAATAAGTAAAACAACACGGTTGATTTTTTTTTTTTTTTTAATTATTAATTTGTTATTATTTTTCGAGGAAACAGATAATCTTAAGCAAAATATCTAAATTTCATTAACATACGCAGTTAAATTTATTGGTTAATATTTTTCTTTCGCAAACAAATTTATTGGTATTAATTGGGATTTATAAAAATTTATTGAGAAATAAACTATTGTATAAATCGTTTCACAATGGCGATTTTATTTCTCCCTTTGAGCAATAAACAAAATCGTTTTTAACCTTCTGACCGTCAAATATTATTTTATAATACTTAATATATAAGTTAAATATTTTCAACATACTAATAATTAAGTAATTTAACAATTTGTAATAACAATTTCGCAATATGATATTTCTTAAAGCTACTTTGTGAGCTTCTGTTTGTCCATCAGCAATATCAACTCTTACCTCTCACAATTTCCATGATAAAAAATGCCGTTCTTCCCACTGGAGATCAATTTACCCAGTTAAATGGTTAAAGCGGTTATAGCAATTTTAAGCACCATTCATATGGCATTAAATATTTATTCACCGGAAATGAATATGAATACTTTGCTAAATTCATGTATAAGTGATAGACTATGTTTAATAAAACATTTCAAAATCAATTAAGTTTTTTAAACACTGTCTGAATGAAATTTGCATAAGAAAAACGAAATATGAATTGGTTTATTACTTACCAAGTCCATTTATTTCACATCGACGGCCAACGAACATGGGTTGACACCTAATTAAACAAAATATCATTTTATGAACATAGATGTTTCTATATAATGTTAAATTAATATATAACATTTATTAAAATTATGAACAATTGTGTTTTTATATCAAATTTAAAAAAAAATGAAAAAAGAATTTTTTGGAAATATAATTTTTTAATCTCCAATAGAAGTTATTTTAAATAATAAGGAATAATGGAAAGAATATAAAGAAATAATAAGTTGTAAAATAAATTTTATAAAGTTAAAAAAAAGAAAAGAAAAGAAAAGAAAAAAGAAAAACTATATAATTTTTTAAAAATTCTCTTAAATAATAAAATATATGTGCAGAATTCATCTTGCCAATTTATCGTGAAACAGAAAATTACAGGCAGATCTGAGCTCGAAAGCCAATTTTCTTATAGTACTTGCAAAGCCTCTGCAATTTATCCTCCATTAGAACACACTTTCCACTCCAGTAGCTAAGAAATTTTTAATAAGAAAATCTTCTACATCTGTGAAACTTCATTTTTGTAGTAATAAAACATGGGGGGGAGATTAAAAATTAACTTGAGCAAATAAACATAGGTATTTATAAGCAGTGAATTTTTCTAGCTTTAAATTATTCTCATATATACAGTAGACTCTCGTATAACGCGGGGGATACTTTCTGCGTAATAGGAAATCGCGTTTTAGGAGACATACATTGAGCAGACGATTTCATTCCGCAATGAGACCAAAAGCGTCTGGTCGGGTGTTGGCATAGTGACGAAGCAATCCTTATCCGCAGTGAAAAAGTAAACAGATTGAAAGTAGAAAAGATGTCGTCACGTGCTTCCTTTATCTTACGCGTTATACGATACTCTTTATCGCGTTGTATGAGTAATAGTCTCAGATTTTTCGTCGCGTTATACGAAATCGCGTTTAGTGGGAGCGCGTTATTCGAGATTCTACTGTATATATATATATATATATATTGGTTAGATGTGGGGTTTAACGCCAATTGACTGCGCTAGGATCCCAGGTCTATGGGTGGAATCCCTTCGTGGGGGTATTTCTAAGGGACTCTAAACCGTATTTACGCGAATTTCGGAGAAAACCACGGAAAACTCCGAATTGCTAGGTCAATGAGCTCGACTTGGGATTGGACCCGACACTTCCCATCTACCAGCATCATTTTGAGCGCAGAACCCCTCAGCCACTGGTAAGTCTTTCTACAATGTATGAAAAAATTTATTTAGACACATTCGAATTTTGACGTTTTGTCTAATAGTTAAAGAGACTTGGTGTCTTTAGCTTTTTTTGGTTGTACTACGTGTATCCATGTGTTGTATTAAAACTCAAATTTCCTTTCTGTATTCATTTTTGTTTTACTTTTTTTAACGGACTATTTGAAAAATTATATATTTGTAAACTGTGAATATCACTAGAATATTAAAAATGTCGATAAATAATTTTATAGTGTACATCTTATCCAATTTTCATGTTTGTATGTATATTAAAAAAAAAAAAAAAAAAAAAAAAGTTATTCCCATGCTAAAAAAAGTTGAAAAAAGAAAAAATAGATAAGGGAATACAAGAATTTTGCATCTTCACATATCTGTAACGCATCCTTATGAACATTTTTCATTAAGTTCTCTTTTCTAAAGTTGTTCAAATTTTTCATTTTTTCCAAAGATTAGTTTTGAGAAAAACTGAATAATTATTACTTATACTTTATTCGATTAATGATATGATATGATAACAAACATGCCATTCAAATTTTATGCTTCTATGCTCATTAATTTAAGAATTACACGCAAAAGAAAAAAAAAAAAAAAACGATTAAACATGTTATTGCTTTAATTTTGTACACCAGTGTAAAACAATATAAAACAAACATTATATGATATATATATATATATATATATATATATATATACATTTCATATAATGTTTATTTCATTCTGAATTTCGTTTATATTTAATTCTGCCTGAAACTGTTATTATGATGATGAAAGTTAATTTTTTTAGAATAATTATATTTTGATGACTAAGTACTGAACCGCTTGAAATTTTTATAAATTTATGTGTGTTCAGTAGTTTGTCTATAATGGGTTTAAAGTTTTTTTTTTTTTCTCTGATATCTTTAAAATGCATGAGTCACTTTATATCAGAAATTATAAAATGAGTATTAACATTAAAAACTGCTCGTCTAGATTTTTCTTTTAAATGCGTGTGTAAAGGAGGGCATCATTCTTTTTAGAATAATAATAATAATAATACAATTACATGAAAAGGGAACGTTTATTTACTTTCATGCGCTTAAATCAAAAAGTGAAATATAATAAAAGCAACATAATAGAAGCCATATCCACACATACGATAATTTGTGAAATATACGTATTGTATATGGTGTATACGATTGTATATGGTGCGAACGGAGTACTAGGAAAATGCAAGTAAAAATTCATTGGAAAAATAAAAAAGCAGATCACAATCACAAATGAGAAAACACACACACACACAAAATTCATACGGTAAAATTATGAAGAAAATAATTGGGATAAAATAAATACATCAAATAGCGAAAAATTACTACTCAATTGGAGGAAAATATTTAAATCCGGTTTTAATAATAATAATAAAAATAATTCATATAATGATGTAGCAAAAGTTAGGACAATTTTATCAACAAGTATTTTATTTGTTGACTTATTTATTTAAGATAAAAAAAAAAATATTTAAAAAAAATTATGTTTTACCTGCAGAATGTTTTGTCATCTTCATCACGTAGGCAATCTCCTCTTCCATGACAATAATTGCAATTTTCAGCTTTTGCTAATTTTTAAATAATAGAAACAGAATTAGACATCTAATACGAAAAACTAGTAGTCTTTTTTTTTATAAAAAATATTTTTTTAAATATTTTTGAATTATATACAGCAATGAATAAATAAGAAAAGAAATTACTAATATTAAATTAAAATTTTTACACCGTTTCAATATATTTAAAATATTTTTTTAGGAAACTAAACTTTTGCATGAAGTAAAACATAGCTTCATAGAGTAATTTCAATAAAAGTTCAGTTTTTTTTTTTTTTTTCTTTTGATATTTAAAACTTTTTTTTTCCATTTAGCAATGTTTATAAATTACTTTGAAGACTGATAAAACATCAGTTAATTTACTTCTTAAACAAACGGCAAAAAATTTAAAAATACTTTAAGAATTTTAAATAAATTATCGAATTTATATGTGCATACTCTAAAATGTTACGGCTTAAAGATAAATAAATAAAAATCTTAATTATTTTATCAGATTACATTTAGTTTTAAAATTGGAGAAAAATACTTAAAAAATGCCAAGGCTATCTATATCCATATTATGCAGATATTCTAACTATGATAGGATTTTTATTTATTTATTTATTTTAAATAGAATATGATTTGTATTTCAAAACCTGTTGCTTGGTTGATTTCCCGAATCCAACGAAACATTTCTCAACATTTAAAACTATTAATACTAATTACAATGATGATGTTGAATGATTAGTTGAAAAAGTACCAAGCAAAATATGTTTATATAATGACTAACATTCCATAGTAGTTACCTTATTACTGAAGTGCAACTCAAAATGTAGTCACAATATCGGTTCTGAAGTGCACATTAATTTAATCTAGCTGTGGTCTCCATTATATTAAATGTCGCTGACACATTTATAAACTAGTATGTTGTGGCCACCACAAGACTTTCTTCTATATTTTCCTATACATATTCAATCAGTAACAATATTTAAAAAAAAAAAAAAAAAAAAAAAAGATTTTTTTTTTTGTGAAAATTAATACATATTCAATCACTAACAATAATAATAATAAAAAAAAAAAAAAAAAAAAAAAATCGAATTTTTTTTTCTAAGGTTTTTTTTTTTTTTTTTTTTTGTTAAAAGTAAAAAAAATCGATAACTTTGTTTTAAATTATCACAGATTTATGGTTCAACCATTCGTTTTAAAGGTATTGACGAGATCTTTCGAATGATACCCATCTTCAAAATTTAACCCCCCCGGGGGGGTACTTCCCCCCCAGGGGGGGAACCGATGCTCCCCCATGCACAATTTTTTTTCCTAGTTAACTACTACTATCATCAATAATTCAAATTAATTTTACAATCACAAGTTTAAAATAACTCTCATTATGCCCATTTATACGGAATTTTGTCCTATGCTGCCATGTTAAAAATTTGCATAAAATGCGATTACAGCGCCACCTGTTGAGCTATTGATCCCCAAATCTAATGGGCACCAGTTCATGTCAGGGTGCAACTAAATACCAAGTTTGGTTAAATTTCATTCATATGTTCGTGAGATACAGCGTCCACAAAAAAATGATACAGACACACAGACAGACAGACAGACAGACAGACAGACAGACACACAGACAGACAGACAAACAGACATTTTCTAAAAACTATCAATTCGTGTTCAGGACATCCCAAAACGTGTAGATCCGTCAAAAAACGGAGGTCGAAAATTTTCGCGAATCCAATACTTTCTCTATATTACATATAGAAGAAAGTAAAAAAGATATTTTATTAATATAACCTCAGTATGTAATATGTGTTAAAATTATAAAATAATTGAATACTTAAAATCGAATTCTTCAAACTGTGTTATAGACAATAACTTTTTATTCACTATGTGATCACACTGGCACATTTATTTTTTAAGAGCGTACAATATCTGTTCCCATACACTATTGAGAAATTTCTTTATAGAATTGCACACTACTTATTTTTTTATTTTTTTATAAATTCTGTTTCCATCACATTCACAAAATTCAGACCGTTAAATTTGTAATTGATTTTCAAAAGTGGAAATGAAAATTTTAAAAATGTTAAATAATGAGTAACTCTCTAAAGGAATTTTTTCATTTGGTAACATAGGCCTTGTCTTTTAGCGAGGATAGACGCTCTTAAAAAAATAGATATCATTCGAGGTACAATACGAGGACACAATAGGTATAATTCGAGTATTCGTATTGTATGCTCAGGTACAATATGAGGGTATAATAGGTATAATAAGAGTATTAGGTAATGTACGCTCTTAAAAAATATCAGATAACGAT
This sequence comes from Salticus scenicus, assembly GCA_963930645.1. Taxonomy (NCBI): domain Eukaryota; kingdom Metazoa; phylum Arthropoda; class Arachnida; order Araneae; family Salticidae; genus Salticus; species Salticus scenicus. The sequence goes on along the minus strand of OZ005655.1, from coordinate 210,567,185 downwards.
TAATTCTATAAACAAATTTCCACATTTAGTAACATAGGCTTTGCCTATCGGCGAAGATAGGTATTGTACTCTCTTAAATAAAATATCTGTATTCCGATGTACTCCTGTAATTTTGTTCTCCATTAAAAGAGATTACGAGAAGACAATTATATTAAAATTATTAAGGTAAAATAATAGTTTAAAATCTATAAAATGGCAACATTAGGCAAAGAGAATAAATTACCTAAGCATATTCTTCCTGGCAAGTTTATGTCCATGTCTTCAAAACCTTCATTGCATTTACAAGTGAAAGATCCAGGTAAGTTCACACACGTTGCTCGAAGAGCACAATCATTTTGTCTGAAGTCCAAACATTCATCATAATCTAAGAAAAGACAAAAAATAAATGAATAAACAAATAAAAACAGCTGCTGTAGTTTTTGTCAGAATTTAAAACTTCACTCTTATGTGATTCCTTATAGGTTCATAATTGAACGATTATATTTTAGAGAATTGCAGAAAACTTATACTTCTGCAAACTCTACAACTATATACTTACATATAGTAAATTATGTACATATTAAATAAAACTAATAAAAATTTGTAATAATTTAAAAATAGTTAATATTCTAACAAGGAACACTAGCGATCTTAAAAAAAAAAAAAAAAAAAAAAAAAAACGGAGGCGTTTCTTCTCACATTAAATTCGGTTTGTTTGACTACCGAGGTTCGGAATTTTCGAGTGGCATAAGTAACAACGACAACAACAGGTGCAGTAGGGAATAATTTCTATAGAAAATGATGTAATTAACATCAATGATTCTTTTATAGGTCCAGAGAAATATGTTCAGATTCATTTTGAAATAGTAATAAAACATAGATGACAACTTTTACGCTTTACTTCAACCCGAAAAATTTAATAGAAATATTTATTTTATTTAATCAGTGAAAAACTGCTAAATAAATATATGAAAAATTACTTTTAAAATTTTCTGATAGCCAGAAAGCGTATAATTTGGCAACTATGACATAGGCGCACATTCTGTTGTGTCATGCATTTTTAACACTTTCCAATAAAGTTAAACAGTATTTGTGACTTAGTATTTATGGTATGGCGGGTAAGTATATTTTAAAAGTAATTTTCATGAAATTCTAAAAATATTTTTACAAATAAAAACGTGGACAGACAGAAGAACTGTGTCATAAACACTTCTAAAATTTGTTGGAAAGAGTTAAAATATCCCCCAAGCTATTCGTAAAGAATAAAAAGAATATATATCAACAAGTGTATTATTTCCTAAGTACTGCATGCATTACAAAATAATAGTAATAATAATAATAAAACTATCTATAACATTAAAATTCAAAGTATACCTTGCACACTCTGTGATAGCGGAGCAGCCAGAAGTGCTGAATCACCCACTCTCATGTGCGTCAATTGCAAAGCTCTGGCTAATTCTTGTTCCAGTAAATTGCTGCTGACACTTTTGCTAACATGCATCGTGAAATTTACAATGACTCCTTCCTCTGGGGTTACAGTTGTCATTTCAGTAGCATCGTCAACAGGTTTCATCTCTCCCACTGGCATAATTTCATTAACTTCAGCATCCCAGATATGTTCCCTTACGTTTGTTATACTGTAGGCATCAGCAATCTAGAACAAATATATTTTTTTCATGAATATGTAGCAAGTATTCTGTTTAACGAATGTTATAACAGATTATACGATGCACTGTAAATATTAAAATCTCACTGCCAATCTTTAGCCGTTAACTTTACGTCTGAGTTGTTTAATACTTTATTTGCCGTAATTTATCGTTTATTTATCGTAAATTTCTCCGTTCACTTGAAAATTTACAGCTAAAGTTTGACAGTGAAATTTTAATATTTTACAATGTGACAGTTTATAATTTGATCATCACCAGAGCAAAATATTTTTTTTTTTTTTCGTCTCATTATTCAATGCAAATTGCTAAATTATTCATGCAACTTGGTTACAATTAAACAACCGCCTAAAACTGCATTCCTCGGAACAAAACAGGTTGGCGGCTTGCCACTAAATTCGATATCAACACGTTTTAGGAGATAATAGCAGCAGACTTGGCGTTGGAATATTAAAACAGGAATAAACTACTACGTCAGAAACGCCAAAGAAAAATTATTGAGGTGCATACAGCTGTTTCGGTAGCCTAAAGCGTACCGTCTTCAGTGCAAAAAGAATTCTGAATCTGGAGATGTGCTCGTATATATAGGAGAGGGACCGGATTTAGTTCAACCAATAGGATTACGGAAGAGGTGGGGAGTGTGGCCAATAGGAATTAAGGAAAGTGTAGCTGTGTAAACAGTAAAAAAAATTAAAGAAATGTGGACTGAATGTAAAATTTCCAACAATCAGACAAATAGGGAACAGCGAAATCACAATTTACAAGGTTTTTAAAATTTTTATAAATATGAAAAGCTTCAAAGAAATCGAGTTCATGAATGGATTTAGGTCTGCAAATTATTTTAGCTGAATTAAATTTAAAATTATGATTTTCCTCCCAGCAATGTTTAGAAATAGCCGATTTATTGGTTTCTTGTTTGCGGACGTAATTCATATGTTCTTTTAGACGAAATTTAAGACTGCGTTTAGTTTGGCCAATATATGATAAACCGCACTGACAGGAAATACTATAAATGCCTCAAGAATTATGCATATCAATGGGATCTTTTAACTGAGAAAAGGTGAGTTTATTGGAAGGCGAAAATATTATTTTAAAATCATATTGTTTGAGAATTTTAGTTTTGTTTTTACATTCAGTCCACATTTCTTTAATTTTCTACTGTTTACACAGCTACACTTTCCTTAATTCCTATTGGCCACACTCCCCACCTCTTCCGTAATCCTATTGGTTGAACTAAATCCGGTTCCTCTCCTATATATACGAGCACATCTCCAGATTCAGAATTCTTTTTGCACTGAAGACGGTACGCTTTAGGCTACCGAAACAGCTGTATGCACCTCAATAATTTTTCTTTGGCGTTTCTGACGTAGTGGTTTATTCCTGTTTTAACGTTTTAGGAGATTCGCTCTAGTAATTAAATAGATAGTTCAAAACTGCCCAGTAGGTGACGCTTTTCACGGAAAATAATGAATATAAGAAAGGAAATAATCATATGGAATGTAAAAACAATTAGAACATTTATTGATTAGCTTTTGATCTCTTGTGAATGATTATGTTTGTTAAGATTACTTTATTTTTTATTTATTTTTTTATTTTTTTATTTTTTTCAATCCGGAGAAAAATTTTTGAACTGTTTTTATCGTTATTATTTCCTAATGTCATGTTATGAATTATTCAAATACGAAATTTAATGGTAATCCACTTGCATATTTTAGGTGAAGGTTGCAAGTTTGTTATAAACATTTTCTGTATACATTCCTATATTAGTCATTACTTATATTATTTTCCTCCCTATTTCAATAGCAGAAATAGAAAACAATAATAATAATTACAATGTTATTAAACCACATGTCAAACAAGGTCGGATAACACTGCAATGCGTGAAAAACATATCTCACGCAAATGTCGTGTGATTTTCGAAATTTTTATCTTAAATTATATATAATATTCTGAATCTGTGATTTGAACTAGAATTTTTACAAGTGTTTAATCAGATAAAAAGTAATAGATATTTAATTAAAAAAATTGATTATAACATGAAGTTTTCACATGCTTAATCTTGCAATTTTTTTTCATATTCAACGCAGCTGCATAGTTCTAGTTAATTTCTATCATTATAGAAAGATTGATTGGTTAAAAGTTTCAAAGTCTTACATCAAACAGTTCTTGGGACAGCATGCACGCAGTCGTTAAAAGCTGCATTTTGAGAAAAGACATTTAAAGTCAGGGAGGTTAGAAAAATAAGAATGGTATTTGCATTTTCACTGATACTCAAGTGAGTATCTACCGCAAAATAAAGGATTAGTATAAAATTACTGAAAATAAAATTATCTCTTCACATATGTGAAATTTTTAAACTTGATTCCCTAACTATTTAAAGACAAATTGCTCACTATTTAAGGAAACAAGAGATGATGAAAATTATCAAAATCTATGCAATTAAAAATAAATATAATAAAATAATGCAATTAAAAACTGGGAGATCACTTTGAAATCAAGAAATTATTATATTAATTAGGAACTCTTAAATTCAGTCGCATGGAGTTCATGAATAAATATTTTAAAGTTTATTTTTTTAAGTTCATAAAAATAAAATTAAAAAAATTTACGCTCTGAGGGGACATACATCAAAATACAAACAAGTTAAAAGTTTTAATACAAAAAACTTTATTTGTTACAGATTTAATTATAATTTGTTGCAAGTTACAGACTGTTTATTGATGGAGATCATTTTGTTCAATGTGGGCCCCATCATCAAGTTGTAAAATCTTCAGCCGATGAACGGTGTGTTCAACAGATGATCGCAAGTGATCCTCCGCACATGGAACATTATACAATGTTTCAAGTCAGTCAAAGTTACAACATTTCTTTTCCAAACCAAACTCTTTAAATGGCCCCATAACCAAAAATCCCACAGATTAAGATCGGGGAAACGGGTCGGCCCAGGAGTGGAAAATGAACGGGTAATTCCTCTGTCATCTGTAAAATTTTGCAACAAAAACCTTTGCAAAATGTACAGTCGGTAACAAAAAGTGTCCGAACACTAGCAAAAATTCCTATGTAAAAAAAGTACGCTTAATACAGTTTTGCTAAATAAATCCTTGTCGAATCCTGTTCTTAGACTGACTATAAGAACAGGATTCGTCAAGGATTTATTTAACAAAACAGTATTAAGTGTACTTTTTTTACATAGGAATTTTTGCTAGTGTTCGGTCACTTTTGTTACCGACTGTAAAAGTAACAGTTTTAAATGTCGTATGGTTTGAAAATGTTAAAATAGACCCCATTAATTCATTACATAGTTTTTCAAGCATTTTCACTTTTATGCTTGTTTGTATTTTGATGTATGCACCCTCAATGAAGAATTTTTTTTTTTTTAATTAATTAATTTTCTTTTTTTTTCTGGACCTTTGAGCGCATCTTTTGAAATGTCTATATACAAATTGTTGACTCAATCCGCATTTTAGTTACAGCTGCAGACTGCTCTGAATAGGCCAAGTTTAATTATGGTCACTATGTAATAGGTTGACCAGATCAAAGTACCTTTATAATAGAGAAGCGTTAAAAATTGCTATAATTATGCATTCACAGGATGTATTTTTTTCATTTCTAATGAATAAGGACTGAAAATAAAGTATTATTGATTAATAATTTACTTTCTACAATTTTTTAAAACTTTGAAAAATGCCTTCAAAATAAAGGAAGTCCCCAGATGTCTCTAAAAAATGGGGACATTTGGTCAGCTTATCTGTACATTAAAAAAAAAAAAAAAAAAAAAAAAAAAAGAGAGAGAGAGAGATGTGTTCAGTTACATACAAAAAGCATACAGTAAAAAACTGAGGCTTTAAAATAACTTAGAATTATCATGGAGCATCTTGAAATTTGGTATTTATTATTATTATTTCCCCCCATAAAAAAAACTTTTCTATCTCAGGAATTTCTTTTTATAATAATAGAAAACGCTATATGCATCATGACAGTACTTGGTTTCAGAAGCAATGGAATGTAAAATAAAAATAATTAACTTCGATATCCCTTGTTCTCTTAAAGAAAATTAAAACTATAATGTAAATATTTTCAAATGTATACAACATCTGAATACATACCCCTTCTTTGGCAGTCTTCGCTAATTCTTTGAATTCTGTAGAACCACTGTCGGCAAAATCTCCGTTGTATTCAATACTTTGATTGCCTTTCTTTACGACCTTCAGCAATACCACAAATGTTTGAATCTCTGAAATATAATACATCACATCATTAACTAGAAATAAATCTGTTTTATCATATAATTTAATAAAATCTGTGATGAGTTTATTAACCATTCTTTACGTCTTATGTATCTCCAAACCTCCTTTGTGTGCAATGTTGAGAATATAGATTTCAGGCGCAATGTGCTTAAAAATCCCACCTGAAAAATCTTAATTTTTTTTTATGGGAAAAAAGATTTTTTTTTTTACATAAAATTAACATTTTTTTTTTTTTTTTTTTTTTTTTTTTTTTAATATATATAATTGTATGGTTTCACATAGTTTGAAAAAAAAATTATAAAATAGGAAAGAATAAACTAGAACGAACTGAATTAATTTGTACTAAAAATTTTGAGCTCTGGCTGAAAGTCATATTTCGCCTAACGGTGGGTTAAATCATTGACAACATTTTCCTGTTTTTCAATAACAACAAAATTGTTAGTGCTTCATTAATTCATGTGATTTCAACAGTTAAAAAATTTACGGTGTACTTTTATACTTTAATTTAATAAATAAATAATTACAAATAATTAGTAGTAATGCATACACTAAAAACATCTTACTTCAGTCATTAAGAAAATCATTAGATAAAATCTGAAAACTGGATATAAATACTTTCGTAATTATTATTATTATTATTATTATTATTGTTATTATTATATTTTCGTTGTTTAGAATGATTCATTTCGTTATTTAGTACAAAAATTCATTAATTTTTTTATGAAATTTTACAAAAATTTCTACATTTTATTTATGTTTCAATATATTTTAAATATGGATTGCATAAAATAATAATTTTACGGATGGTATAGTACCAAATGATCCAATAGCTTCCATTGTGAAAATTAACTGTGAGATTACATTTGAAATCACAGTTAAATAACTTAAATTTCTAATTTCCTCATGACAAGTTTCTGCTAAATATCTATTTTTTTTAATACAGTCATTCCAATATTTTTACATTTAAGTTTTATACTATTTTATTACGAATTAAGAAGTTATCGCTTCTCTGTGAAAAGAAAAATAAATATATAAAAAAATTAATTTAGATTTAGAGTTATTAAATAACTCCATGTGATCGTTATTGTTATAAAACAGCACTGAAAATATTCCTCAGCCACAATACTGTTTTTGAAAAATTGTAATGCTTTTGATATTTTTATATTTTTATAATTTTTTTTTTTTTTTTTTTTAATAATTCTGAAGTTATTAATTTTCGATCATGGGTAATGAATAAAATACTTATGTATTTATTATTAAATGATTTCAGAAGTTAAGTTTTAGGTTTTATTTTATATGGTAAATAAGCGCATATTTTTTTAACAATGGGACCACCCAATTATTCTACATGGCCTTCATGTTTCAAATTTCCACCTGGTCATCAGAAGATTAACACGTTGTTGTTGATGAACATTTACTTATTTATTTATTTCAGAGAAAAGCATATTCTATTATTATTTTTTAACTTAATTATATTTTTATGTAATGGATTTATTTATTCATTTTTGTGTGTATATCTGAATCAAACCAATCTACATTGTACTATGACGGATTTTAAAATTTATTGTGTAAGCATTTATGATTCACCCACTTGATATTGAGAATTTTCACAGATTTTCTAAATAAAAAATGAATTATTCAGTAATTTCTTACATATTGTTTTAATACACAGTAGGATATTTTTATTTATTTTATTTTATTTTATTTTTATTGTTGTTGTTTTGTTTAAACAAGTATTTGATTGACGTGACAACTTTTTCTGTTTAGAGATGTTCCAATAAAAATAATTTTTAGATTAATAAAATAATTTCAATTATTATTTTTGCAAATCTAACAAAATATGCAAAAAATTGCTTTTATTATTATTATTATTATTATTATTATTATTATTATTATTATTATTGTTACTGTTATTATTATTAGTATTTTCAGTATGTAAAATTATAAAAAAAAAATTACAAAAAAATTGCTAATTATAACAAATACGAAAAGACAAAATAATAATTTTGTAAAAGGGGCTAACAGTATATTTTTATTATTATTATTATTATTTATTTTGTTTTGTTTTGTTTTATTTTTATTTATTTGTTTACTTTTTGTCATTGCAGAATTTTTTTATTTTTATTTTTTTTTAACTTTTGACAAAAATTTTGTTTAAAACAACAAATTTCCTTCAACAAAACATATTTAATAATTTTAATGAACAATTTTTCTTGGTGCATAATTATTAATGACCTTACCTTTACAAATTTCATGATCATCTTTCCTTGCATGACCAGGTCGACACTGACATGTCCAAAATCCATCTTTTTCTTTACAAATTTCTTTCTTGTATGGCTGACATTTAGGATCACAAATTCCATTTCTTCCATTCAAAAATGGGTCATCTTCTGGCCGAATGGCTTCAGTGACTACTATAAGAGGCCTTTGGGTTTCTTCTTCAAATCGCATATCAGGATAATTATCATGAATTCTTGGATTAGCTGCCCTTAAATATGTTTCATTTCTCACTTTTTGTAGAGGTTTTGATGCTTCTTTTGTTATTTCTTCATTTGATATAGATGTACTGTCTCCAACTTCTGGAGGCTTAGCAGGTCTTTCAGTTCCAGCATTTATAATATTGGAATCAGATATTGAATAAGTTGTAGACGTTTCGGAATCAGTCGTTTTTGTTGGAAGTCCAGTGGGAAGAACCAACGTTCTGATGACTGTAGATGGTATTGAGTTAAATATGAGTGTTGTAGTCGTTACAGTAGTGGTACGTTCTGATGGCTCCCGAGTCTTGTGAATCTGCACAGTCTCAGTAGGTTCAGGTAAGATTCCTAGAATAGTTCTTGAACCAATAATTGTTGACACAAATGTTCGTGGAGGTATTGTAGTTGTATAAACAGAAGGAACGGTTAAAGTAGAATCTCTAGTATAATATGTTCTTGTAGTAGTTAAAGCTAAAGTTCTTGTTATACTTTCTACGCTAGTAATATATCGAGTTGTAATCACTGGCACAGTATATCTTGGAATTTGTCCAGGAAAGAATATGGTAGTTGCTCCTGATGTACTTCGACTTATGACTGTTTGACCATCTTTTGTTAATGTTGTAAATGATTTAACTGCGTTCACTGCTGAGTTAGCCCGACCAATGATTTCTTCTTTAATCGATGAAATAAATGAATTTTGGGAAGATTTCGCTGTGTGGTGTAAAATGGGATCAAAGAAAACTGTACGAATACCACTTATAATACTAGTACCAATACTTGGTTTCAATTGTGGAGTCGAGGTCATTGAACTATCTTCAGATGATGACTTCATAGACGAAGAAAGAACAGATTCCGTTTTAATTTTAGGCAATACTGATTCACTGGAAGCAGATGATGTTGTATGTTTAATAATCTCAGTCATAGGATATTTAGATTCATTTACTCTTTCAAATGTACTTACAGAAGACTCTGAATCCCCAAATGAAACATCTGGAATTTCTTTAGTAACAGATGGGTCAAAAACGGAGCTTTCTTTGATTTTATCAATTTTTGGAACACGTGATTCAGTTGTGTGCCGATCTTTACTACTATCTATGACTGAGGTAGCTTTAGTCGGAACAATAAATACAGTTCTTGCGCCAGTTATAACACTTGTTGACACTGACTTTGAAATTTCCGAACTTGCTTTCTCTGTTATGCTATCTATTGATGTATCTGAAATATGTGGTTTTACAGTTCTCAATGTCTCTGATGGAACATAAACGGGTGCCAAATCTTCAGTTGAAGATGTAGTAGCTATTTCCTTACTTGGAAGCACAAAAATTGGATAATCGAAATCTCTTGGGCCTGCATTAACTTCTTCAGGAACAGATTTTTCTGTTGTTGGATCAAGCATTTGATCTGAAATCTTTCCTGGAATGGCCTGTTCAGTCGTAAAATCTTGCGGTTCGGTAGATTTTTCTAAGGATGTAGGTTCTTCCTCAGTGTCTTCTGGCACTTTCTCTGTTGTCAAACTTTCTTCTGTTTTGTTTTTTTTACCAGTAATTAAGCTTACAATATCTTTTATAGCTAATCCAATATCGCCTCCTAAAGCAGTATTTCCACCTAACAAGTCTGATAATTCGATCACTGTTGCCGGTTTTATTTCGGAAGTCGTTGTTGTGAGTATTTGTTCTGTTGATGGTATGTAAACAGGAGATAATGCTACTGTATCTACTTCTGCATGTTTAGTTACGAAACCGTCAGTTCCTGTAACCATTAAAAGCGTGTCACGTGGGGATAATGAAGTTACTATGCCGTCTATACCGACAATTTCTGTCTTTTCTGTAACAATGCTAGATGTCGTCACGGGTAAAACATAACTTTCTGTTGAATGCACTAAGCTTGGCGACTTAGTATCCATTACTGTATCTATAGTTGTTGAATCCAATTCTGAAGAGAATGTACTTACTAAATTATCTTCTTGAGACCTTGTTTCTATAATAGAAAATATTGACGTCTCAGATGTATCCTTTAGTGATATTGTTGGAGTTGATGATAGTGAGCTAAAACCAACTTCTGAATGTATTTTACTTTCAACTTGAACTTTTGTTTCAATTAAAGGAGAAATTTCCAAACCAGTTGCTGCTACACTTGAAACTCCAATAATGTGTATATCATCTGGGTGTTCGCTGAAACTGCTAACAATATTAGATACAGATGCAGTAGATATCCCTATAATAGTCTCTTCTACAGACGTTGGCTCAACAGAGGTTTCTAAAGAAGACGAAACTGTTGGAGGAGCTTCAATTGTAACAAACTGCGTCACAACACTTTCACTTGATGCTATAACTGGATCTGTACCACTGAAGTAAGTAGTATAATAAGTAAATGTGGTGAGGAAAGTTAAAATGGATTCATCTTTAGTTGATGTTTCAGTGGGTGTTGTTGAAGATGGTGTAATAGTAGCTGTTATTATTTCTGGTACTACATGCTCACTTGAGATAACAACTATTTCATCTCCGCTGAACAATGTTGTGTATAGAGTTAATGTTGAATAATCAGTCGTTGTAAAAACAAAAACAGAGGGATCAACCGTAGATGTTGGTGTTATGGTGTCTGACGCCATTTCTGAAGTAGTTGTAATCAAAGAAGGTGGTACAAATAATGTAACATAGCTTGTCAAGACTTCTTCTTGACTTGCAATAATGGAGCTAGTATCACTATAATAAGTTGTGTAGAATGTCAGTGTCGAATATATTGTTCTAATGGATGGAACTAATTCCGGATGATAAGTAGATATTTCAGAAGTAGTTTCTTCCGTAGTCTCGGAAGAGGTAATAAAAGGTGTAAATATTTCTGTCGAAGGTAGTAATACCTCCGAAGATAATAATGTAATATCTGAAGTTAAAATTGAAGTAGATTTTGGTATATCAGTTATGAAAGAGGTATATGAAGGATATGACGTAGTAAAAGGTGTTAATAGTTCTGTTACGTATTTCGTTATAGTTTCTTCTATTGATGATAGTATGCTTTCATCATTATTAAATAATGTTAAATAATGAGTCTGCGTACTTAAAACTTCTCTAGTTGTATATATTGGAGTTGATTCAGTCGTAGTAGTAGCTAATGTGTCTTCCTTATACGTCGGTGTTGAAGTAATTGTAAATGAACTTGCAGCATGTGCAGGAACAGTTAAAGTGACAACATTTGATACTATTTCTTCTAAATTAGTAACAACAGTATCTCTACCCTGGAATAATGTCACAAAATTAGTGAAAGTTGTGTAAAGTGTCTGCGTTACAACTACTGAAGGTTCGGGTTCAAGGGAAACTAAAGTTGAGTCTGCACTTGATTTGGTTTCCGTTATAAGCGGCACAAAATCAGCTGATGGGGTTGGTAAAATGGTTCTCGTAATCGTATACGTTTCAGTGATTGTAGATATGTCAGTTTGTACTTCTTCTATCGGTGTTACGAATGAACTAGTATCAGAAAATAACGTAGCATAGAAAGTAACGGTGTTATAATTGGTTTTGGTTATTACTGTCTCACTTGTATCAAATACAGTAACAGGGCCAAGTACTTCAGGAACTGGTGTTGAATCTTGAGAAGCTTTCGTTGTAAGAGGAACAGTGACAACATTAGTAACAACCTGTTCAGAAACAGAAACTACTGGTTCCGTACCAGCAAATAATGTTGTAAAGAATGTATAAGTTGTATAGAAAGTTTTGGTTTCATAGATTGTTGGAGATGAAGTTTCGTAATAAGTTTCAATTGACGAAACTGTAGGATCTTCATAGGCAGTAGCAAAAGGAGCTGAAAATAAAATAAAATTGTTTAAATAAAAATTTTTAATTGATAAATACAGAGACAAATTAATACAAACAAATTTTTTTAAATTAAATTGCTTTTAATTCTTATCATTACCTCTATTACTATTCTAAAAATATTTTAAAAACCAATGATATAATGTGGGTAGATAACTCATATAATAGAAGGTTATTCGTCCATCTCTTTCTGTCTAACATATTATTTTGAAATTCTAACAGCGAAATGCACGATATTCATTATGGTGAATCGAATTTTTTCTTTTTTTTTTCTTTTTTTTTTTTTTTGTTCAGAATTTTAAACCTACCTATAAGGGAAAACGTATTCTATGATAAATGGATGAATGCAAAGATAAAAGTTAAAATTTAGGTTAAGCGCTGCCGCAAGGGAATAAAGTTAGGTATCTTTGAGTATGAATTATAAGAGGTAAATGAAGAAATGGTTAAACAGTCATCCTTAAAGAATAGAAACGCTTTTAAATTTCTGTTAAATTTCGAGGAGACTCATATGAAAACTTGAACTCCATCAATGCAGTGAAGAAGTTCGAAAAATGTGAGATATGTCCAACGGATACATCCAAATAGTTTTGGAATTTTTCCAATTTTACTTATATCTTCTTCAATTTAACTATCTGAAAAGTGTTACTATCCTTTCAAGATGTTACTATCCTTTCAAACTGTTCAACCATTTCTCCAGTGCCCTGTAGTTATATGTACTCAAAGGTACCTAAACTCCATTTTCCTTGCAGTAGTGGGGCTGCGGTAGCCCAGTCGGTAGAGAGCCGGGCTCGTAATTGGAAGATTTAGGTTTAGTACTCGAGCCGGCCAAATCGTGTACACTGATGGTGGCTTTTGCTCGTAAAATCTGTCGTGGCCGCAATGTCCTCTATGTTCTTATCAAAATTATACCTCTGGGTGTTATCGAAGCGGGGGAGTCATCCTCTCCGTGTAGGATCAAAATTGTGATGGCATGTCTCCGGATCACCTCTAGGGATGAGTTCCAGACCGTCGCCAAATGCTCATTGCGCAGCATTAGTGCGACGTAAAACCCAACAACCAACCAACCAACCTTTCAGTAGTGTTTAAAGTAAAATTTAACTTTTTGTTTTGTTCTTTATTTTTCCTATTCACCTATGCATAATACAACTTCTTTTCAGTCTAGTTAAGTTCTGAAATTCTAAAATAAAATTATCCATTCTAGTATCCATATGCTAATTCACATGTACAAATTTTTTCAATCATACATAATTTCTTTTATTTTTTAACTTCCGAAATAAACACTATCAAGAAATTACAATTTGTGATTGGATTGCCACCAGATTTCGTTTTTAGATGATTCGTGATATGCACTCAAGAAATTTCAATAACTGCTATTAAACATTTCCACTAGGCGGCGCTTTTAATGAAAAACTTGATATATAGAAAATGAAATACATCCAACGGGATACAATATTGTACAATTTTAAATATTTAATCTTGCTCCATGTTAATCATACCCTTTGTTAAATGTTTCATTTTCCCATGCAAAAGTGTCGCCTAGAGGACATTCTTAAGGAATTATTTTAATTCTTTAAGTGCATCTCATGCATCATCTACATATGAAATTTGGTGGCAATCCACTCACATTTTAGCTGCTGGGTGATGTTTAACGTGGAAATTTAATAATAAACATTATATATATCTAGAATATTATTAGATTCAAGAAGCATAAAACATTTATACAAAAAACAGAGTAATTTAAGCATAAGTTGAATAACTTACGTGATGATAATGTATGAGTAACTGGACCGTCAAAGCCAAATTCAATACTGGTTATCAAGCTAACACTGGGTACCTCTACTGTCGGAAGCAATGCAGTTGGAATCACAACAGGAGAATCTGGAGAATCTAAAAGTAATTAATATCTATTATTATTAACAGTTTTAATGTGAACAATCAGTTTAATAGAGCTTTCATTGAAACAAATTCTAAATGTTATTTACTTTTAAAAAATATACTTGCTGAAATATTCAAGAGAATTGCATTTAAAACTTGTATAATAAAATGTATCATTTGATTTTACAGATGCTGCGAAATAATATATATATATATATATCGAATATATGTTGTTAGGTATAAGTAAAGTATAAGTATCTTTTATAAACTTTAACTGCAGTCGTCAAGTGATATGTTTCATTAAATGACGTAAACGTTGTCATATCTTTTTATCAATTACAGGTATTTTACAAAAATATCTACTTCTTTTCTAATTTCATCTTACATTTAATAAGGTGTAAAATGCCTCCAAATAGTAATAAAAATAAGTAAATCTGCTTTTTTCTAAGCATAGTGAAATGAAGAAAAGATACATCACCAATTTCACTTTCCATTAACAGATCTATCTCACTTTTTATCAGTGTGTAGTTCGTGAAATTTTAATAATTGTGAACTACTCTTAAAAATAGAGAAAGATTAGAATATTTTTATTTATAAATTTACATTATTTAATACATCTGAGATTTTATTAACACACAATGTTAGTAAATAATTCTTTAAAATATACCAGACCTCGTAGGCAACATTACCTCAAGTTATTTTTTAAGTGAATTTGTTTAAATACCATTAAATTAACTTTTGTTTTACAAAACTGATTTTCTAAATATTTAGTGCTTTTTGTTGAAGCTTAAAAAATAAGAAATAAAATATAAATAAATAAATAAATAAAAAGCTAAATGCTTCTTTTTTTTTTTTTTTTTTTTTTTTCATTTTTTAGCTCCAAAACGAAATATTAAAATATAAAAAAAGCCAATTTAAAAAAAAAAAAAAAAAAAAAAAAAAAAGAACAAACTTAACAGTTGCGAATTTGCTAAATATGAAAACGAAATTGAAACACCTCAAAACGTGTAAAAACGTCAAGAATCTCAATACGAAAATATTCATGAATGCCTAAGTATCTTATGCAGTGTTGCCAGATCAGGCGTATTTTTTATTCAATAATCACCAATAATTTTGAGAAGTGATATTTGATATACATAATAGACTATCAATCTTCGAACTGATTAGGCAAATGTTACAATTAAAAATTATTAGTGATTATTGAATAAAAAATCGGCCAGATTTCTTGATAGATTGCGCGCCTTTTGATTCAATAGTCATCAATAATTTTGAGAAGTGATGTTTGATATACATTACAGACGATTAATCGTCGATTATGTACATTAAATATCACTTCTCAAAATTATTGGTTGACTGTTAAATAAAAAAAATCGCGCATTGTGGCAACACTGCACTGAGTACCTATAACATGATAAAGGACAATTATTTTCAGAATATTCAGAACGCACAATTCAGATTTCAGACATTTTAAAATAATAAATACATTGCAGGGATATTCTAAATAAACATTTAACTTACCCAAAATTGAAGTGACTACTCTTGAATTCGTTTCTTCTAATGTTGTAAATAACGTTTGATCATCCACAACATAAGGAATGGTGAAAGTTGTGGTAGTGAAATATGTCAATATCACAGTTGATGGCATTATAGCAGAGGTATCAGTTTCAAAAGTGGGTGTAGGTACAAAGCTGACAGTAATTGGTGATGAAGTAGTCAAAAGAACGTTCCTAAAGCTTGTTTCCAAACCAAAGATAACTGGCACCGATGTCAAAGTAGTATAAGTATCGTAAATAACAGTTGTAGAAGGTGAAATCTGTTCTGCCGAAGTTGGTTTGAGTTTTCGACTAATTTTCACAGTGAATGGTCGCTGTGAATTAGACACTAATCCCAGAGCACCTATATATACAGAAAATAAATGCAAAATTTGTAAATGAGCTTGAAATATTCATTTTTAATAACATCGGGATTGTAACTCGCAGAGAAAAATTTCGTTTTCTTTACAACAGGGTTATACTCTATTTTTCTCCAATGTTATATTCAAAACATTTTGATTTACTAATAAAAACTACACAAATATATAAAGATTATTGGGAATATGAAAATTTATTCAGAACTCTTAATATAAAATTCAGGTCTAATTAATATTTTATTGAATATTTAACATTTTACCACAATAAAAGATGTATTAAATGATGATATATTTAAAATATTTAGTAGCATAATTTATTAAATATTTATTATTTTCTTCTATATTCATAAGTAAAAGTATTAAATTCGAAAAAAAATATCTACTTCCGATTTTGATATGTTTTAGATATTTTGATAGGTGGTCTTGACTAGTTTTGAGCAATTTTGAAATAATGTCTGTTTGTATGTGACAAAAAAATTTTGTGCCCTCTATAGACCAAAATCTGATTCACAGAATTACCCTGTAAACAAAATATAAATGGATTCTGTACCACATTCTATGTTAAACACGCTTCTGTTTATTCATAGTCAAGATTAAACTTTAATTCTGTATTTTTCTATAAAAATTAAAATTTTCTTCCACAAATGCAAATTATTTATTAAAATAATTTTTCATGATGAATGCAGATGGCTTTCATCTCACAGAACTTTAACACTAAAGGTCCAAAAAGTGTCAGTTATGTAATTTTTATATTTTAAATCGCAATCTTGAATTATTAAAATATTTATTCTGATGAATTTTTCACTTGGTCTTCCATTTGTGCAGTATTTCATTCTCACAAAAGAAAATTTTACTTAAACCAAATGCATATAAATAAGTTTCATCTTTTATCAATAACATTGCATAATTAAAGTATTTACATCATTTTATACTTTTTTATAAATTCATATAACTGCAGTAAAAAAAGCATATTAGCAGCTAAAGTTACATAAAAAATTTGTCCTTTATAACTTAAAAATATAAAAAAATTTAACGGTTAATAATTTAGAAAATGTAATATAACAAACACAATTTTTTCTTAGTTATCTAATATCTCACTGCACTTATTAATTTATTTATACGCTTTTATTACTGTGTATTATGTTTATTATCTTTTAGAAATATGTTGAAATTTTTTTAACGCTTTAGGGCGCCAGAGGTCCCGTTGAGATGAGATTCGAAGAACATTTTTGTTTCAAATGAAAATAATTCTTTTCCTTTCAGTTAATATAAACAATATAAGGTGCTGAGGCGGACGCCAAAAAATATGTAATAAATCGCCATTCTTCTGAACGGCTTCAAACGAGTCTTCTCGACCCTTTGTAAAATATGGATTGAAGATTATTACCTGAAATTAAAATGATTTGAAAATATTAAATAATTATTTTGATTAAATGAAAGATCCTGCAATCCATATTTTACAAAGGGTCGAGAAGACTCGTTTGAAGCCGTGCAGAAGAATGACTATTTATTACATAGTTTTTGGCGTCCGCCACAGCACCTTATATTGTTTATATTAACTGAAAGGAAAAGAATTATTTTAAATAGTTTCAATCTGACTCTCTTTGCAAAACATTTCACATAATAATAATATAAACCATTTTTTGTTTCAAATGAAAATAATTCTTTGAATCTCATCTCAACGGGACCTCTGGCGCCCTCTAGTGAGGCAAATTTATATCCAATACCTAACAGTGTTTATTATTTTTTAGAAATATGTTGAAATTCTTTTTATGAAATTCTGATAGAATTTTTAGGCAGAAACCAATTTAAAAATAAGACTGAACTGTAAGTAAAGTACTATAAAACAAAGACGCATTGAAGTATCTTAAACTTAAAAAAGCTTTTGCTCTGAAAGCACGTATCAAACGCATAAAAACAAGCAATTTATTGAAATAACAGTTCAAAATATGAAATAATAATCACGTAAAATATATATATGTATAAAATCATACCATGAACAATACACAAATAACAGATTTATATAAGAAAAAAAAATCGAAATAAGTTTCTCCAAAATATATAGATTATAAGACGATTCACCTCATAAACGTATCCTATAAAGAAAAACTGTATAATCTGCGTTTTGTACATATTACCTAATTACTTCAAAATATATAATCACTGCTCATTATTCAATATTCGAATAGTTGGAAAATGCCTGGTAACATTCAATTACTCTTGGCTATACAGCTAAAATTTCACATTTAAATTCTCAAAATGTTAACGATTATTATATTTATTTAAAAAAAAAAAAAATGAAGCTAGCAGATTTGAATAGAATTCTATCGAAAGGTGACAATGCGATTGCAAAAAAGTAATTAGGTAGACCAAGAAAGACATCTCATCGACAGGATAGAGAGATTTTTTTCTTCTCTATCTTGGGTTGAATTTGCGAGGAATTTCAACCCAAAAGAAGACTTCGTGAAATCGCGAGGGGACTTTAGCGTTTCCTGTTTCGAGATCTGATGTTTACCATCGCACACAGGCAAGAAAATTTCAGAAATATCGAAGAGTGTGTCCTACGCTGAAACTGCATCATAGAAAGGTACGCATTCTTTGGACTTAAAAAAACACATGCATTGGACGGATTAATGGTTAAATGTTTTCATGAGTGACATGAAATGTTTAATTTGAATGACTCTGATGACTAAGCATACTACAGTGCAGCCACTTTTCCTAAAACTAGTAGTGAGGACGCGTCCAAAATGTTGGAGGGATGCCAGCTTGAAATTTGGAAAACATCCAGCAATTCCGTGCTCTGTTATTGCTCATTTTCTCCGAGTCAGTTGACTGTCACCCCTATTTCAGCATTGTACTCGTTGAGTTAACGCTTGCGCAGATGCTTCCATGGTTTCATCAAATGTGGCCGATGAATATTAACATGAACTACGACAAGAACTTTCCGAGTTCTCTAGTCGGCAAAAAGGAGGGAATTCGACGAAACAACGGATATTATTTTTCTTAATGATCGATTGTGCGCAGGGGATTAACAAAATGTCCTGAAAAATAATCTACTTCTAATTCGAAGCATTTTAGGGAATAAAAACTAGAAGTACCAGCAGGACAATTTTTACGCAAAATCAAGTAACTGCTATAGACTGGCCAACCATCAGCTTAAACCTGAATACAAATGAAAGTCCTTGAGAAGTACCTGCACGAGAAGTGTATGCCCATGGTTATCAGTATTCGCCCTGAGAAAAAAATTATCCCGATTTCATCTAAAACGAATAAGTGGTCAGTTTCTAAATCCCTAAACTAGAAATATAGTTGCTGAGCTAAGTGTATGATGCACGTCAATAAGCTGAATAGACGAAATGATCGAGAATTTCTAGTCTATGCATTTCTAGAGGGCGAAACAATATTCTGAATATTCTGAATCCTTTGTAATGCGAGAAATTCTCGCTTGATTTTCTAGAATTGAGTCATAAATCAAGATTATAGTTTCTAAAACTATCCTCTTGTATTCACATTTATTTGCAGAGATATTTAAATAAGTTTGATCTCGATAATGTAGGCGAGAGAATTCTAGTAGGGATTTCTAGAACTCGCTTTCAAAGGGGACTAGAATTAATAAGGATGACATGGAACTATTTTTACTAGAACTACAATCTAGATTCTAGATGTCAGTTACCGAATTTTTTCTCAGTGCGGCTATTGAAAGATTAAAATAACAGATGTAATAGAGATGGTTTTCTTTACAGCCACACATTCTCTAAAACCTAGTTCTGAGCATTTTTGATAGGATTTTCGGGTTGATTCAAGGGAATAGATCCAAAATTTGAATTAAAATGCAAAATACTCGAAAAATTCATATATTTATGAACCCTTTTTTTTTTAACAAAAATTCTTTAAAAGTTATATTTCTTTGTTTTAATAAACTTATGAACTGATTTCATATGCCTAGAATTTTTTCTGGCGATTACTGCTTCATTTATGGAATTGTTATTTCAAAAAATCACCTGTCTATGTAATTTTGAAACACACTGTTACAAATATACTAAGTTTAAAAATGTGTTTATTATTCTAAGTTTCACCTTAGAATCTAATTAAAATTTCTCTTAATGTTTATGAGGCATCAGGTCAGAATTTAAAATAATAAAATAAAATTATATTTATCTAAACATCTAATCAGATATTTTTATGCTATTATATATTCTCCTTTATACATACGTACATATATTGCGTTTCATTTAGGCTGTGTGTTTTTGTAAAATTTTATCGGTTTATGCTATTGGAAAAATAAATGACTAAATAGAACTAAACAGACACCGATTTTAGTTTTCTTTATTTTATACGTAACAAGCTACCAATACATATTTTTGAGCATGCGCACTGAAACTTACTTTTTTTCTAACGGGAAGTTATGTTAAGAATCAGATCCTTAGAAACTACGTTACATTATCTGAGCTGCTTTTTTTTTTTTTTTTTTTTCTTCATTTATTCTGGTATATTGTTAGTACCTGTCTTATTTTCACACCACTTTCTTCGTACAGTAATTTTCCACAATATATAATTACGATCAAATTAAAAGAAAATTACTCTTCTAAAAAAGTGATGTGAAAAAAAAGAAAGCAAGCAGTATAAAAACCCCGCGGAATAAATTAAAAATTTGGCCGTTCTACATTCAGAAGCCAGCGACATTAAAATTTCAGATATCATTTCCTCTATTAAAAGTTACGAAGCAGCAAACTTTTCATAATCAGGAAACTAAAGTTCGAGAAATGGGGATAAAAAGCACACCTGCTCATTACATTAAAGAAGTTAATGATGTTAAATATGTAAGGAAAGTTTACAACATTTTTCTAAAATGCGAAGTTTTCAATACATCGCATGGTGAAGGTGTTAGTTGAAAACACAAAACATAAATTTAAACGTTTCGAGCCTTTTACAGACTCCTCATCAGTAAAAACATCAAATGTAAATGCTGAGAAGAACAACAGACTTTCATTAAGAGAGTACAACGCATTCAGCAGGAACTGCGCATGCCTCATTAAGTGGTGAGAAATGTTGATTTGTGTACAAGCCCTCCAGGAAAAGTAGTTTAATGATTTCACTTTATGTAGTTTCTCTGCTCACATCTATCCCTATCCCTTATGCTTGTGATATTATCCGTAAAATTTACAATAATATTTCTACCAACAATTATTTAGATACAGATACTTTAATTGAACTTATTTCTTTTGTTTATCTTCCAACTGTTTTAGCTTTAACAATTCTTATTATCAACAAATTAATGGCACTGCTATGGGCTCCCGCATTTCAGTTCGAATTGCAGAAATAGTCATGCAGTTTTTCGAAAATCAAATTAATTCTGATGTACATCATAAAATTTATTTTCGGCGTAGATATGTGGACAATATTTTTGAATCGGTCATTTGAGAAACACCTCATATCCAAAAAAGTAAACTTTCGGGAAATCAAAAAAAACCCAGCTGGTCCATAATTTAACATCATATATTTTTGGAATATTTTTATATGTTTCTACAGGGGTTTGGTAAGCTAATTCTACCAAAATAAAATTTTACTATTTTTATTTTGATATTTAAAAAAATTATAAACGTTGTTGGAGATGTGTTGTTTCTCAATTGACTGACTAAACGATATGTTATCAGGTATGAAATAAAAGGTAAAACAATTCAAATTATTAACAAAAATCAGTATTTTATTTTTCAAATAATATATACACATTTTCCAAACAATGTTTCTTAAAACAGTTCAATGTCATCCATATCGATAGTTGGCCAGTCATAAATTTTTGAATAAAATTCACCAACAATGTCTGCAGGTATATAGGCTTCGACTTTCTTGAGGTCATTGATTTTGTTGATATTGATAGGTACCACATTTTTGCGGGTAGGCACTGATTTTTAGAAGCTCTGGTAAACCAGTTCCCGGTTTTTTCAAGTCAAAAGTTTGTTCATTGAGTCCACCAATAAAGTTTTTTACTTTAACTTGGCCTACATGATTATTAGAGTAATGAAACTCCATAAAAGTTGAAATGTTGAATTTTATTTTGTTTTCCTTTGGGATGTTCCTTGCTTGAGTCTCCGTAGATATTACAGTTTTTTATAAAATTGACCACACCATGATTTAAAATCCTTTACTTTTTCACTTTCTACTATTTCCACCAGGAACTTGTCCTGAATAGCAGCAGAGTGCAACATAAGTTCAACATACTGTTTTACTGTGTAAATCCTGTCAGTTGTTTTAATTTTTCGTTTGATTACACTAAAGTCGCGGTCACACGGAAGGAGATGAGGTGTTTCTCAAAGGAATGGATATTTTCTAATGCGGCATCACCATGGTTACTAAGTGGAGGTGAGTTGTTTTATGCGTATTGGATTTGTCTAGCCTTCACCAACAATTTAATATGTCTAACTCAATTTTGGCCAAAAATGGACATGAGGTGTTTCTCAAATGACTGATTCTTTTATAATAACTGATAATCAATATGTTTCTGATATTCTTAATTATGCTAATTTCGTTAATCCATCAATTCAATTTACTTTAGAACAAGAAAAAAAAAAAAAAAACTCCCTTTCTTAGATATTTTAATTGAGCGTTCGCCTTCTAAATACTTATTCTAAATTTGTTTCTTCTGTTTATAGGAGACCTACATTTTCAGGCCAGTATTTAAATTTTAATTGAGCTAACCCTTCTTCACATAAATCTGCTGTTTTCCATACTTTACTTCACCGCGCAAAATCATATTGCAGTACTGATGAGCTTTTCCAGTTGGAATTAAAAAGATTTTTTTCGGACTTAAAATGTAATAATTATCCCTCTCGCTGGCTCAAAAGAAAATTAAAAGAGTATAACTTTAATAAGGATAATCATGAAATTAATTCCTCTAAATCACCTAAATCGTTCGTTACTATTCCTTACTATAAAAATATTTCTGAATTTATCGCCAAAGTTTTACGTACCGTTAATTTATCTGTTTCCTATAAATCCCAATTTCTAATTCGTAATTTCTTTTCTAATTTTAAACTAGTTATCCCCTCTTTTTCCCGTGCAGGTGTTATTTATAATATCCCTTGTAAATCTTGTAGTTCGGTTTATATTGGTGAAACTGACCGTTGTCTTCATACACGAATTCTGGAACATAAAAGAAATTTCAAAAACCGTGATATACGTTCGAAAATTGTACAGCATGCCATAAAAACTGACCATTTACCTGATTTTAACAATACTAAAATAATCGTATCTAACTGTTCAAATTATCATTCAAGAATTTTCCTGGAGGGCTGGTACACAAATCATCATTTTTCACCACTTAACGAGGCATGCGCAGTTCCCGCTGAATACGTTGTTGTACTCTCTTAATGAAAGTCTTTTGTTCTTTTCAGCATTTACATTTGATGTTTTTACTGATGAGGAGCCTGTAAAAGGCTCGAAACGTTTAAATTTATGTTTTGTGTTTTTAATGTTTTAAATTGTATATTTTTAGTGTATGTTGTCGGTCTCAGTTTTTAATGTGATTAAAATTTAGTTTAACTACGAGACGTAATGATTTTAAAATATTTTAAAAGATGTTAGTTGGTATTAATTTATCAATACTGAATATTACGGTTTCTCCTTGTGGGCTCCACGTTCTTTTTAAGAGATTGACATCCATTGGGGACACTTATTAATAGGGTGCTAAATTTTTATTAGTTTCTAAATTAAATGTTCGAAGTATTGTCCATTAACAGCCATGAAGCAGTACAATCAATCTTTTACGTCGTTTGAAAGCGTAACAAGGGTTATTTCTATCCAAACTGCTTCAATTCATTGGCGCAGTTCAACAATATTTCCCACTGGTATCTCGTATATTGTTTTCTTGAGAAATCCCCCATGAAAAGAAATGTAGGAAGTCTGGGATTTTATCTAGCCATTTAATAGACCCTTTTTGATCTATCCACTAATTTTTATATTTCTTATTCCAAATGCTGTTGAGAATTTGTAACGTTATGAGGTGCCGCACTTCATGCTGAAAATAAAATTCTGTGTGAAACTCATTCCCATTATCTATTCCCATTCCTATAAAATAATAAAAAGTAAAATAAAATAACTTATAAGTGGATGGACCAAAGATCACCAAACTGTTTAATTTTTTTTAAGCGCTTAAAAAGAAAAGACAGCGTCATAGTCGCACCATGTAGGAATAAAGGTCTGCGTCTCGCGTTCGGAATGGTAAGATCAATCCTTTGCGGTCTATCTATTTTGAACAGCATTAAGCGCCGTTTGGCGTTTCTCTAAAACGTTATTGTATTTAACAAAACATTATCACGTATTCGTGTGAAAATCATTTAAATTTGATTTAAAACAGTCGATGCGATAAATGCTACTATCATATGCATGTGTCTACTGCACGTAACGGGTTAAGTATGCATATACGCAAAATCCCTTTTTGTAATAATGTAATTTTTATAGGATTGCCTAAAGGCGGGACACAAATGTCCGCTAACGCTTCCTTAATGCAATGCAATGAAAGTTTCAAATTTTTAAGAATTGGGATGAATTTTTATTATATTTTAAATTTCACTAACTTTATTATTGTAACAGGCTGATATGCCTTTTATGACTACTTTTGTAATTTGAACTTTTAAGATTAGGAAAGTATTAGTACTTCATAACATTCGAATCAAGTCAACTGATGATTAAAATTTTAGTGTCATTGTCTTTAGAATATGATATACTTTATAATGATTTGAAATTTGATCTGTCTTCTCATTGGAAAGTGTTGACTTACGTGCGCAAATACTTGACCTGCACAAAAATATTACGTGTACTGATCACTTGTTCAGTCGAAAACAAAGTTGACTGAAATCGATTGCTATCAGTTTTTGTTATTTATTTTTTAATATAAACCTCTTAAATCTTAGCAAGTGTATGCAAATTAAATGAAATACACATTATACATATATTACTCATTTTCAGAAGTATGTTTTACAAAAGAAAACAAATTTAATAAATTTACCTGTTCTAGTCACAACATAGAACCTTGGTCTACTTGTGATTTCAAATCTGGATGGCAAAACAAATCTTGTATGAGTTCTGCTAATACTTTCACTTTGTGGTCGTCTGACAGTAACCTTCAGTTTTTTTCTAGATGGCACAACTGCTCCCTCAGTAGTAACTAAATCATCATCAACATCTTCAGTAATTAGTTCATTATCATCTCCAATTACTTCGGATGGCATAATATTCGTAATGAATGAGTCATCTAGAACAGGTGTTGGAATAGCCCCAACATTTAGACTAGGTGGTGTGTATTGGGGTGATACTGGGAATTCTGACGCAATTTCATTCACATCATATGATATATCGAAAGATGATACAAGTTCACTAGGTACGAGACGCTTTGAAGCTACTGGTTTTACACGAACTCTCACTCCTGGTCTCGGATTAAATACACCGCTTCTTACAGGTCCTGTTGGCTTGTGTATAACAGATGTTACCTTAATAATTGGTCTTTTCTCTTCAGAATTCGCGACGACAGGCAATTCGTTCGATATTAAAGGAGTTGTTTCTGCAGACATTCCTTGTTGATTATTTAATCCATACAGTTCATTAGCTGAAGAATATGATGATTCGAGAGTTACTGAAGGACGACCGTCATATGAAGAAGGCCTGGGCATTTCTGGTGAAGAAGTTGAAGTATCAAGAGTATAAGTTCTAGATGGAGTTATATATTCAAAAGGCTGTTTTGTTTCAACAACGGCATTTTTTACATCATTGAATTTTATTAAAGTCTTTAACCCAAGGTTAACTTCTGTAGTTGTTCCTTCTAGAGCACGCGATCCTAAATGTAATGTTCTAGTAATTGGTAAAATATCTAATACACCTCCTCTATCTATGTAGGATCCAATAGTTTCTGATAAAAATTGGGTAGGATCATCGTTTACTTTTGTCATCGTTTCTGCTCTTGTGGACTCTCTTCTGTTAATACCGTCGAAAAATGTGTACGAATATGTAAACAATGTAAGATAAGTTTTCGGTAGAGTTGCAATAACATTGATATTTACGGTATTTGGTAAAGCCTTATTAATTACCTCCGCTGTTGGAACTATTTGAGTTGCACTACTTGTAAATATTTCTTTTTCTAATAATTTTTCTATCTCACTATTGTAAATTTTTTGATGCGATGCCAAATTTACTATGGTTGTAGTATCACCAAGAGTTCTGGAGGCTAAAAGCACTGTGTTGATTTCAGTCGGAGGATTCTTATTGAGCTTTATTGCGTTTGTTATACTCGGATTAAGAGTGTGATCAATTATATTAGAAAATACAGCGATGCGACTGCCATAACTAGTTTCAGGTCCATGTAGGAAAGTAGTGAAGTACGTTAGAGATGTATAATAGGTGATAGGAAATACTTTAGTAGAATATAGTGATAAATCTACATTTTGACTAGAATGAGAACGAACTCTGTTAAAATCGTCAATGTCATGTTCTACGTTAGGCATAAGGTGATTTTTGTCAGAAATTAAATTATTTCTCTGGTTACTATCGACTGAATTAATTGGTCCCCGGGCTTGAACTGTATTCGATAAAATTGTATCCTGGGGCCTTCTACTAATTACAACTCGCCTTCTTGAACCAGGGGGAATTTGATCTACGTTTTCTGGCTTACGCAAACGGATAATTTTTTTTACAGGTGGTTTTGAAACACCATTCAATTCATCATCATTTTCACTTTCATTTAATTCTGAATTTAGAGCTATGTTAACAGAACTTTCAATAGTTGGAGCATCAAAGGCAGAAGTTGTTATGTATGATGTATAGGTGCTTGATTCAGAAACTGAAGATGAAGGCTTTTCATTTATTCTCGTTCTTCTTACAACAACAGGTCTACGTCCACCACTTCCATCTCCTGGAATTAACGATGGTTTTAATCTACGTATAACTGTCCGTCGATTTGCAGGAATATCATCATTTTTGTTAAAATCTTCATTTTCTGATACTTCAGAATCATCTGTTACAGCATTTTCAGTATTACTAGGTGCTGATGATAAATTTATTTCATGTGTGGAGTGTAACAAAAGAGAATCAGAACTCGAAGAAGGTGATATATCATCTGTAGATATCGTAGAAGATATAAATATTGGTGATCTTACTCTTGTTATTCTTCTAACTACTCCGCTTGATAAATCACCATTTGCAGGCCTTGTGATTCTGAGTCTTCTTGGTCGAAGACCACCTTCCTGCAATTCGTTTATAGCAGCACCTGGGCCTCGTCTTATACCTCTGAAATTTGTAATAGGTTGAAATCCATCAACATTTTCACCTAGATTCGGTGATCCGACGAAATCATTCAAATCATTTTCATTTCTATTAAAAGTCGGTGAATCCTCTGACTTCAAATCACTTTCTGTTGCAGGAACTAAACTAGGCTCAATTAAAACATCAGTTGGTATAGCGTAATTTAATATTTCGCTTGTTGTTATGTATAAAGGTCTTTCTAAGAAAGGTCTGAAATTACCTTCTGGTCGTCTTAATGGCCTTCTTACTATGGACGAACCACGTAATCCACTTCTAACGGCATCTGTGTCAGGTGCATCATCATCAACAATTTCTATAGGTTGTCTTCTTGCAGGTGGAAACTGCCTAGGTCGAACTCTAACAGGGACGTTTTGTGTATTTATTCTCGATATTCCGCTAGGATTCGAAACAGTTGCTAATATTATACCAGCTGGTGGTCTTCTTAATCTGGTAAAGTCTCTTTGAGGTCTAAAGGAAGGTTCTTCTTCAATAAATTGTTGAAGTTTGCGGAAACTATAATGGGACTCTAATCCATATATTTCTTTACTTCTTTCTATTTCATTTTGTTTTAAGCTCTCATCATCAGCATTTAAATTTACAGTAACTTTTTGCTCATATATTTCCGTAAGCGGACCTTTTGATATTGTGGTTACATCATAAGTTGTAATACCAGAGGGAATATTTGAAATACGTGTGCTATCTAAAGGTTCTGTCTGTATTTGAGAGCTGCTCTTTTCAGATAAATCATTTATTTCTTCTAATCCTGAACTTAATAATTTGTCATAATGAGTGTCAATATCCATATCTCGTGAATAAGCATAACCAAGAGAAGAGCTAAGAGGTAAATCCATAAAGTCTGCAGTTTTTAATGTATGTCCAGAAATAGCATTTTGTTGAAGGCTTCGAGCGACTTTAGTATGGAATACCGGTTGCTGATACAATGGCACAGTTACAGTAGTAACAACTGGCTTTAATTCACCATGTTCACCTGTAACATACAAAGTGAGCAAAGTCGTCAAAGGTTGAAACGCAAAATAAGGCTGCGGAATGAAAGGAGCAGGTGACGGTACTTGAGGCAGTCGAACAGTTTGTACTACCGTTGATTCTGATGTAGATGTTGTCGTCAATGTACTTAATATTGTTCTACCTCTCAAGATAATCGGCACGACAGTTGTTGAAGTCACAATTTGAGTTGTTACGAATGAGTTAGCCGATGCAGCCAATAAGCCGAAATCAGGATTTTGTGGTCCTAGTTGTGGATAAAAGTTTGGCTGAAATTGCTGTGGAAATGCCGTAGGTTGTGGGGTATCTGGAGTTATTGTACTGTAGACTGTTGATAAAGTAGTCAATACTTGTATATCAGTGATAGTGTCAGTTCTAGTACTGAATCCGATTTTGATAGGAACGAGTTTAACAGAAGCTAACGATGTAGTAGTCACAACAACTTCAGTTATAGTAGTATGGTGATTCTCAATCCCGTCTGGATATCCTGTTTTGGAATAAAATATAGTTTTAGTAAATCCATCACTTACAACTTCTGAATATTGAGTTGGATTGATTATACTTGTATCTAAAGCAGTTGTAGTCAGAGTTGCGTAAGAAGTTCTGAATCCATGATAGATAGGGAGTGTTTTTACTGTAGTTACGACAGATGTAACAGTTAAGTAAGGCTTCTTAATGGTAGGCGTTTCTGTTACAGTTTTAGATGGTCTTCTTGTCCTAGGATTATATGACGGTCTTCCCCGTCTATTATTTCCTCTTACTCGATTAAGTGGTTGTAAGGATTGTGAATCCTCATCTTCATCGCGACTAACAGAGTTAAAAGATGTTTTTAATGAGGGGGAGTTATTCCTGTTGTGTCTTCCTCTAGAGGGTTTTCTTTGGTTAATTCTATTTCTGGAATTTCTGTAGTTTGGGGTAGTAGCATCAAAGTCGTCATTTTCTGTTTCTTCTTCTTCTCGATGGTGAAATGATCCCCTTTTATTGGAAGCACTTCTTCTTTCTCCAAAGCGAGTAACTCTAGAAGGTGGTCTTCGAGTAGACCTAAAGTTTCTAAAACCTTTGTTAGGATCTTTTTTGTCAGAGAAATCATCATAATCATCAAATTCATCATCTTCAGTAGTGTTTTCATCATAATCTGGAACAGTGTCTTTAACAGAAGGTGTTGGGGATGGACTTGCTGTAGATGTTCTACCAAAAGGTCTACGATTACGTCCTAAAGTGATAGGTCTTGAAGTAGATGATGCAGCAGAATTCCGAGATGGTGGTTGAAATCTACTACTTCCAAATGGCTTCCTTCTACTAAATGATAACACTTGCGGCGTAGCTGTCGTAACAACAGCCTCGCTGGCTTCTATATCTCCTTCATCTTCATCCTCATGTAAATCATCATCAAAATCATTTTCACTGTCTGATCTATGACCGAAAGCTCTTGAATTTCTTGTCCTACTAGGACGTCTAAATTGTATTGTAAATGATGACTTTGTGGAAGATCTGGAGGGTGTTGTATATGTAATACGACCCCTTGCAGTAAAAGGCCGAATTCTTACGGAAGAAGATGCAGTTTCTTTGGTTGCAGAGCTTTCAATACTAGTGGGTGTTAATTCTTGTATTGAATCATTATCGTGATACTCATAGTCGTCATAATCATCATAATCCCCAACGCTAGCAGATTTTCGTTTAGATTGTCTGGTGTTTTTGAATCTAGATGAAACTAAACTAGGAGTAGATTTTCTGTTATGTTTTCTACTTTCAAAATTACCATAATCATCCTCAAATCCGTAATCTTCATAGTCATCTGCAGGATCTATTTTTCTTGAAGAAGCTATTAATGGCACTTTGTTTTTTCTCGCATTTTGATCTCTAATGCTAGGTTTTAAGGTTATAGAATCTTTATCTTTAAATGCTTTATTATCAACATAATCATTGTAGTCATTATAATCATCAGATGGCTCTTTAGTAGATTTTTCCTCTTTTCTTATAGTTTTAGTAGGTTCGTCGAGTTTTAAAACTTCCGTTGATATTTTGGGAACCTCTTTTGTAGTATGCGAACTTACATCATTATAAGAATATAAATTTTTGAAATCTAAAGTGGTTATGAATGGAGTATGTGTTGCAGAGAATTCAAATGATGCAGATTTTGTAGCATCAACAACAGTGTTTTCAGAGACTATTGACGGACTCAGTAAGTCCAAAGCTGTAGATAAAGCTAATGGTGTCTTTATTCCTAAATCACTATCTTCAGGTAATGAAATGTATTGATTTCCGTTATCTAATTCATTAACTTTCGCTGTATCTAAATCATCTTTAGCTGTACTCAGTTGTAGCTGTTTCGATTCTTGATTAAAAGAAGTTTCAGTTACACTTCTAGGATATATATCTGAAGCGTATATTACAGATGACGTCACTTTTACTGATTGCATGTATGTGCCATTAACTTCTAATCCAATCACACTAGTTCTGTATAAAGTTGTATCACCATTGTTTATTTCAGTTGAAGTTGTCGCAGATATAACACCAATTGGTTTTTTTGTTGACGTGGGAGTTATTATGTTTGACGAGCTTCTAGCAATATGAGCATAGAAACCGTTTATTGTTGTTCCATATATTTCAGTTGTATGTAAAGTAGTTACATGATTATTTATTTCAGTATTCGTGATTGCAGACACTAATCCAGATTTTGTATTTGATGATGTAATTGTTGGAGTTATCACATTTGAAGAACTACGTGCAACATGAGCATAAAATCCATTGATATATGTTCCATGGATTTCACGTGTGTGTAATGTCGTAGTGCCATGATTAATCTCAGTTCTAATTTCTGATGAGAGGAGACCTTCTGATTTCGATTGTGTTGTGCTAGTTTGCATATCTTCAAGTTTACTTGACGGAGTAGGGTTAAAAGGTAGAACAGTAGAGGTACGACGTGCAACATGGGCATAGTAGTTTCCAACAAAAGTACCGTGTACTTCTGCTATGTGTAATGTAGTTGTGCCATCGTTAACTTCAGTTTTAACACTTGATGATATTAATCCAGTTTTTTGTGTGTTATCTGCAGTTCCAATTTTTCCTTCAGCTTGTGTAGGTTTTATAACTTTGGATGTTGATTTTGCTATATGAGCATAAGCATTCCCAATGTAAGTGCCATATATTTCATTTATATGCATAGTAGTTGTGCCTTCATTAATTTCGCTTCGAACTACACTAGAAGACAGTAATCCAGTTCTTTGCACGACTTGAGGTGTAATACTCGAAGACGTTAGCTTAGGAATGTATGAATATTCAGTTGATGTTCTTGCTAACTGTGCATACAACTGTCCTATGTATGTTCCAAATATTTCAGTCTTATAAAGTGTAGCAGTATTACCGTTAACTACACTATTAACAAATGTTGACAAAAGTCCTACAGAACGTGTAGAACTACTCTCAGATGATTTTGTTGGTGAAATGATTTTAGATATAGTTTTTGCATGTTTAGCGTACTGTTGTCCAATGTACGTACCATATATATTTGTCATATACTGAGTTGTAGTGCCATCATTTTCTTCTTCTGATATGATTGATGATAGTAGCCCGGTTTTATATTCTGATGGACTATCAACTGATCTTGCTGTTGGCACTAGAGTTTTTAAATCTGGAGTCGCTTGAGCATATTGCTGATTTGATCCATGAGGAAATACTTGTGAACTCTTATCTGGTGAAACAAGAACACTGGAAAATGTGGATGCAATATGAGCGTAGTAATTATTTACAAATGTCCCGTATATATGTGTGGTCCAGAGCGTAGTCGTACCATAATTTTCTTCTGATCGTAGCGAAGATGATATCAGCCCAGTTGGATATTGGTTTTGAGTCGTTGGTGTTGGAGTTATGATATTTGAAGTTGTTTGAGCTAAATGTGCGTACACATCACCAATATAAGTTCCATAAACATTTGTTGTAAAAACAGTTGTTGTTTGGTCTTTTACTAATGTACTTAATTTAGACGATACCAGTCCAACTTTATTTGTTTCAGAATCAACTAATCTTTCAGCCACAGGAGGAGGAACGGATGATTGAATGACTGGTGTTTTTACTATTTCATTGGATGTGTCAGGCAAAACTTTCACTTTACTTTGAACTACCTGGGCATACACACCGTTTATAAAGGTACCATGAATTTCTGTGGCATAAACTGTAGTAACTCCATTATTAATTGCCTTTGCTTCCATAGATTTAATGAGACCCAAAGGATAATTTTCTTTGGCATTATTGTATCTTTCTGCATTTCTGTTATCAGCAATTAAATCATTATTTTTGTAAATGCTATCATTATTTTCTTCAGACGTTGAAAGTATCTTCCTGATTACTGGCATTTCATCGTAATCCTTTTCTACTTTAAAAAATGATCTTTTTCTTCTACTTTCATTTTCTACATCTGTAGTACTTGGCGTAGTTCTAATAGGTCTAAACCTTTGCAGTGGATTAACTCGAGGAGCTAAACTTGGTCGCCGGAATGAAAGACGGGTAGAATTTCTTCGCCCTGCAATTGTAGGTTTTGATGTCGTAGTTATCCTTCTTGACGGTTTAAAAGTAGTGGTTGTAGTCGTTGTAGATGAAGTACGGAAAGATGGTCTTGGTTTATACTGTGGTCTGTTTCTCCTTCTAGAAAATATGCTTCGAATTGTAGGTGTTACTGTAGTGGTGATTGTAGATGTTGATTCCTCAGTGGTTGTATCACTTACAGTTTTATTTTCGTTACTTAGTGATGTCGTAAATTGAGTCACACCTTCAGTTGTAACAGATTCTGTTTCTTTAGACAATGTGTTTTCTGCCGTTGATTCCCATGAACTCTCAGTACTTAAATTTTCAGTAATATTTTGAGGATTTTCTGAAGTGTTTTCAGAATCAAGAATATTTTCGGTCGTTGAAGATTCTGTTGGATCATTTTTTGTGGAATTATTTTCTATCATATCAACCGGATCTAAATTGTCAGGCTTTGAAAAATTCATTTTTGGATTAATTAATCTATGTCCGTTATTATCAATAGTATTTGAAGCATTATCAATTCGACTCAGAGAATTTTCATCTATCCCAGTTTTAACTGTTGTATTAGAAGTATCCTCTTTTCGTGATTTATTTTCAGACCAAGGTTCATGTCCTGGGATGCTAACGAATACAGGTGCGTCTGATGTAGGAATAAATTGTGATGTTGAGGAGGAAGGCAATATGTCTTTGAAATCTGCGGTTGAAATTAGATTAGTTGTAGTTCTAATCTCGTGCACTAAAGGAGCAGTAGCCGGAGCTTTTATTACATTTGTGATAGTTTCATATCTAGTATTAATAATTGGATTATTTCCATGAAATCTCGTTGTGTAATAGGTGTATGTTGTATAAAATGTATATGGATACATCGGAGGGTCTAGCGTGGATGGCTTTGTAAGACTTTCTTTTTCTGGAGGAACTGTGGCAGTTGCAACAACCTGTCGAGTTATGTAACTTGTTTCACCATCAGGTTTAACAGATGGTGTTAAGTATGTATGGGTAGTATAGTAAGTTACAACTGGTGTTAGATGTACTCTGTTTTCATGAAGACCGTCTTCTGCAGCATCTAAGTCTGATGTCACCAAAACAATTTTTTCTGTTACAGTTGGAGTAATCGTAAGGGTAATCATATTAGATTTTGTTTCATAACGTGTTTGAATAACAGGAGATCTGTCTGGAAAGAGTGTTGTGTAATACGTAAAGGTTGTATACACAGTATTAACTACTGTTGAAGGTGCTATTACAAATTTTTCACTGTCCGAAATTTTTGTTGTTTTTGGTTGATTTAAAGCAGTAGGTAATATCTGAGTATTTATTTTTAAAGTTGGCGTATCTTCTTTTAAAGGAGCAGTGAAATCACTGAATGTCAAAGAGCTAGATTCAGAATAACTCAGTGGAGAAAACGAATTTTCTGAAAATGATCCATGAACAGTATTTGGATTACCAGGTAATAACGTTGTAACAGGGATATTTGTTTCCGATGTTTCACTTAAAGTTCTTGATATTGTTTGAGTAACATAACTCGTTACCGTTTCATGCCTTGTCGAAACTGATGGAGTTCCTTTAGAAAGAAATGTCGTAAAGAATGTGTAAGTTGTATATAAGGTTTTCGTTATTACCGCAGTTGGTTGAATTTTTTCTGAATCTAAAACTGAAAATGGGGTAATTACTGAAGGCTTAGTAGAAAAGGGTTGTTCATTTGCCAAAGTAACTGTATTACTTGTAATAACTTCTCTAGTTGAAACTACTGGAGTTCCTGAATTTAAAAGTGTTGTGAAATATGTATATGTTGTATAGTATGTTGAGATAATTGGATTAGATGTTATTCTTGCATTAACAGATGTAGATTTAACGTCTGGAATAGGAGTCTCTAAAGCAACAACATCAGTCAAAGTGCTATACACAGTACTAACAGACGGAATTCCTGCATTGAATAATGTATAATAAGATGTTAATGTTGTAAAATAAGTTGTAAAACTTCTTGTTGGATATACTATAGTTGGAGTGGTTTTACTAAAGGCAGCCTCAAGAACAGTGTTCGTTATAGTTTTTTCACGAGTTGAAACGACAGAGGATCCATCACGGAGAAGTGTAGTGTAATAAGTATAAGTTGTAAAGTAAGTTTTCAATTTAGGTGTTGGTTCTAAATCACTTAAAGGAGATTCTGTTTTTGTTATTGAAGGCAGTACTGGTGTTGAGGATATTCGATTCAAAACATTAGAAACAGTTTCTTTTCTAGTACTGACAGTTGTCGTACCATCTTTTAAAAGAGTTGTATAATAAGTGTAAGTGGTATAATAAGTAGTTTCTTTTGGTATAACATTAGGTTCGTAAGTTTCTGCTAATAAATCAGTTGCTTTTGTTATCCCTACACTAGATACAGTTTCTTCTCTGCTAGATACTACTGGAGTTCCTCCTCTTAAGTATGTTGTATAGTATGTATAAGTCGTATAGTACGTTGTAGGTATGTAATTTTCATTTTGCGTTGGACTCACAGTTTTATAAATGGTTGATGAAGCAGGTGTACTGACTATATTTTCTTTTCCATAAATCACATTAGATACTGTTTGATAATTTGTACTAACCGATGTTGTTCCATCTTTATGGAATGTTGTGTAATATGTAAATGTCGTAAAATAAGTTGTAGGAGTATGTATTGGTTTTGAAATTGAAGTTTCTAATATTAAGCTTGGTTGAACATTTATACTAGATTCTTGTATAGGTGTTACAACGTTAGAGACTACTGTTTCGCTCGATATTACCTCAGAGCTGCTTCCTTTCAACAGCGTTGTAAAATACGTCAGTGTTGTATAATAAGTTGTAGGATAAGTTAAAACAGTGTAAGAAGGCTGAGGTTCAACTGCAGGTGTTGGTGTTTCTTCCATAGCTCCCCCTAGTGTTTCAACTCGAGAGGTGACAATTTTTGTACCGTCTTTATAGAATGTTGTATAGTATGTAAATGTGGTAAGATAATCATTCGTATCTTCTATTTTTGAAGGTTTAATAGTTTGTGGCATTATTATTGTTTCAGTAGGATTTATCTTTGCTAGTTTTAATTGCTCACTATCGGTATAAATATGAGAAACTGTCTCTTTTCTGCTTGATACAGTAGAACTTCCGTCCAATAGATAAGTTGTAAAATAAGTCGATGTTGTAAAATATGTTATGGGAAATACTATAGATGGAAATATTTGATCAATCATCGGTTTTTCTACAGATTCATCAACAGAATATAGTGCTTTTGCTTTTCTAGACGAGCCATCTTCCAGATTTATCGAAGATTCATCACCCGACATTTTCTGTTTTTCAGAAACTGAACTAGACGAAGCTAATATAGTGGAAGAATCAAAAATTAGTATTTTATTACCATCACCTGCCAAGCGACCACTGAGTTCATTTGATTCATCTTCTGATAAATATTCGGCTGTTAGGAGTGCTGATGACGGTAAAGCATTTACAGGAGAAGTTGAAATTTGAAGGCTTTTTATATTTTCATCATGATCAGGAAGAATAAAACCATCAGTAAGAATACTCAGCGAACTTGGTGTAGGCATTATTATTGGACTCGTATTTACATTTTCTAATGAAGGTAAAATAAAATCTTCCGTGAGTATAGCAGATGTTGAAGTAGTCAAATCATAACTATCTGATGCTAAATTTGTTAAATGTGGAAGCACGGGTGTCGACTTAAAAGTAAAATCATCTGTCAAAATATTTCTCGGTGTTTCTGAAGAGAATAGATTTTCATTTGTTCTTTCAGAATCTCGTAAAGAAGGTTCATTTCCCTCAATATTACTTGGCAAAATAAATCCACCAGTGAGCAATACAATTTTGGATGAAGAATCGTCTACAATGTCAGGAATGTTTGAATTTCCAATGGATTCATTTTCCATCTCTTTAGATAAATGCATCATGTGTTTTTCCTCTAAGTTATGCTCATTTGATAAGCCAATTATTAATCTATCTAAATCTGTTAATTCTAGACGATCTTTTTGAAATTCTATTGGATGTTCCTTAGATGAACTATCATCATTTTTTTGAATTTTTGAAGACGTGGCAACATTTGTAGCATCAGGAAAAATAAAACTGTCTGTTATTATATGAACTGACTCTTCTTCAGGAGAATCTATCTGAGACTTTGTATCTTCTGAATCATCATTGTCTGCATATACAACGCCTGGTGTTAGGTCCAAAGATTCTTCCAATATTTCACTAACACTTAAAACAGGAGATAAATCAGGTGTATTAGTAATAGATACTCCATCAGATTTATCTGTGAACGCATTTCTCGGAAGTATAAATCCTGAAGTCAGTATTTCCAAAGTTGGCGTTTCCAAAGAATTTATTTCATCGGATTTTAGTGGTTCAGAATATGAAAAATCACCAAGAGAAGACATTAGTTCAATACCAGTATTTGCTAAATGTGAATTTTCATTGACGATATTATTTGACATAGTATTAAAATTTTTATTGTCATTTGTCACTTCCATCGAAAATGTTTCTTCGGGACTCATTGTTTTTGAAACAGTAAAGAAAATACTTGATGTACTTTCAATTACGTGTGCGTATGTGTTATCTATGTAAGTTCCAAATATCAGAGTCGTCCAGTGTGTAGTTGTACCATCTGTGACCTGAGTTCCAGTTATTGAACTCACCAATCCTGTTGGATAAGCAGGCTCAATATTAACAGGCGTATCTGTTACATCTACAATTTCACTTACGTCGAGTTCATGAAGGCCTGGTGTCATAAAATCATGTGATTTAAATGTTTTGAACTTAAGGAACAAGTCTTTGCTACCAGAAATTTTACTTTTTTCACTTTCTCGATGATAAAACGTTGCCAAATTTAAGGGTAATGTTTCAGCTATAACACTTTTTGTCATGCTATCATCAATTTTTCGCGGTTGTATTTTATCTATAGAAAAAAATTCATTGCCACCTGTTGTAGATGTAAATGTAGATTTTTGTATTTCAGCATGATCTCTTTTGGAAGAAATAGGCATAAAGTTTTGTGTGCTAAATTCTCTTGTTTCTGGCCCAAAAACCGGTTTACGGAAAAAGTCTGTCGCTGAAATTTCTTTGCTACTTACAGTTTGGCTTTTGTGAATAATTGGAATTCCATTTGTAAAACTTGTTCTAGTTACTCTTGGTGTAAATGTTCTTGGTCGGGTTGATGCAGGTAAGAATATGTAATGAGTTCCTGAAATCCTGGTACTAAAATCAGCAAATCCGTATAGTGTTGTCGTAAAATCATCATCAGAATTATCTTCAGATGTCTCTGGTGTTTTAGATGATTCTCCTGAATCAGAGTACTTAGGATTAATATTATCATTTTTTAACTCATCGTACTCATATATTGGTCCATATAATCCAACAGTCCTGGTCAGTCTGAAATCTTTGACAGAATTTCTTTCATAGGTAGATGTTGGCCTTACGATCTTTTTCACTTCATCTTGAAATTTGTTGCCATTGACGTCATAATAGGCATTAGAAATATCTCTGTCAGCAATCTCATCATCTAATGAAGATTTGTTTACGTTGTTGGTAGGGAAAAAATATTGATCAGTGATTATTGTCGGACCATATTGTCCTATTCTTCTGCCAGATGGAGAAGGATTATACAT
Source organism: Salticus scenicus (assembly GCA_963930645.1). Taxonomy (NCBI): domain Eukaryota; kingdom Metazoa; phylum Arthropoda; class Arachnida; order Araneae; family Salticidae; genus Salticus; species Salticus scenicus. The sequence continues at coordinate 210,528,795 of OZ005655.1, read as the reverse complement.
TCTTCCTTGTCGAAAATTATTCTGTTGACCACGTAAACCTGAATAAGTTGGAGGTTGTTGAACAGGTTTACGAATATTTCCTACAATTCCGACAGTATTTCCTCCTGCAACAGCTAGTACGGGTTCATCAGTTTCTGGATAAGAAGTAGGTTGAACAAATCTTGTAACAGCAACAGGATTAATATGAGAATTTGATGTCGGAACAATATTATGGTACCTATAACTTCTGTTTTCAGACCTATAATACGGTTCAGGAATTTCTTTATCAAGGCTGGAATCTAATAATAAGTTAATATTATCTTCTCTTTTTGTAAGGGAAGCTTGAAGTTCACTTTCTTCAGTATAAATTCCTTCGGAAAAATCTCTATTTTCTATTCTAGTTGATTCTTCATAGTCCGAACTTATAGCAGAGACTGGTTCATTGACAGCAGTGAGGTATACCTGCAAAGGAAATTGAAAATTATAATTGTTTCAACGTATAATTTAATTAATTTTCAAACAAATGATTGTTTTATAAAATACTTGCATGAATACTTATTTATGTGCTCATGCATGCGTATTATACAGAAAAAATCCAATTTTATATAAAATCTACTGCAAAATTAAAAGAAAAAAATCAATAATTTGTGTGACTTTTCCAGAATTAAAATTTTTTATAGCATTACAATTGAATGAACTCTATATACATATTTACATATCTAAAATTAAAAAAAAAAAATCTTTCTTTATAGGAAAAGAATAATTTTTATTTGACCAGAACATTTTTTTTTTTTTCAAGAAACTTTGCTTCTATTTTAGTGAGACATGAGAAAATTTAGAAAAATAAAAATAAATGGTAAGTACTTTAGTAAAAACTTTAGTAAAAACAGTCACAGAAAGTTAAAAAAAAAAAAATAAAAAAAAAAAAATGTAATCTGTGAACCAAGGAGAGTACATGACTCTATTTTATTCATTTGCGCATACGTCATTTTATGCAGAAAATATCACATAAAACTCCGTGGATTACAAACATAAATATATGCTTTAATTTTTTAGATGATAAGCAGCAGTAGACATAAAATTTGATGGGATATAGTTAGTAAAAGCATATAGACAGACAATTCACTTTTCAAATATTTAACGATTTGGGAATAGGTGTTAACTTATTGAAATAGTCTAATTCAGTTCGAAAACATTCCAAGTAATAAGTTAGGTAAACATGTTTATTTTTTAAATAAATAAAAATAATAATCTGTCGATCTATAGAGTATTTAAAACAAAATATCTGAAAAAAAAGGTAAATGAGGGTAGAGAGGAGCAAAATTAACAAAATTAACATAGAAATTTAATATAGAAAACAACGCGGTATAGAAATACCACGTTGAGATGGTTGATAATGCTGATGAAATCGGTAGATGAATGTGTCTAGGTGGCTGTAATTTGCATTCTTCACTGGTACTTTAAATAAAAATGAATATTAAACCAGTCACTCCAACATGCATTCAATGCATGGGGGTGTAAATTGAAATGGAGTAACTGCTAAAAAAATGTACAGGAAGCGATTTCTCTGAAAACATCTTTCTGAAAGAACTTTTGCCGGAACTTCTTTCGCATGTATCTTTAACTAGAAACGTGGTTTCAACAAGGGGAGGAGTCCCAGTTAACTTTAATATGAACGTCAGAAATTACCTCAATGACTATAGAGCTAGCATTAGAGAAACTGGAAAGGGGGGGGTACTCTTCCGTCGCTGCGTTCTTCTGATTTGACACGATTGGATTTTTCACTTTTCTGTTATAATTACTTCTTTATATGCTAGAACTTACACTTCTGATCTGAAAACAGAAGAACTATACCCACATTCATACTAAATGGGCTTAATCAAGCCTACTCAACCTGCGTTTACATTTGCACTGAATATTTTAAAAACCCTCTTTATCCAAGTATCTATATATAATCAACTATCTATAAATCTGTTTATAAATATAAACAAATGAAGAATAAATAATAGTATCTATTCATACTATAGATATACTTTTCAGTGATTTGATATCGGAGTCATTAAATTGCGGCCCTTTAAATTTTTTTATCTTACCGACTAAAAATATTACATTTTAGTTATTAATAAAAGCATGATCTGTTGTTTGAAGTATGACTCAAGCTGTTTTAATGAAAAGAAAAATACTGAATACTTTTCAGATTTCTCGGCCACACCAACTGCATATAACCAATGGGATAAAGGGATTCGAGGTTTTTGTTTTTCATATACATGACAGTTAAACTAGTAGTTAGAGTGCTTTTACATGCATATACACATTCATACATAATGGAGAAGACAATAAAAAATGTAGTTCATAAATCATCTAACCTTTCCTGAATTGAGCGATCCAAACCTCTGGACATTTGCAGTAGTCTCAATACCAGACGAGGCATCCAAGGTGGGTGTTGGCACTATCACTGAAGTTGACTCTAGCAACTCCGTGTATGATCCCTCCACGTATGTTCGATATCGTTGCGTCGTATGCAGTGTCGTCTGGTCTCCGTTCACTTCTGTTCCGACGAATTTCGAAATGAGACCCGTAGGATAAACGACAGGATCATTTCGATATCCTATGAATAAAGATTTTGTATAAAAATGATGATGATAGAGATTTAAGTAATATTTAAACAATCTTCCCATACTGCCGCTTATATCCATTGGACATCTAAATTACATCCAGTGATCCATAAAAAGTACAAAAAATCTTAGGAATGACCATTAAAAGAGTCCTGCATATCATGTACTAATTATAGATATCTCTTAGATGTTTAAATATAGACGAAATTTAGACGGGCCTTTTTCGATGTTTAATAGATGTAACAGGGTAGATAAAAACAAGATTTAGATATTTTCAAATATCTAATGGATGTAAAAAAGAGTGACATTTGTCGTCCTAATAGATATCTGTAGAATATTTATAGAAGTTAAATGGATCATTTTTTAACTTTTGTAGATGTTTATAGATGTATTATGGATATAAATGACTGTGTGGGTTACAAAATCAAAAGACACAAAGTGAATAAATGAATGAAGTCATGAAATATTTCTATAGAGATAAGTATAAAGGATTTAAGTCCATAAATGTCGATTTTGAGTTAAGTACGTAGTCAGACTAAGAAAAAAAATTCTCTATCGATTGGTATAAAGGATTTAAATCTATGTCATTTAGTCTTTGAGAAAATCCATTGGTAAAAGTAAGATTCAAGTCAGAAATTTAGCATTAATCTTTGGTATAAAATATTTAATTCAATTTTTTTCCCTTTATTAAATGAAGGTCGACCATCACTGAATGGTATAAAGGGTATAAATCAAGATAAACCCTTTTTCCTAATCGATTCTTCTAATTAGTTTTTTGTTAGTTTAACTTTATTTTTCGTCTTCTGAAAAATCAAGAATAAAGACTAAAATCCTTTATACTTATCAGTACAGATTTAATAATAGTATAATTTATCATGAAGATAAAGCATTAAAAAATAGTGTCTTCTTTCAAATTTATCTAACTGATTAAGAACACACCATTCTTCTATCGCTTGTAATCGAAATATTTGACTGCTTGCATAAATGTATGGTAACAGATTTTTACGGAATTAAATATTTGAAATATATATATATTTATGTGCAAGATAAATAATAAAAACAGACAAGCATCATGTCAGAAGCTTACTCAGCTGCTAATCATTTTTACTTTAATTGAAAAATCATCCTTGTTGCACCTGAGGGAAGGATATGACATAATCACTTTCTAAACAGGTGTATTTTACATTTTATTTAAAAAAAAAAAAAAAATCAAAAGTGTTATTTCTTACAGCTGTAGCTGAGGAGCCTTTTATCAATAACATTGAGGTAACAGCCTTTCAATTCTATTGAAATAAGTTTTTTTTTTTTTTTTTTTTTTTCAATGACTGGAGATTTGTTTTTAAAAAGTGTTTACAAATATATTAGATATCACTTGCCGATTCATAACATGTCGGTTGTGAATATTCTTGTTTAAATGTAATAATTTTACTACCAAAATATGAATATTCTATTACTTTGAAGTACACTATGAAAATCTAACTGAAATGTTACGCCAATGGTAATATATTAAGCATATCTATATATTAACAGTTAAAAAAAAATGAATTTCGTTACGATCAAACCTTCAAGGCAATTTTCGTTTTATATAAGAAATTATATACCGGATAATCCAAATGTCACATAAAAAAAATAAAAAATTATTATTCAAAAAGTAGAGACCGTAGCACTATGTTTTTTTTACTGAAATACACAGAAAGACATGGGATATTTTAGGTAACAAAAAACATATTAGCAAAGTAGTTTAAATTTACTTAATAAGGTGGCGCTTTAATTGTAAAATTTCTCTTTTATAGCTTCTCAGCACATTCAAAAATGTAATTAGTACTGAAAATAATAAATGTGACGGCCGTCATACGTTAGAATGCGTTTCAGACGATGCATATTAGAAATTTTCCCAAAATGCTTCAGTATTTGCAATATGACATCATTTGATCAGACGTATTTGTTTAAAATGTGAAAGGAAACTGCGAATGCATCGCGATATGCTGGTGAAAGATCTAATATTTTTTCTTATTTATATATATACAGTAGCGGCCAAAATTATATTATATTTTGTGTTTTTGGCAGTAATATTTCTCCATTACAGATTATTGGGCTGAAATTTTTTGGATATATTTAGGATATATTACTCGGTATATATACAAGATTTCGTGTGGGTTTCAAATGTTTAAAAAAATTTTTTTTTTAGCTTTTTTTCGAAAAGGTAGCTAGCGGGCATTTGAATATTTTTCTTATATTTTATGTGTATATTTTTATTTTTTCTTCAAATCAATGGAATTATGGATCGCTATCATTACGAAGACATTTTGGAAAAAGCCATGAGACCTCATGCTCTCTGTTCCATTGGAAGGAACCTGTTCCTCTTTCAAAAGGATCGAGATCCGAAGCACCACACCTCGAAGCATGTCCAGGCCTGGTTTTACCGTCGTCATGTGACAGTTCTGGATTGGTGCAATCAATCACCGGACTTAAATATTATTGAACCTTTGTGGGAAGAACTGGAGTGTCGTCTGATTGGAAAACAAGCAAAGAATGAATCAGAAAAATTTGCCCAACTGGAGGAAGAGTGGAAAAACATCCCAAAGTCAACCGTCGATGAATTGATTGACTCTATGCCTAGAAGATGCCAGGCCGTCATCAATCCTAAAGGCTTTCCTACCAAGTATTGAGCTAATAAAAACGTTTTGCATAGGTTGCTGTTTGTTAAGGTTTATGGTAGTTGTTTCTTTAAATTAATTGTTCATTTCTGCATTTGGGAAAAAATGGGCTTATTATTGTTTTATTGAATATGAAATACTTTTTCAATTCAGATTGTATTTTTTGTAGAATTATCCTTAATTCAATTGTAGAAAAAATTTCAGACACCAGAAATTAGTTTGGAAACAGATATAGTCCAAAAACTCAAATATAATATAATTTTGGCCGCTACTGTGTGTATATATATATATATATATATATATATATATATATAAATCCCATGCTTTCTCTACATTTCAGTGAAAGCCACATAGAACTACAGTCAATACCTTTTGTAAAATATATTTTTTATTAAACTTTCATTTTACATGAAGACTTAACTAATTAAATACAAGAAAAAACCTTTACATACTTCATGGTATGGCCGAAACGCGTTTTCATCGGGGTACCCCGACTTGGTCACCAGCACTTGCGGTATCAAAATATTTGCAGCTGTTTCTCCCTCTTTCAGTTCTTTTAAGCATGTTTCTCCACTGGCTATCGAGCCCTGCCGCATCGTCGCCATTGCTCGAATTAATTGAATAAATCATTTCTACGGCTTCGCGGTATGCAGCATAATTATGGTTGTTGTAGTTCGAAATATTCGTGACGTTTTTAAAGTGGATATTTATATTGTCTTCCTGATTGGCTTTCGTTAACGCGGTGGTGATTTTGTTTGTGGCTATGCCGTGGCTGTGTTCTTTGATTCGGGTTTTTATTTTTATTTTTGATTTGCCAATACAACATTTGCTATTGCCTTGGGTATCAGTGTAGGGGAGTTTATATATACCGTTTGTTTCTAAAGGATGGATGGAATCTTTGTCATTTCTTATGATTTGATATATATTAGGGTTAGGTTTTATAGGGATTTTAATGTTATTTTTAGCTGCAATATTTTTAATTTTACATGAAGCACCTTGGTCGTAAGGAATCAATGTTGTGAATTTTAGGTGGGCGCCTTTGATAGACGGGAATATTGTTAAGAATTTTAATTCTTTTATCTACTAGATTTTCAGGATAACCACACTAAAAAAGCCGGTTAACCTGAAAATCTAGTAGATAAAATGTACAATAAAAGAATTAAAACTCTTAACAATATTTCCGTCGATCAAAGTCCCCCCCCCCCCCCCTAAAATTCGCAACTTCGATTCCAAGGTGCTTCATGTAAAATTAAAAGTATTGCAGCTAAAAATAATATTAAAGTCCCTATAAAACCTAACCCTAATATATAAAATCATAAGAAATGACAAAGATCCCATCCGTCCTTTCGAAACAGCCGGTATATATAAAATCCCCAACACTGATATCCAAGGTAATAGCAAATGTTATATTGCCAAATCAAAAGTAAAAATAAAAACCCGAATCAAAGAACACAGCCACAAACAAAATCACCACGGCGTTAACGAAAGCCAATCAGGAAGACAATATAAATATCCGCTTTGAAAACGTCGCGAAAATTGCGAACTACAACAACTATAATTATGCTGCATACCGCGAAGCCGTAGAAGTTATTCAATTAAATCGAGCAATGCCAACGATGCGGCAGGGCTCGATAGCCAGTGGAGAAACATGCTTAAAAGACTGAAAGAGAAAGAAACAGCTGCTAATCTTTTGACACCGCAAGTGCCGGTGACCAAGTCGGGGTACCCCGATGAAAACGCGTTTCGGCCATACCATGAAGTATGTAAGAGTTTTTTCTTGTATTTACTTATATTTTTTATATAACTTTTGGATCACCCGGTATATATATTAAGAATACCTTTTCCTATATTATATATACACTTCTAAAATTTTAGCGTACCGTCTTCAGTGCAATGACGATGGTATGCTAAATGCTACCTAAACAACTGTCTGCTATTCTATTTTGCTATTTGGCGTTTAAAACAGTGAAGATTTTCCTAGTTTTAGTTTATAAACTTAGTATTAGTGCTGTTAAAAAATATCATTAAATTATGAAATATAGAAAATTGAAGAGTTTTCAAGTTTTTTTTTTTTTTTTTTTTTTTAATCCTATAAAAATATATATCGTATGAACTGAAAATGAAAGAAAATGAAAGAGGAATCATTATTTTATGAGATAGTTTCTTTTAAGAATTTCAAAATTACTCAATTAAACAAATCATTTTTTACTATCCCAAACCATTTCGACTGCGCTTATCGTTTGAAAAGGTTAAAAACAAAAATAAATAAATAGGAACAAAATGCATATGCATTTTATTATGTGAAACATTTGTATAAAGTCTTAGCAAAATGTATATTCATTACCTGATGCTCGCCTTCTCCTTTTCTTCATTTCTACTTCGAGCAAATTTTCATCGATCGAGGACTCGGGACAAAGTTTACTGTCGATTTCTCCTGTAAAATGAATCAAATACCAAATGTTAAGGAAATTTTATTTTTATATAGCTTTATCAATTAGCTTTTAACATTTTAGGATCTTTTATCTGGAAAAATTCATGTTATTGCAGAATGCTTAGAACATATACATACATACATATATTATTATTATTATTATTATTATTAAGTTAAAATAAATAATCATGTTTATGACACAATATACTTGCCAAAATTTTGAATTTTTAAATCAGATTTAACATCACTATTTTTTAACTGAAATCTGTTACATTATTTTTTTATGGTTAAATAAAGTGAAAAAGAAAATTTCTGACTGAAACTGGGAGACTTGGCAACTGTGATGTATACATCATTGCGAATTTTTCAAATTTAATAAATTATAAGCATAAGGCGCAGAACTCTTCGGCCTGGAGTTAAAATAACTTAAAAAAAAAAAAAAAAAAAAAAAAAAACTTTTATAGTTTTTACAGGTCTTGAGTGAAATAATATATTAGAGAAAAAAATTGATATTTTAAGTGGCTGATAACGAAAGGTCTGCCTAAGCGGATCTTAATTTACTGAACTCTAATTTAATAAATAACTAAAAGCTTTCTAAGTATTTTACAATTTTAAATTTTTATAGCTGTAAAGAAGTAAATAATGTACACATATATATCCATACTGTGTAAAACACCGCTATTTTTGGCAGAATTATTCGAAATTTCTGCAATAAAAATCTCACGAAGGCGTCTTTCGATGTCAAATGGCTTTTCACCAATGTCCCAATTAATGACGCCCTCTCCTGCCTATAAAAGGGACTTAAATAATTTAATTTTATATCTTTCGAAATCAAAGAATTAAATTCTCTTACTTTCATTTGTTTATCTCAAACTATTTTTAATTTTCAAGGAAAATTTTACTGACATTCAGAATGTTTAGCCATGGGTTCTCCTCTCTTACCAATTTTTCCAGATATTTACTTGCATTATTTCGAAAATGTACTCTTTGAAAAAAAAATAGCTTTTCCATTTTAGACTCCCTGTGTAGATGATACCCTCACTTTGATTGGCATATCTATACAGAAGAATGAGGATATATTGCAGATTATAAGATCGCTTGATAATAACATACAACTTACTTTCGAGATTAAAAACGAAGATTCATTCTCTTTTCTTGATACCCTTGCCTCTCGCACTTAAAAATGCTTCTCCAGTACCTTTATCGTAAAAATTCTGCAGTTTTATGATTTCTCCATGCTAGCTAATGTCAACCGCCTACCCAAAAATGGCCACTTTTTATAATTTTGTTGTTCGTGCCCTTGATATCTGGCCTGACTCTGAATCCCTAAGCTCTGTAATTAAATACCTATCTAACAGCCATGGATTTTGACATAGGTTACAAACCTTCCTTAATGGATAAAGTAACTTTTTTAATTACAGCTTCCCGGTCCTTCTTCATATCTTTCTAGACCTATGTCCTCTTACAATATCAATATTGTTTTACCTTTTTTTTCCTAAATTTAGTTCGACTACGGTAGCTTAGTCGGTAGAGCGCCGGGCTCGTAATTGGAAGATTGCGGGTTCGGTACTCGAGCCGGTAAAAGACCGTCATGTACACTGATGGTGACTGGTGCACGTAAAATCTGTTGTGGCCGACCGCAATGTTCTCCATGTTCCCATCAAAAACTAAATTTCTGGGGGTCACCGAAGCGGGAGAACCATCCCTTCCGTAGAGGATCAAAATTGTGACAGTATGTCTCCGAACCGCACCTAGGGGTGAGTCCCAGACCGTCGGCAATTGCCCATTGCGCAACACTAGTGCGACGTAAAACTCATCCATCAAACCAACCAACCTGAATTTAGTTTTACCATGGATAATGTTCTTAAACAATATCATTTCACAATTTTCTCACTTGTAAACAAACTAGCCTTTTCTACGTTAAAGGACCTATAGCTATGCATAACTCTACAACTTTCCTTGCCAATGTGCATATTGTAATCCAACAAAGTTCCCACCTAACTTATCCTAGGATTCGTCCAAAACATTTTTTTTTTTTTGTGTGTGTGTGTATGTGAATGCTAATTTCACTCCTTTTCCCTCTACATCAAGCTTAACTTCATCTCTAATTGTAAAATATTGTGATATATATTGAGCTCCATTTCAAGAACACGACTGGAAAAAAATGTTTTTCCTGGTGATGCTTTGGCAGTCAAAGCGAAAAACTTTGAAACAAATATATTTTAATTCTAAATAAGATTTTTTTGTTAAATATAATGTTTTATATCTACGTGTTTTTAAAGTGTCTTTTAATGAATGATATTTATATCAGTAATAGTCAACTAGCAAAATATTTTACCATGTTTTTATTAACTTCGATTCTTGTTTGTGGGTTTGTGGGTTTGCGTGTTTGTCAGGGACAAATCTTGCAATCGATTTTTAACTAACTTCCCGACTAGCTAGATATTTGAAATTTTCAGGACAGCTCACAACACGGTGAAAATACATTTTTCTAAAAATTTTAGTCAACTATTTCAAGTCCCGCTGCCTTCGGCAGCGCTTATATGATTCGACAGAAAATTTATTTAACCAACTTCCCGACTAGCTAGACATTTGAAACTTTCAGAATAGTTCAGAACAGGGTGAAAATGCATTTTCTTAAAACCTTTAGCCAACTGTTTCGGGTTCCCGCTGCCTTCGGCAGCGTTATCAGTACAAACCTTGCAATCGATTTATCACTAACTTTCCGACTAGCTAGACATTTGAAATTTTCAGGACAGCTCACAACACGGTGACAATACATTTTTCTAATAATTTTAGTCAACTATTTCAAGTCCCGCTGCCTTCGGCAGCGCTTATATGATTCGACAGAAAATTTATTTAACCAACTTCCCGACTAGCTAGACATTTGAAACTTTCAGAATAGTTCAGAACACGGTGAAAATGCATTTTCTTAAAACCTTTAGCCAACTGTTTCGGGTTCCTGCTGCCTTCGGCAGCGTTATCAGTACAAAACTTGCAATCGATTTTTCACTAACTTTCCGACTAGCTAGACATTTGAAACTTTTAGGACAGTTCCCAACACGCTGACAATACATTTTTCTAATAATTTTAGTCAACTATTTCAGGTCCCGCTGCCTTCGGCAGCGCTTATATAATTCGACAGAACATTTATTTAACTAACTTCCCGACTAGCTAGACATTTAAAATTTTCAAAATAGTTCAGAACACGGTGAAAATGCATTTTTTTAATACCTTTAGCCAACTGTTTCGGGTTCCTGCTGCCTTCGGCAGCGTTATCAGTACAAAGCTTGCAATCGATTTTTCACTAACTTTCCGACTAGCTAGACATTTGAAACTTTTAGGACAGCTCACAACACGGTGACAATACATTTTTCTAATAATTTTAGTCAACTATTTCAGGTCCCGCTGCCTTCGGCAGCGCTTATATAATTCGACAGAACATTTATTTAACTAACTTCCCGACTAGCTAGACATTTAAAATTTTCAGAATAGTTCAGAACACGGTGAAAATGCATTTCTTAAATACCTTTAGCCAATTGTTTCGGGTTCTTCTGCCTTCGGCAGCGTTACCAGTACAAAGCTTGCAATCGATTTTTCACTAACTAGATATTTGAAACTTTTTGGATAGCTCAGAACACGGTGGCAATATATTTTTTTAATACTTTTAGTCAACTGTTTCAGGTCCCTACTGCCTTCAGCAGCGTTCATATGATTCAACAGAAAATTTATTAAACTAACTTCCCGAGTAGCTAGACATTTGAAACTTTCGGAACAGTTCAGAATACGGTGAAAATGCTTTTTAAAAATATTTTTATCCGATTGCTTCGGAACCCTGCTGCCTTCGGCAGCGTTTCCAGTACAAAGCTTGCAATCAACTTTTAACTAACTTCCCGGCTAGATAGCCATTTGAAACTTTTATAATAGCTCAAAAGACGATAGCAAGGAATTTTTTTAATACTTTTATCCAATTGCTGGGGTTCCGGCTGCCTTCAGTAGCGTTTATATGATTCAACAGAAAATTAAAAAACATGGTTTATAAAATTTTTTTTATCTTATAATTATTTTTAGATGTAGAGGCATCACTTCCCCACTAGGGAGAAGTACCGCCCGGTGGAGGCAAAATTTCGGTACGAGTAGCATTCAAAAGAACTCATCACTATCTTTCAAATGAATGGTCGGACACCATAGATATATGATAATTTAAAGTAAAATTATAGATTTATTCCATTAAAAAGAAAAAAAAAAAAAAACTCATTTCTTAAGATGTCATTTGTAAGAAAATAAAATTTATTTTCTTTGAATATTTACTGGTTATAATTCTCTGGGATGGAAATAATTTACATTCATCATGGAAGAAATAACAATGAATAAATAACAAGTGTAATAATTAATAATTTTAATAAATTATTTATACTAAGTGAATTTGTGTAGGAAAATATAGAAGAAAGTTTTGTGATGGCCACAAAATGTTAGTTTTTAATAACTGAAATAAATGTGATTTAAAATTTCGAAATGTTGGGAACTATGGAACGAGCTTTTTTTAAGCATCTATTAATATTCAAAACTTTATTAAAATTTCGAAATATTTAAATTTACACATTCCACTTCGTTTATTAATAATTTAAAATTCACATCATAAGATAATATAGTTTGTAAAATAAATAAATAAAAAGTCTGGTGTGAAAGAACCACACGACTTCCTTTACCCACTATTACACGTATTATATGCATATTTTGGAGGTTAATGTGATCATAAAACATAAAAGTGACCTGAAAAGTAGTAGGAACCTAAACTTTTACCCGTAAGAGAAACTTTATACGCATGTAAAGACATATAAAACGAAGCTTACGAGCATATAACGAGGTAAAAAGTAAGAAGAAAAGAATGGTAGGGTTATTTTTTGAAACACCAATTTCCGAGATCTAAAACTGCCTTACTTAAGCAGGATGACTGTTAATTTTACTCTAATAACCACGTAATACATGAGAAAGGAATGGATTAGTATAACAATTTACAAGAAAATCGTTTGAGCCGTTTTTCAGATACCAACTTTTACCGAAACTCAATTATTGACCTGGAAACAATAATTACAAACAAAAGGACATTTGTAACTGAGTTAACATGGCAAGTTTGAAAAAAATCCGTACAGCCTTTTTAAAGGAACGCGCTTGCGAGACCTGAAATTGAGCTATTTATACGGGACGCCTATCAATTTTCCTGAAGTAACCAACTAATATCATTCGAAAGGACATATAACAGAGTATTTATACAGCAAATTTGAAGAAAATCGTTAGAGCCGAGATACGGACTTACTGTCCCACTTCCGGTTTTTAAATTTTCACAAAAATTTGGAAAATGTATCTGTACACAGACCTGTCTCAATTCTGAAGTTTTGTAGTTCTTTCTTTATTAGTTTAGAAGATATGATAGCCAGAATATTCCACACATACATACATACATGCATGCTCAGGGGCCCTTAAAACGAGTAAATCAGATGAAATCTCGATATAAAATTTTTGGACCGAGTACAGTACTTTTATTACCTACGGTAGTTGGGTAATGGAAGTAATAAAAATATTTCTTAATTCTTATCAATTCTCACAGATACAGTTCACAAAATAATGTCTTGTGATAACTGTTATATTTCTCTTTCAATTTGAAAAATTGAAATAATAATAATAATAATGAACTATCAATTTAATCTGTTTCTTGTCACAAACCATTATTTTTTAAGACACATCTGCATAAACATAGATTTTAAATTTAAATTGTACTATTTAATTTTTAAAATGTTGTTTATTCAATCAACTTTCCATAGAAAGTTTAATTGAAAATTTGTAATAATTTACATTTAAAAAGACAAATGATATTTACATTTGAAAACTTCTTTAATAAAATAAAAAATATTTTTGCTTTCGACATTTATCATGCAAATTTTTGTAAAAATTTACAATTATATTTTAATATTTTTGTGAGGTTTTAAAACTTTAGACTATGTAAATTCAAGTTGTATTACATATTTTAGTATTAAGAAAATATTGCTTTTGGTTTGTTAAAATAATAAACTTAAAACAATTTTTTTTTGAAGATTAAACATCAATTTATTTAACGCATAAATGTGCTTAAAAGATTATATAAACATAGAAATTTCTCTTTAAAGTATTCAAAACATTAATGACATACAATAATAAAATAAGTATAGAATTTATACAATAATAGGACTAGAAACTGATAATATAAAAGTTTTCATTGTTTATTTCATTTTTACTTCAATTAATTTCTGGTTTAATTCAAATTTGATATAGATTTTCATTGATTAATTGTCCAAAGAAAACAAAACAGGAGCATGAATAAATTGTATGGAAAACTATAGAATACAATAAATTGTTGGAAAAAATTGTTGATTTTACAAAATAATTTAATAAATGCGTCGTGCTATACTTATTAAAAACTGTAGAATGCATGAAAAAATCTAAATAACATATTAAGAATAAGGTGTCTAATAATTACATGACTTCCATTATCCACCACTTTATATATTACTAGTATGCTTTGCCCGCTTCGCTAGTCATTATATTGAAATGAAGTCTCAAAATACCATATCCTTAATAATAATGATAAAATAATTGAAATCAGTCAAAATCTAAGTTAAAGTTCTCGATACCTTCGATAGCACTTTTCCCACTCGCCACACTTCACAAAATCTCTTTATAGTGCATGTTGCATACACATACCTAGCCCACCAATTAAAAAATCGGGATTCTAAGATTATTTGAAGCAGAGTTATGTTTTAAAACGTGTTTCTTAGCCCCTCCCCCCGGCCCGCTCTAAAATGAATTCATGTCCCCCCCCCCGCTAAGGGGAGGTAGGGTGGAGTTTCACAAAATCAATTTGTAGTGTGTGTTGAATACGCATAAGCCGTCCACGCATCAATAATCGTCATTCTAAGATAGTTTGGAACATAGTTACGCATGAAAACGTGTTTTAAATCACCCCCAACCCTCAAGGGGGTGATAGCACGGAATTCCAAATAATCCCTTTGTAGTTTGTGTTGAGTACGCATAATCAATCAACCTATCAAAAAATCGCTTTCGTGAGATAATTTGGAGCAGCGTTACTCTTTAAAACGTGTTTTTGCGCCCCCCCCCCCCCCCACACACACACCCTGCTTTTAAAATTAGGAAAAGGAAAAATTCACAAAAATCCCCTTATAGTGCGTGTTGGGAACGCATATCCAGCCCGCACATAAGAAAATCGTCTAAGATAGTTTGGAGCAGATTTACGCATGAAAACATGATCTTGCCCCACCCCACCCCCAAGGGGGATAAGGTGTAATTTTAAAAAATCCCTTAGTAGTGTGTGTCTTGAGTATGCATAACCAATCGACATATCAAAAAATCGTTATTATGAGATAATTTGGAGCAGAGTTGCTCTTAAAAGCGTTTTTGCCTCCCTCCCCGCCTTTGAAGGAGGGGAGGGGGAACTTTCGTAAGATCCCTTTATAATGCGTGTTGGGAATGCATAAGCAACTCATATGTAAAAATTAATCTTACTGAGATAGTTTGAATCAAAGTTATGCTTGGAAACATGCTTTTTGCCCCCCCCCCACCCCCAAGGGGGGATAGGACGGAATTTTACAAAATCTCTTTGTAGTATGTGTCTTGAGTACGCATAACCAACTGACATATCAAAAAATCGTATCCTGAGACAATTTGGAGCACAGTTACTCTTATAAGCGTGTTTTTGCCTCCCCCCCCCCCGCCTTTAAGGGTGAAAATTTGTAAAATCCATTTACTGTGTGTGTTGGAAAAGCATACACAACCCACATATACAAATTAATCTTACTAAGATAATTTGAAGCAAAGTTATACTTGGAAACGGGTTTATATTGCCCCCCCCCCAAGGGGAAAAGGGGGACTTTCGCAAAACCCCATTACAGTGGGTGTCAGACATACGTAAGTAAGCCACTCACTAAAATTTGTAACCTCAGGTCCTATAGATTTGCCCGGATGAATTTAGCGCTAAAAGAGGGACTCGAATTTGCCCCCTCGTAACTCCCCCCCCCCTCAAATCGAATATCACAAAAAAAAAAAAAAAAGACCAGGAGATTTTGGAAATATCCTCAAGAAGACTCTTGGCGATTTTCTATATCTTTGTGCTGTTATTGGTACAATTTTACTCGAAAACCCGTATTTTGCTAAATTTGTCTCCGAAGATAGTTTTTACCCCCTCCCCCCCCCCTTTTAAAAATCCAAAACTCAAATCGCAGCATTTTTTCTAGTCTCTCTCTTTGCAATTTCTTCACCGTGAAGCTATTTGGAGCCGAATTATGCTTATAAGGGGGTCTTGCCTTCTGCCTCCCCCCAGGGGGAGCTGGGGGAGATTTTGCAAAATCCCGCCTTAACGGGCGTCAGGGTCCTAAAACCAACGTGCTCACTAAAATTTGCGAGTCTATCTCCCATACAATTGGCACGGCTGTGTTGAATCAGTGAATCAGTGATTTTACTCTTTTATTCCCCACCACGCCCCAAAGGGGTAAATGGGGGGGGGGCTTTCACAAAATCCCGCTACAATAGGTTTTGGACACACGTAAATAAGCCACACACTAAAATTTGTGACCTCAGCTACTATAGATTTCCACGGACGAATTTAGCGCCAAAAGGGGAGGGGTCGAATTTACCCCTTCGTAACTCCCCCCTAAAATCGAAAATCGGAAAAAATCAAAAATGAGTTTTTGCAAATACCTTCAAGAAGACATTTGGCTTTTTTTTTATTTATTTTATTTTTTTTTTTTGATATCTTTGAGCTATTACTGCTAGAATTTTACTCGAAAATCCATATATTGCGAAATTTCCCCCCGAAAATCCTTTTTACCCCCTCTCCCCCCTTAAAATGCCAATATTACAAAATCGCAGAAAATAATTTTTTTGTACTTAAGTCTAGTCTCCCATCTGCAATTTTTTCATCGTGAAGTAATTTGGAGCCGAGTTATGATTATAAAGGTGTTTTTGCCTCCTGCACTTCCGAAAATCATTTTCACCCCTTTTCCCCCTTAAAAATCCAAAATTCCAAAATCGCAGAAAATGATTTTTTTTTTATTCAAGTCTAGTCTCCCCATCTGCAATATCTTCCTCGTGAAACAATTTAGAACCGAGTTATGCTTATAAAGGTGTTTTTGTCTTCCGCAACTCCGAAAATCATTTTCAACCCCTTCCCCCCCTTAAAAATCAAAAATTCCAAAATCGCAGAAAATATTTTTTTCGTATTCAAGCCTAGTCTCCCCATCTGCAATTTCTTCCCTATGAAGTAATTTGGTGCCGAGTTGTACCTATAAATGTGTTTTTGCCTTATGCGCCCCCGAAAATCTCATTTTTACCCCCTACCCCCCTTAAAAATCCAAAATTCCAAAATCGCAGAAAATGATTTTTTTGTATTCAAGTCTAGTCTCCCCATCTGCAATTTATTCACGGTGAAGCAATTTGGAGAAGAGATATGCTTATAAAGGTGGTTTTTGCCTTCTGCCCCCTCGGGGGGAGGGCGTCAGGGTCCTAAAATCAACCTGCTCACCAAAAATTGTGACTCTATCTCCCATAGGATCGCCACAACCGTGTTGAGTCAGTGAATCAGTGAGTGAATCAGTCAGTGAATCAGTGAGTTTACTCTTTTATATATATAGATAAATTCTTTTTTGGGGTTAGGTGGCTTTTATGTCTCCTGGTCGCACTTGCAAATTAGACACTTAGCTATTTTTTTCCAAGAGAAAACTAACAGATACGTTCTAAAGATATATAAAAGAGACTATACATCGAGAGTTTTAGAAAAATGATAAAGACATTATTCGAAGCACTCATTTCCGAGATCTAAAACTGATCCACCTAATCACAATGTCTGTCATTTTTCCTGTAGTGACCGACCTGTAGTAATATATGCAAAAAGACATCTAAAAAACGGGATTATATAGCAAATTTGAAGAAAATCGTTAGAGCTACTTTTGAGGCACCGACTTTTTGTCCTTCTTCAAATGTTAACCAAAAATTGGCAAACCCATTTTTTTTACCAGAAATCAACAATTATATACGAAAGGACATCCAAAAGGGAGTTAATAGGGAGAGTTTGAAGAAAATCCGTACAGCCGTTTTTTTTTTTTTTTTTTTTTTAAGAAATGCACTTGTGGGACTTAAAATTAACCTACTTATGCAGAATGCCTGTTCATTTTCCTGAAGAAGTAACCAACTAAAATATACAAAAAGATATTTAAAAGGGAGTAAATATAACAACTTCGAAAAAGATCGTTAGAGCCGTTTTTGAGATACGGACTGAAAATTCCCGCATCCGATTTTCATTTTTCACCAAAAATCGACAGAAACATCTGTAACACCGCATCTGTCTTAATTCTGAAGTTTCATTGCTCTATATTTAATTGTTTTTGAAGTATGGTAGTCAGAAAATTTCCTCCACACATTCATAAATTGCCTAAAACCATATTTTCAGATTCAAGAGTACTTAAAACATGCACATCAGGTGAAAACATGATATCACAAATTTTGACCGAATACAATACTTCCATTACGGTAATTAGGGGGTTAATGAAACTACAAATTTTATTTTGTGAACTTTTAAAGCATTTTGGAAATAAATATTAGTACTTCTAAATAGAAATAATTTAATTAAAAAAATAAATAAATAAATAAAAAATAAATTCTCAAAATAGTTTTTATTTTCAATTTTATTTATTTATCTCTATAAAAAATGCGATATGTTAATTAAATGTTATTACTAAAACTGGATTGTATGAATATATTACATGTGTCAAATATTTCATTATATCCAAGACAAATAAACTTATTGTTATGCGCATTAGAACCTTATTTTATTTTATTCATTTTTCTAATAACTACTTTATATTAAGTCTATTTCAATTTAAAAAACAGCTGTTTTGGACAAAAAAAAAATCTGTCGGTAATCAAAATATTAATCAATAGAAAATCTTTTTAAACTCATGAATTTTGGCATTCAAGAAAGTTTTGGGTCATTGTATTGTAGTATTATGCTTTGCATCCACAAATATTTTGTAATCTTCCTTAATAATAAAAGTCTAAGTTCCTCGAGTGTGTGTGTGTGGGAGGGGGGGAAGAGGGGGGGGGAGTGGAAGGAATAATTCTATAACGACATAGTTACAATAATGTACAACTAGCGTCTTAGCTACAATAATGCATTGATGTAAAGAAAATAAATTTCTATCTTCAGTTTCGAGGGATGAATAAAATAATGGGAAAAAGAATGATTTAGCAGAGAAAAATGGTTGTTTATAATTGAAACAATATATTGAGAAAAAATTATGTATATAAAATTTGGAACAAATTAATTAAGCCAAGAAAATAATTTTAAAAAAAGAAAGAAAGATAATAAATAAATAAAGATAATACTATGTGAAAACCGACATTTGACGTTTAGACGGTATTTTTTCTCGGCCCCCGCGATAATATACCACCTAATCATGTTCAAAACATTTAACTAAATTTGAGTAAAATCTAAAAAATAATTGTAATAATTATACTTAACAATAAATAATTTAATAATTTTAAAAATAACATAATGAAAATAATTTCTCCAACCTTTTTTAACTTTTTTAACTTTTAATAGGCGTTGATACGAAAGGTGATGCCATTATTTTATCATGTGAACTAATGTTAAATGATTTAAATTTGCCTGAGAGTGAAACAAGAAAGATGTAATAAATTAAAAAATATATTCATTTGGAAACATCGACCTCTAGGCGGACGAAAGCCGACTTGTACCATATATTGGACATTGTGAATTTGTAAATTTAAAAAATGTTAATTTAATACCAAAATTTGTCTTTTTCTAGCAATATAAAGAAAAATGTAACATTTTGTTATTTTGGTAAATAGAATTTAGAAACGCAATACGCAATATGAAAAGAAAAGGGAATTGGTGATGGTATTTGTAGCCTGATGCCAATTACCTACACGAGGGTCCTAAGCTCGGCCATGATGCCTTCCATAGGGGTTGATACGGGGAGGTGAATACTAATTTAAACATCCTTGGGGAGAAATTTATCCTTTTAGGCTTTACCGTAAATTAGGGCTTGATTTCAGAAACCGGCGAATAGTCCGAGACCTGGGGCATCAAAATTTTAAGTTGTTACAAACTGCAAATAAATAAATATATAAATAAATTAAACTTTTTTTTTTTTTTTTTAAATATAGTTCGAAATTAGAATCTTAAATTAAAATAAACAGTCATCTAATATAATTACATAATTTAATATCAGCATGATGAGCCAAAAATTGATCTTTGTCTCTGGTTAAAGGAGCTATTTTGAGGATTGCTTAAAGTAGAATGTACGATGATTCGTACATAATAATGTGCTCATGTTATAAATGTGATTCATTCTGTGCATGGTTCTGCTCTCGCAGCTGGTACATGTAGGTGCTGGATTCGAATCCAAACGTTGTTCTTGATCAATGTGTATGGGTTTCCCCATAGATATAGTAATAAGACATAGATTGATCATTGGAGGGGGAAAAGTGATACCATTTTACTCCGGAAAAGACGGCCATTTTACTCTCTTATGGATATATTTTTCCGAGTGAATATACACGTAATACACACAGGTAATTTAGCAAATAAAATTTATGAACTAAAAGAGAATGAAAAAATCCAGATACACCTTTTTCTTTCTTTCTTTTAACTTTCCTTTCCTTTCCTTTCCTTTTTTTTTTTTTTTTTATTTTTTACTATACTCTAATATACTTATGTCTGCACAAAACTGTCTTTCTTTCGGCATTTATTATTATTATACTTCTTTTAGATAAAAATCGTCTGCATTCATCATGAAAAATAATTTTAATAATTTATAATTTAATAAATCATTTGTATGGCGTAAATTTGTATAGGATTATAGATGGAAGAAAGTCTTGTGGTGGTCACAACATACTCGTTATATATTAAAACTTCCGCGACTACTAACTATATTTAAAAGAATTTTGAGCATTCCATATTACTTACTAATATAAAATTTTAAAATATACTAAAATTTAAAAAAAGTATTCTATTAAATATGAAGACAGTAATTATTTCATAATAATAACAAAGCAACTGATTATAAAAGTTATATTTTACATAAATTGCTTGAATTTAACTCATTTAAGAAAACTTATCCCATTTCTTTTCGTATATTTATTAGAACACTTAAAAGCCGCGCAATATTTCGGCATTTTCAAAATTCATTACCATTCTATTCTATTGTAATTTTCAAGTTTTAACTCTCTAATGGCTGTTTCGGCATCAAAAATCTTTGCTCGTTAGCATGGGGATGATAAATCTATATAAATTACTATATCTATGGGTTTCCCGCGTTTTTTTTTTTTTTTTTTTTTTTCCGAAATAGCGTGAATACGACCTAAAATCCCTTAGAAAGTCTCCCCAAAGATGATATTTCTCTAGGTCTAGTCCCCTAGAGTATACCAAGTACCAACACACAACATTCCCCTCGATGGGTGGGAACGAAAATAAGTGAAAAAAAAAAAATAATAAAACTGGAAAAAAAAAAAAAAAAAAAACTCTTATTTAACTTACTCTTTGTCTTATTTTAAGTTCATGGAAACTGGAGAAACGCATATTATTATGGGGCAGTGAAAGAATATTAGTCTCGTGTGTCTTAAACGATTCCTGTCGTAACAGTGGGGAAAAAATTTGGGGAAACTTTAAAAGAAATTTAAATTTAAATAAAATAAATAAATAAATCACTCACCTTCATCGGAGCCATCTTGACAGTGCTTTATCCCGTCTCCTACTTTGTTTCGTTCGATGCACCTGGGAAGACCACAAATGCACCTGTGCATACCATCTGGACATTCTGTAATAGAAACGATCTATGCTAGTCAGAGGTTACAGAAAAGTAACACAATCAAATTAAAAATTATCAATTTGTTTATGTATTAGATATGATCAAATAATATTTTTTAATAAAAAAAAAGACAAAAGTTTTCTATATAAACGTACTTTACAATTATCCATAAAGTAATACTTCAATCTGCCATAATATATGACTAAAATTTTCCTTAATGAATAAATGCATAAAATAGTAAGTTGTATGCATATAGTGCCAATTACTCATTTTATGTTCTGACCGCAATTCAATATTTATCGTAATATATATATATATATATATATATATATATATATATATATTTTTTTTTTTTTTTTTTCTGTTATTGCTTTTGGGAACAATTAATCTTCCTTTACTTGCATAAGTAAAAGAACTTTTACAAAGCGTAACAAAATTAAATGTTCAAAATAATAATAATATTAATATATATATATATATATATATATATATTTATTTATTTTTATTTTTTTATTTTTTATTTATTTTTTATTTTATTTTATTTTATTTTATTTATTTATTTTTATTTATTTATTTATTTTTTTGTCATTACTCAAACGTTTTGCACTAAAATATTTTTGTTTAAAATGTATTAATCAATATTATAACTTTTTATATAATGATTAATAATTATAAATATGGGGGAATTAGTGCATGTTTTTATGCCCTCTAGAAAATGTACGGAAAAAATAAAAAATAAGAAGCTCGAATTTTTTGCCAGATACATGAAGACATAGCTTATATCGACGCAATGCGTACAATGACGCATTTTCTCAAATATAACAAAACGATATCATTATTTCCATGCTTCTGGCAAAAACTTTGAGAATGTCATGTTATAGTACTGGTCATAAATGAGTAATATGTATAAAAATATAGTATAAATGATATTATATAGAATAATTTTCTTTTTCAATCCTTGCATTATGTATTATTTTAAAAGTCGTCTAATGACTCTGGAAAACATTCGTGATTATCATGTGCGCCCTTCACTAGCCAAAAACAGATTACTAGTAAACATTTATTTTCATGAGCAAGGCCTGACTATCGCACGGGCACCTGGGGTTAGTGCCCTGGGCACGAAATTTCAGAGGGGCACAAAATTTTACTAATAGCTAAAATATATGGTCTAAATCTTCCTTTTTTTTTTCTTCTTCTTTACTTTTTTTTTTTTTTTTTTAACTCAACTGTGTTTCACTTACATTAATGAAATTTTAAAATAAAAACTGTCGTTAAACTGACTGGAGGTAATTTTATTTGTCTTTAGAACCTGGCCTAAAACAAAATCAGATTAAATTTTTGATCAAATATATAAATATATACATTTTTTTTTTTCGATCTGCATTTTCGCCTGCTAAAAATTGTGGTATATTACTAATCGATCTATTTTTTTTTTTCTGGGGGGGGGGGGGCAGGGAGTATGAGGAAGAACTCTTGCTCTTCTAAGGGGGTACGAAAATTTTAAAGTACCCTGGGCACAAAAATTTTTTAGTCGGGCCCTGATCATGAGTAGGACAATACGACATATCGGTTTCAAATTTCAAAATTGCCCGTATCCGGGATTAAAAAAAAAAAAAAAAAAAAATCATTAAAACTGTTTCTAAGAAAACCAGATTTCTGTAATATTTTATCTTGTGTGAAGCATGGGTTAACAGTGAACAGTAATTTTTCTGATAAGGAGAATAAATTAGGTTTTCCATTGAAAAAAAAAAAAAAAAAAAAAAAACACTTAGATTTTTATCAAAATTGTTAGAGAATTCGAGACACCTATAAATATAAGATTAACTTATTTAATAATTAGGAGGATTAAAATTGCTAATTTATTTTATTTTTAAAATATTTCTCCCTAAATTTAGATTCATAATCTATATTGTATTTATTTTTAATTAATACTTTAATTTATTTCTTAGAATAATCTTTAGATAATTACAAATAGCTGATTTAAAATAAAATTTAAATGAAATAGTACATACTTTTACTCGCAAAGAATGAATAAAAATAAAAAAAATAGATGAGAGTAATCAAATAACAGCTACAGCGGAGTATCAAAGGAATTGTTAAGCAAACACAATCAAATATGCATAATTAATATGAAATCTGTCATTACACGTTAATTCACTGTGAAGATAATGATACCTTTCACAATGCAAGCTTGAGGAAAAGAAGATAAACGACAATTGGATAGTCAGAGAAGTAATTGATACGAAAAAAAAAAATGTAATTATTTTTTATCTTTGATTTAATAGATACAGGGATTGTAAGAAAATACTGGCTCTCAAAATCGTTAATTGCAAGTTTCTTCAATTTTTAGGTCATGTAATAAGAGAAAATTAAGGTTGCTCAAAAGTGGGATAAATCTGATGGGCATTGAACAGCTATTAATTTCTTTCACAATTGCACGTTCAACGACATGCTTTCACCAGTTTAGAAACAGTTATGATGAAACATTAAAAGCAATAATTATCATTGGAAGTATGTAAGCCTGTAAATTCAATTTCAATAAATTGTTTTATTCGTATTATAGAAATCATTATAAAATGATTTTGTTGAGTAAAAGAGGGAGCGAAATGTTATTATATTGCAACAATTTTACTTTTTCCTTAAGAGATGAGACCTATTTTACCCTGTTACCATGTTTTTTATTAACTTCGATTCTTGTTTGTTTGTTTGTCCAGTAAAAATCTTGTAATCGATTTTTTAACTAACTTCCCGACTAGCTAGACATTTGAAACTTTCAAGACAGCTCAGAACACGGTGACAATACATTTTTTAATGCTGTTAGTCAACTGTTTCAGGTCCCTACTGCCTTCGACAGCGTTTATATGATTTGACAGAAAATTTATTTAACTAACTTCCTGACTATCTAGACATTGAAACTTTCGGAATAGTTCAGAACACATTGAAAATACATTTTTTAAATACTTTTAGCCAACTGTTTCGCGTCCCTGCTGGCTTCGGCAGCGTTACCAGTACAAAGCTTACAATCGATTTTTCACTAATTTCCCGACTAGCTAGACATTCGAAACTTTCAGGATAGCTCAGAACACGGTGCCAATACATTTTTTAAATACTTTTAGTCAATTGTTTTAGGTCCCTAATGTCTTCGGCATCGTTTATATGATTCAACAGAAAATTTATTTAACTAACTTCCCGAGTAGCTAGACATTTGAAACTTTCAGAATAGTTCAGAGCACGGTGAAAATGCATTTTTAAAATATTTTTAACCAACTGCTTCAGGACCCTGCTGCCTTCGGCAGTATTACCAGTACAAAGCTTGCAATCGATTTTTAACTAACTTCCCGGCTGGCTAGCCATTTGAAACTTTTATAATTGCTCAAAACACGATAGCAATGAATTTTTTTAATAACTTTAGCCAATGTTTCCGGGTTCCCGCTGCCTTCGGTAGCGTTTATATGATTCAACAGCAAATTTAAAAACATGACATATAAAAAGTTCTTTTTATCTTGTAATTATTTTCCTTTAACACATTCATCGCGGCACTGACGTGCGTTCATCTTAGTAAACAAGTTTATTAAGATGATAAATAATTAATTAAAATAAGTTCATTTAGTTAATAATTTAATGTACACGCAGAAAACATTTAGATAAACATTGTATAGAGGATGTGTTATCTCGTCACTAGGACAAAGCGGATAATCTTGAAAGACGAGATAATTCGTCAGTCGCGGCGAAATTGTTATTGAAGAAAAAAAAATCTTTCTTTTTTTTCTGCTCATTTTGAAAATTTAATTATTTTTAATTATTTTTAAATAAATAATTCTAACTTAAAAAAAAAAAATCTCTTTGGAATTACAGAAATTTCGAATTACGATTTTTCTTCACCAGTGGGCAAAGCGCTTTAATTTTGAATTCAAATTATGTGTTATTTTAATGCTATGTTTTACTTCGCAATGAAAGCAATTTTTTTTTTTTTTTTTTTTTTTTATCCACACGTATTGCATTAGATTTGGTTTGGATGTGGGTTTTAAACTGTCATTCTAAAGACTTTTTTTCTTTTTTTTTTTTTTTTTTACCTTAACGTTTACTATATTACCGGAACTACGTCTTAAAATGAAGTTTAAATCACTAAAAACATTTATGATTGAACCAGGAATCGAAGCCAGCACTTTCATATTAGAATCAGATTTACTTCTTAATAAGATTTTTAAAATATATAATCCTCATCAAATACTTCGCATTCGTGCATGTTTTAAACTGTACCTAATTTCCACTTTCAACTTTGAGTAATGTAGTTTGGTTGTATGATGCATGTAAAATTTCTTAAACTCTTTTATACTGCTATAAATCACTTTTGTTTTTATATGCGATACGTATAATAACACTTTATAAAAAACTTCATATTTTTATGCATCCCTATAAATAATCATTTATTATACTAAAATTTTCACAAGAGAGAAGTATTGTGCTTTTCCTCAACAACATATTAAAATATATACTTAAAAATATTTATGACTAAAATCAATTTTCTAAATTTTATAGGATCAGAACACGCCTCTTTTT
The DNA here is from genome assembly GCA_963930645.1 of Salticus scenicus. Taxonomy (NCBI): domain Eukaryota; kingdom Metazoa; phylum Arthropoda; class Arachnida; order Araneae; family Salticidae; genus Salticus; species Salticus scenicus. Next base: position 210,502,676 of record OZ005655.1, on the reverse strand, counting down.
TTTTCTTTAATAATACAAGAATATAGTTTATCTGAAACCATTATCTACTTTCCTTATCTGAGGTTTGAAAAGAAATTTCAGGTCCATAGTGTCACATAAAGAGTTCAATAAGCCTGTTGAAAGATGGCAGATGAAACTCAATCGAAAAATTGTCTGTAGCGTAAATCCTTTATTAATAATATAATTTATGCATTATCTATCTATTTATTTTATCAGATTATATAATAATAAAATTATGATATGAAATTATATGCAAAATTTTGAGTATATACGAAAAATAATATAAATTCTCAGGAATCGCTTTGTTTGACTCTTTAACATCTGAATGAGAAGACCGTAAAATCTAACGTGCTCTTCAATACAACTGTTCAGAATTTTCCGTTGTTTTTTCCGAAATTTGTGTAAATAAGACTAGAACCTCTTAAAAAAGGCCCTTACGCAGGAATTCTACGCAGACCTAAAACCCACGTGTAATCAATCGGCCTTAATTCCTATGCCCCTACATATTGAAAATGCTGCTGTTGCTTATATTTACAACCTGAATTTTATTTAATATTTCTTATTTACAGGCATAAAAGGCGATTCACCAACATTGTTCTACAATAACGGAAAAATATTTTCACTAAATATTCTGTAGATTTTACTTTAATTAAGATTCTATTAAATATTAAAGTTAATTGTTGTTGCTTGTAACAATTTTGTATCTATCATTCTTTATTAATTGCTGTATGGCACACTTTAAACTTTAATATTTTTATACATGATTTATTTATTTATTTATTTATTTTTATTATTTACAAATTCAAAAAGTGTGTCTCTAACATTGATTTTCTGTCACATTCAATGATGGAGAGAAATCTTTTCATTTTATCGATTAAGGTAGATTCTCTTTTAATCAAGTTTTTATACAATGTTTAAAAGTTCATTATTTATGCATATAACAAAACTTTATGCATTTCTCTTCATTAACGGCCCTCTTCACTCACCGTCACCGGAAGCCCGAGCCAATGTTATTCTATGGGGAAATTTTCTTTACAAATAACTTATTAACTAATACATATTTTTAAATTCTGTTTTTCCATTCAGAAAATTCCCAGCTGTTAAATTGACGGACCTTTTTTAAAAATGTATTTTTTTAATTTTTAATATTTTATTTTGAAATTGCAAAATGAAAAAAATTCACATATTGAAAATTCGTATTTTTAAGCTTCAAAATAAAATATTAAATATTAAAAAAATAATTTTTTAGAAAAGGTGCGTCAATTTAACAGCTGGGAAGTTTCAGAATGTGAAAACAGAATTTAAAAATATGTATTAGTTAATAAGTTATCCGTAAAGAAAAATTTCCCATAGAATAACATTAGGTTCGGCTTCCGACGGCAGTGAGTGAAGAGGGCCCTTAAGTAGTACATAACCCGTCGAAAAATTGACGAGTCTTATTTCTGATTTTTTATTTACATACACAAAAATCATTTCACCAACTATAATTCATTGCCATTTTCAATGATGAACAAATCTGTTCGTGTTTGTATTTCCGGCAGATTTTATAAGTTTTTATATAATGTTCAAGTTCATTGTTCATATGCATGTAACATGTTCCTTTTATATCGTTTCTTTATTGAATAATGAATGACATTTGAAACATTTCATATATGATTTCATATTTACAGCCATATAAAAGAGTTTCACTAATACCACCATATTTTTAATTTCACTGATGGACAATTCTTTTCATTTTACGATTCCGGCAGATGTTTTTTTTTTTTTTTTTTTTTTTTTTCATTCGGGAAGTAAAACTGATCATACATGAAAAGTTCTGATAATTCCTAACACCACACTTTAATTAATTCTTATTTTACTTTTTTTTTTTTTATCGCTCGTCATCATTAATTAATAAGCATCGAAATCAACAACAACAGTAATAAAAGTTGCACTTCAATAAGCATCTGACTTGAACCATTTTCCGTTCCACCACCTTGTCCCACTTTCACCTTTTTTTAACGATAACCAACAAGACAGTCTTTCGATCAGAAGTTTAACTTTTTTGACTGGCATTAGTTGAATTGGTTTTGGCCTTCGGCGACCGGCTTTTTCTCTCTTTTTTACTTTAAAGGAAGAAGGAATAAGTTGCGTGCATACTAAAATATGGGTTAACGAATTCATCACAGGTATTTGGAAGAGGATGTGATTTGGCATACAGTATAGTGAAATACCATAGTCATAGAAACATGGCAGATGAGAATAAAGTATCCGATTTGAAAATGATATCTGATCACAGTTCGGAAAAATTTATTTTCACACGACGATTAAAATATGTGTTATCTTTCCTGATCATTTTCATTTAGTTTAAGATTAACCTATTAATATGTTTCTGCAAATTGGAACAGGAAATGCGCGCATATTTTGAAAATACAGGAGATATGAAAAATATTTTAAATAAATACATGTTTATGATGAAATGAATTTATATAATTCTAATTGAAAGGAAATATTAATTAAATGAAATATTTTGGTGGGTGATTTGAAATTAACTAAATTCTATCTAATCAGAGATCATTTTATACGTTTATAATAACCTTCCTTAAAAATAATTTTAAAATAACAAAAGATGTATTAGGGTTAGTGCACTAGTACTGGATATTTTTAAACTCTAAAAATTCAGGGTTGGTGTTAGCCTTTTCTACAATTAATGACTTCATCTAAAAATATTTTAAACTATTAAATTCAGAATAAAATTCGTTTAACTGAAAAAAAAAAAAAAAAAAAAAACTTTCTGCCATTTTTTTTTTTTTTTTTTTTTACCTTAGTAGTTTTGATAAGGAAATAAAATTTCGTTTGTTCCGTCTCTGTTTATTTTAAACTGATTTCTTGTAGCCTTTGCTATCATATGATTAAAAGAAGTATGCATAGTCCCTTTATTATGCTAAATTTTTAATTTTATATTAGCACATAATATTTTATGAGTGTCCACTACATGACCAGTACTGGATAGTCTGTCTACGACTGGCTCATTACTGTGAAAAAAAAAAAAAAAAAAAAAAATCTGTAAATCTACTGAAGTGTTTATCCAGAGTTTCTGTAAATTTACACTAAGTCTTAGTTAATAAAGCGTAATTGAGATTCTCAATCTTTATTCTGTATTTTTATCTATTTTTATTATTTATTTTTATTATTTATTTTCTCAATAAAAATTTAAAATGAATGCTTCTACTTTAGAAAATATTTCTACTTTTAAGTCACAAATACAGTCGGTAACAAAAGTGTCCGAACACTAGGAAAAATTCCTATATAAAAAAAGTACGCTTAATACAGTTTTTCGAAATAAATCCTTGTTGAATCCTGTCCTTAGACTTACTAAGAACAGGATTCGACAAGGATTTATTTAACAAAACAGTATTAAGTGTACTTTTTTTATATAGGAATTTTTGCTAGTGTTCGGGCACTTTTGTTACCGACTGTATATTCTCGCCAATGATTCATAAAATTAATATTAGTCATTAAATTGCATATATAAAAAAAAATTAACATTTTCGTTTATTTTTCTCTGTAATTTTACATAAGACTTAAGATAAATGATTACCAGTAGTTTTCTGATTATATTTTTAACAGTTCATTTGAGTTTTAAAACAAGACCCATTCATACACACACCTCAACTTTCTCCCGAATTCGGAATGCGGTATGCAGAATAACAATTCATTTTACTCAAAATTAGATCGGATTGCTTAAACATATTCATGCAAAGTTTTTCCTCCCCTTGAAACGTTTAGAGAAGATTTAATTTTTTCGAAATGACAAGCAGAATTTAGCAAATATCTGAAAGAAACACTTGTATAGCCTTGGTAATTATGAAATTATCGCACAAGGGGTGATTAAAAGGTTATGTACAAATTAAGACACATTTTAAATAAAACAATGTGTAACTGAAGCCGTTAAAATTTTCAGAAATAATTTGTCTTCAATTTGTAATAATAAATATATGCATTTATTAGCGCTTTGAATTTTATTTAACTTCTTCTGAAAAAAAAAAAAAAAAAAAAAAATGGTGTTTATTACTAGGTTTTTCACAGAAAAAATAAAATCTATTTAAAAAAACTTTTAAAACCCAAATTCTTATTATAGCGTATCATATAAATCTTTTCGAAGTTAGAATAAAATTTAATTTGAAAAAAAAAAAAAAAACTTTTTTATATATTAACCAAAATTGGGGAAATTTGAACTGTGTTAAGAAAAGAGAAATTATTTCTTAAAATTCCCAAGAGATGGCAGCACCACACGATTGCCTATAAGTTTTGTGATTTCATTTTCTGATTAAGGGCCAATATCTGCAATTTAATTATTCGTTTGAGGCACCCTTTTATTATTATTTTAGTTTATTATTATTTTTTTGCATTATAATTTAACATTTTACTGATTTGGTTAATGTTTATGTGTTTTTTCTAATCATTTTTATTTTGTATTGTTAATTGTTTCATTGACATTTTAGTGAATATTCCGCCCAATAGAGGGTGCTTGTAGTCCACAAAAAACTCTTTTTTGCTTCTAAAAAGTGATGTAAGAAAAAGGCTTCTTAAAAACCTCTTAAAAAATTCTTAGAATACTGTGTAGTCAACGATAAATTTTCTTTTATCAATTGACATCTTTTCTACTAATTGTCTGCAAAAATTAACACTCCGGACCTCCAGGGTATCGAACGCGAGGCCACCGGATTACCAACATGGCGCTCTTACGAAATGAAACACCGTGAGACAAATGAAAAAGCTTGTATTTCCCTTAAAATAGAGGCGCATTTTTTATTTGGTTGCGATTCACAAACATACCGTAGTAAATGACAGTAAGTACATAAGATTTTAAAGGGGGGAAAAAAAACCCTGTAACTGACATTTAGAAATTAAATTGTGTCTCTTGTAAAAAAATAGCTTTATGTCATTATCATTATATCCTTATAAATTCTAGCTTCCTTTGCTAGCGAGTTCTAAAAATCCCTGTTAGAATTCTAGATCATTTTCCTATAATATCATGGCCAAACTTATTTAAAAATCTCTGCAATAACTCCAAATTCAAGATTCGAGTTTTAGTAACTACAATCTTGGTTTATGAGTCAATTCTACGAAATCAAGAGAGAATTTCTCGCAATGCAAAGGATTCATAATATTCATAGTATTGTTTCCCCATCTAGAAATGTATAGAATAGAAATTCTCGATTCTTTTATCTATCTAGGTTATTTGTTTACCTTATACGCATGACTTGTAATTCTATATTTCTAGTTTACGGATTCAGGAAATGACTGCTAAATCGTTCTAGATGGAGAGGGTAAATTTTTTTTCTCGGTGTGAAGTGTTCACTACTAGTGCTTTTAAGCTTTCTAGAAAATTAATCTTTCGAGAATAGAGAAATCTTTTAATTAGGATTTTTCATAGTAAATTCGTGTATAGAAAAATTTAATTGAGGCATCGAACATTAATTATAGATGCAACCTATAAAATTTAGAAGTACATAAGAAATAGAAAGAAAATATTTGTTACTGGTACAGTTACCTTACGTTGGGATTTATTCATCAAATCAAGCCTTTCTCAAGAATGCTATTCATTCTTATATTTATTTTGAACGTTGTCATTACACTATTTAAAATATCTGGTAACGTAGGAAGAAATTACCAGTGCATATTTAAAAATTTTACGTAGTTGACATTAATAATAAATTAAAAACTGTGTAATATTTAATTTATTTCTTTTGATTACTAATACATTTTTTAGTGAGAAAAATATCTAAATTCCTTAAAAGTAATTAATACAAAATTAGTCAATTAAAAAAAAATCATTTACGTCTTCAAATTTAAAACTAATCCAATAATTAATTAATAGTAAAAAATAACCAATTTTTAAGCATCTTTGAAGTTTTATAAAATTTAGTTAAGAAATTTTTTTAATCGTTTTAATCATTGTATAAAAAATACATTATTTATCAAGACTTGCTTTTGTACTCACAGCGTGACAAGAAATCCGCGTTTGTAATGATCGATAGATGGCGCTTTTTCAGCTCTTGTTGTTAGTAAGTATTACAGCCACGTGTATCTATTTGTTCTTTTTGTTATTCTACTTAATATTCGCACTATAATTTCTCCGCCATTACATCATGGAAAATTGATTGCTTTTGGAAAAAAATATTTCAGTTTATTCAAAGTTCGATCGAAAGTAGATATTTAACTGAAGTTGAACAAATATTAGTTTCAAATCATCTGATTAATTCTTTACTTTCATTAGCCGAAGCAACTGAAATTTTAAATTTGTCATTTGGAAATAAATGGAAGCTTAATTCTGGATTTCTTGGTCTTTTGGAGTTACACTGGAGCACACAACAGTATGTGTTATCTTTTTTACCGGATTTATTCATTTTTATTCAATAAATATATGTGAAACTAAACACGGCTAGCAATGGCGGCTTGATGGAATTCGAATTAAAGCATGTTTATTTTAATTTCCCCTTAGCCCACCAGAGGGCGAGCATTTCATTACAATCGCGGATCTCTCTATATATAAATGGCTAAGAGAGTTTTTTCCTGTAAGTACGCGGCTGAATGCAAGCTGATTGGCTAAGAGAGATTTTCTTCTGTTTGCCTGTGTGTTGTTGCCACCAGTTTTTCATACTTTAGCTAATTTAAAAAATTGTCACCAGCTTTTCATACTTTAATTAATTTTAAAAAATCTAACTGTCGGATCGATAAGTTAATTAAACCGACGGATTCGGAAAAAAATGCCCCTTTCATGTAACGAAATTTTGATTAGATTTTTTAAAATTAATTAAAATGTGAAAATAATAACCTGGTAAAAGCTTTAAATGTGGACATTTAAAATTTTAATTGTTGCTAAAAAGAAAAAAAATATATTATTATTATTATTATTACTAGCAGGCTACGCCCGCTTCGCTGGTCACTATATTTAAATGAATTTTAGAAAGAATTATCAATATTTATTTTTTTACACCACATTACACACAAAAACTAAAAAAAAAGTAACTAAAATTGCTTCAAACCTCGCTTCGGGTACTCGCTGTCTACGGCAGCTCTTTTCCCTCCCGCACTGCATCAGGTCTAGGTTTCCCATGCCTGCAGAAAGATCTTTCCCAGGCACTTTAATCTGGATATTTATCGACGACAGGAAAGATCTGCTACCATTTAAGAACTACGATTTTAAAGATGACTGTATCTCAGCATCTATTAAATATTTTAGTTTTGAACCATGTATTTTATAGCCCATGCTATTTACACTATATTACGATTTGATTTCGACCAATGTAATAAATTAAATAAAAATAAAAAGTAGATTAAAATATATATATATATAAACAAGTAAATTTTAATCAATTTAATCCTTTTTGCTATGTATGTACTTCCATTTTTCCCGATAAATACTGTAAATAATAATTAAAAAAAAGAAAAAAAAAAAAAAGTTTTTTCTTTTAAAAGAATTAATTAAAAAATGAAAAATAAGAAGTTGGTCTACTATAAAAACTTAAACGTGTTATAAAAACATTTTTAAAATTAAAACTAATAATTATACTTAATTTTTTCTACTGCATTACAATTTTGTTTCCAAAAAAAAAAAAAAAAAAAAAAAAAAATCGCCTTTAAATGAATGTATTAAATAAAAATAAGTTGCGTAATAGCCGTTGCTAAGATACGCAGACGATTGAAGCAAAATATTAAATTTATGAAAAATGAAACAAAGAAGCCAATATTTAAAATCGGAAAAACATTAATTTAATAAATTCAAATTCGAAATTCGAAAAAATCTCGATTAGGTGCACACTTGCAGGTACCCAGGTACCTATATGCCAAAATCTAAAAATTTAATATGTTTAATTTTTTCTACTGTATGTGTATAACTATTTGATTTCAATAAATATAATAAAAAAGATTTCTTCCTCAAATGAATTCAAATAAATAAATAGTTTAATAGCCGTTGCTAAGATACGCAGACTTTTGAAACGAAACAAATTTCTGAAAAATGAAACATTGAAGCCAATATTTAAATTCGAAAAAACATTAATTTAAAAAATTCAAATTCGAAATTCGAAAAAATCTCGATGAGGTTCACACCTGCAGGGTCCCAGGTACCTATATGCCAAATTTGGAGGCTCTGCGATTAGTAGTGTGAGCACCAGAGCGCAGATACACACACAGACACACACACAGACACTTCTCTTTATTTATATAGATTATTATTATTATTATTTTCAAACATAAAATGAAATATGCTTTCACGCGAAAAATAAAAAATTATAAAATATTTTACTCATGCACATGAAAAAAGGAAAATTGAAAATGGAGTAAAAAAACAATTTAGATAAAGTTGCACGAGAGTTTCAAAAACTGATGGAAATATAAATGAACGTTAAATAAATAAAATAGTCGTCTGCTCAATCACGTGATATTGAAAAACAAAGAATCGAATGCAGTAAATATGGAAAGGAAAGGAAAACGAAAAGAAAAGAAACAAACAAACAAACAAACAATAATAATAATAATAATAATAATAATAATAATAATAATAACGTAAACCAACTGGAAACCAAAGCGGGCTTTAAATCAATTTCATGATTTCTTTAAATTTTATTTTTGTTTGTAAAGCGATATAGAAAAGAGTTTCCTTTAAATACAGTGACCAGCGAAGCGAGAAAAGCTTTCGTTGATTCACTATCTTCACTGATTTCATGAATTAAAAAATGGTTTCGTTAACAAACTTTGATCTACTGGCACGCAGGCCGAGTTTTGTACAGTCACCCAAAAAAAAAATCGCCACCCCCCCCACCTAATTTTGCCGTAAATTATCGTAGAAACATGCGACTGGTACCAATCAGTTTGTAATAATGTCTAGTTTATAATGTTATAGTTAGATTTTACTTAGGGGGTCGTCTACATATTAAAACTGACATCAACTTCATTTTTTTCAATAGTAACCCCCATTTTTTATAATTTATTTGAATTCTTTGGATCAAATCATCACGGAAAATGGTATAGTTTATATATTTCGCTCAATTTTTCATAGAGTTATAAGCTGTCAAAGTTTGAGGATGCTAATGTTAAATGAATGTGACAAACATTAAATCATATCTTCCGAAATAAATATGATATTTAAATTCTGTTTTTTTTTATTGGTTAGAATGAAGTTACCCAAACATATTCCATGCAAATTTTTGCTAAAAAAAACATTTTTTGAATTATGAAAATTATTAATAAATTCATATTTGAAAAAATTATGAATTATGACCTATGTTAATTTTTGCACGAATAGAACGGGCATCATCAAAAACATGGGTTTCCAAATTTACAGCTCGTTCCTAACATTATTTTTTGAGTTACAGTGATATTTCACTTTTTATTCCTGTTAGGGGGCCGTCACTTGTTATAATCTGTATCCTCTATAAGTAAATATTTGTATATAATTTGACGGAAAACTATTTTAATCTACCTTTATGTTATTTTTTTTTTTTTTTTTTTTTTTTTTTTGTTTCCTAAGCAATATTTCGATGTTTATTATACAAATTGGCATATTTTTGTAAAGTTATCACAATGTAGGTGAGGGATTGTGAAAGAATTTCAAAAGAAAAGAAGCCCCGCCTCTGATTCGCTGAAACACTATTTAAAAAAAAAGACTAATTTGCATATTCCTATTTGACTCTATATGTGACGCTGGTATGCATAAATCACAATGGTATTTACTACATCGATTATTGAAGACAGAACTTAAATGATTTAATTACAAATATGCAAAATTATTTTGTTTTATATTATAAAGTTTTAGAAAAATTGTGAAAAGGCGTGGCTTACGGTACAAGAGAGGAATATATCCGATCCTAATATGTTAAGTCTTTCTTCATAAGTATTAAATATCTTTTTCTAGTTTTTCGCTGCTAAAATTCTATTTTAACCCTGTAACACTTTTTTTCGCATTTCAATATTCAAGAGTACGTACACCTCTAGTTAAATATCATGTTTTAGAAAACACGGTACAGCGAAACTGATTGCATGAAACAGCAATTATGCATTCGACAACCGTTTTATTATTATTATTACGACTATTTAATAATTTTAAAAAGATTTTTTACCATAAATTTTCTGTTTAAATTTTGTTGTGACATATTTGCATTTGGTTACTGTACCGTTTGTAAGCTTTGTGTTATTTAAAATTTATCCCATAATGTAACATAATAAAATATCAAATTTCTATTAAAAGTTTTTTAATACAGAATCAAATAGTGAAAAATTGGCTTATTATTTATATATTTTTTTTTTTTTAAGTTTATAAGATCTATTATTGGAACATAGATCAACAGCATTTATTTTCAATTTCCTAATCACTAAATCAAAGTCACAGTTATTATAAAAATTTAAAAGAAAGGAATTGTCTTATTACTTTCAAATATATAGATATTGGTCTTACAGAATCCTGAAATTTCATTTAAAAGACTTTAAACGTCTAAATTAAAAAATTCAAAATAAAATTAATTAATCCAAATGCTTTTAAAGTTGAAACGGGAAGATTTCAAAATATATGAAAATTGGCATTTGTGTTTTGAACATTTTGGTGCGGCAGATATTAAAAACAATATTTTAATGATGAGCTGAACCTGAGCTTAAGAGAGGGCGGATCCAGCTATTTAGCACGAGTGATATTACCTGACTAAAACCAGAATAAACAACATTTTAATTTATTCCGGGGTATTTTTAGCCCACTGTTATTCTTTTTTTTTTTTATCCTGAAAAAATGAAAAAGTAAATTTTTTCCTAAGCATGACAATGTATTTTGACAAAATCTAAATTGAATTGAGCTATAAAAAAAAAATTTGATAAAATATTACTCAACGATTTTCCATTTTATAAGTTGTTATAAAAACCTTCAAGGAAATTTTGAAAGGTTTTAGTCGAGGATACTTTTTTGAAAAAACAGCTTTGTTTTCATTTTTAGTGATATATAATATTAAAATAAAATTTATAATTTTTTTTTTTTTTTTTTTTTTTTTTTTTTTTTTGAAAATAAACTATATAAAAATTCATTAAAATGTGCCTACAAACATGTAACTTTTTACTGTCAGTATTTTCTTTAAATTATTATCTTAAATTTAACTTTTAGAAAATCAGAGTTTAATATGTTGTTTATTAATCGTTTTACGAATGCTCTAATTTGAAAAATGTGATTTATAAATTTTACTTGAGCTTAATGAAATACGTTTATTATTATTATTAATAGTAGTAGTAGTAGTAGTGGATTTGCGCCATCTATAGCGCTCGACTTTTCATATGTATTTGCAAATTCATTTCTCTTTGCCTATTCCAATCACTAAATACTGGTTTACGTGGTACTTAAAGCAAATGGCTTCATCTTTATATCAAGATATTTATATGTTTTGAAGTCTAAACGTCTCTAGGAAAATAAAAATGACACCGTAATTCTTATATTTTAATGTATTTTAGTTTTATTTCTATTTATTTATTTTTTATATTTTCATTATCAAAAATTTGTTCTCTGGGAATGTGATATTTTTAAATATCTAAATATATTTTGTTTAGTACTTATTGCAAACTCCAATTAATAGGTTAATTACGAATTATAAATAATAATAATAATAAAAAATTAACTCAATAACCACACGGCGTTTGGTCCTTTAATGTAATTACAAGCTAATCTTCAAACTCATTTTCGAATTTCTATTACTATTTAAAAATTATGTATTTATTTTTTTTCTAAAAATGAAATATTGCTAGTTAAGTTATGCAAAAATTAAAACTTTAAATAGATATTAAAATATGTATATATATATATATATATATATAATATTTTTCTTTTTGAAGTTTAAAAAAAAGTGACCTTTTAAATACGGAAACAAATGCAAAAGTTTTCGAATAAAGACATTTAGAAACATTGAAATGCGTCATCTTATAAATCGAGATCAGACAATTTTAATCGTTACTCTGGCATGTTGTCCCACTATTTTGAAGGTTACGGTCAACTGATTTGAAGTAAATTATGACCGATTAAAAATGATGGCTTTTTTGAGACTTCATGAACGTGATTCGTCACAGCATACATCCGCCAATGTCACATTAAATCTTTTTTTTTTTTTTTTTTAACAAACATGAAAGTTTTAAAATATTCTGTGAAGAAACAAAACTATGTATTTAAAATAGATTAAATAAATACTGCAACTAAAGAAACGAAATCAGTATTGTTTAAAAAATGATGATAATAATAATAATAATGTACTAAATTATCGATTTTTGTTATTAATTTTTAAAAAACCAAATAATACATTTATCATTTTATTAATATGTAGAATATTTGAAAAAAAGTAACTTTTGATACACAAACCATTAAGGGGTCCGGGGCACCAAATTTTTGTTTTTATTATTTATTGATGAATTGGTGTAATTATTTTTTCTGAAATTGAAGCTTTTTTGACGATGAAGTTGAGCAAGAAAGAATCTTAAAAATAAATAAATAAATAAAAATTTAAAAATTTAAATAAAAATTTAAAAATTTAAAATTTTTGATAAATTTAAAATTTATTATATCTCATGAACTAATGGTTCAGTTAAAAAAAAAAATTCACCTTTATATACAGAAAGGATTTATCTTCAATTTGTCGTCAGGATTTCTGATTATAATAATAAGTCTTTTAAATATTAATTTTAATTTCAAAAAAGTACTTATTTCATGCATAACTTTTGGATTACCAAAAAGTTTTGCTCCTAATTAAAAATCCCGAAGACAAATTGAAGATAAATCTTTTCTGTATATAAGAGTGAAAAAAGTTTGTAAATTGAACCATTAGTTCATGAGATATAACAAATTTTTAATTTATCAAAAATTTTATTTAAATTTTTTTAAAGATTCTTTCTTGCTTAACTTCATCGCCAAAAAATCTCCAATTTCAGAAAAAATAATTACAGCAATTCAACAATAAATAATAAAAACAAAAATTTGGTGTCTCAGACCCCCTTAATGGGTATATGTCACATGTACCATATTAGATATCCTATAGGCACTCATATACTATAATTTTACATGCATAAATTTTATAATACACTGTTAAAAATTTTTCTGTAAATTTACAGAGAATCTATTGGTAATTAATTATATTAAGTCTTACGTAAATTTACAGAGAATTAAAAAAAGAGATTCTGTCAAAATGCAAAGAAACTATTCTGTAAATCAATCATAGTCTCTGTAAATTTACATAGATCAAAATATTCAAGTCTCTGTAAATTTAAATCTGTGAAACATCATAGTCTCTGTAAATCTACATATGTAAAAATATGCAACTCTCCGTAAATTCGAGCATGTAAAACCATATAAGTCTCTGTAAATTTACCATTGTAAAAATAACCACGTCTCTGTAAGGTTACATATGTAAAATCATCCAAATCTCTGTAAAATTACATATGAAAGAGCATCCAAGTCTCTGTAAAATTACATACGTAAGAACATCCAAGTCTCCGTAAATTTCGTATATAATATTATGAAAATCTCAGTAAATTTATCCATGTAAAAATACCTAATATTTGAAGGCCCCACCATTGGCTGAGAAGCTCTGCTCTCAATGTTTGAAGGCGGAAGGTGCATAGTTCGATCCCAGGTTGCGATTTTCGACCTACCCATTCGGAATTTTCCGCGGATTTCTCCAAAACTTGTATAAATATGGGATAAGACATTTTAGAAAGACCTACACTTACGGCAATCCTCACAGGTCTAGAAACCTAGCACATCCAATCGGCTTTAACTAACGCCGATTAAATATTAGTATGTTTACAAGCGTATCGAAGACACTCTAAATTGGCATATACTTAAAATAAATTCCATTATTATCAATTTACAAGTACAAAAATATCCAACAGTAAGTTTATCTTCATGAATATAGGTAATCATCTAGTAAATATGTTACATAAGTACAGATTCTTATTCAACTTAAGGAAAAGAAACTTAAAGTTGGATGTTTTTGCACTTGTAAATTCATAGCCTTGGGATTTATTTTAAATGCGCGTCAGTTTAGAGTGTTTTGAATAGGCTTCTAAATATATTATTATTATTATATTATTGTGGTGGTAAAATCACATTGGTTACTCCAGAGTTCTAGGCCTGTATAGAATGCCTTATGTGTAGGTCATTCTAAGGTGTTCTATCCTTCATTTACAAAAGTTTTTTAAGAAAACCTTGGAAAATTTCGAATGGGTAGGCTGAAAATCTCAACCTGAGATCGAACTTCGCACCTCCCACCTTCAAACTTTGAGATAAGAACTCCTCGGAAATTGATGGGACAAGAAGACCAGACTTTAGTATATATATATATAGACATGCTATATATTTATCAAAACTACATTAAAATTCAGAGGTATAAAGTTGGTTAAGCTTGTATTACCTTTGGTAGGATTTGTAATGATGCGTTTTAACAGGTTTTTAACTACAATTTTTATTGATGTTGTGGTACATTTTGCATAAGTTAAACTTTTAATAAAAAAATTAAAAAAGAAGCTGATTTATATTATGGTACTCCTAATAAAATTATCTGAAATAATTGCAAAATATGTCATATGTTTGCTTAATATTGCTCGGTTATATTTAGTCCATACCAAAATAAAAACTTAATTCCCTCATTTATGTAGAATATGACTCAATATGTAGAATATGACTCAATAGTGAAAGATCTCACAGGTCTAAATCTAAAATATTGATTTGATAATTATGACTGATATTGATGGTTTTTGCTCGGCTGAAACCGAAACTAGATTTTACTCTATCACATTTTTATCAATACAGGGTGCGCTGTTTTTTTTTTCTCCATGACTCTTTCATTAATACAATTGGACGGTTACTTTTATAGTATGATTCCATGATTGATTACAATTAATCATGGAATCATACTAGAAACTACCGAAAGAGAAGGAATTGTGTCGGTAGACACCCTGTATTGGCAAAGGCTATGTGTAACAGAGGAAAATTGGCTTCCTTTTCGGCTACAGCCGAAAAGGCTGTAATTAAAAATATTAATTAAAGTATTACATTAAAAATATAGGTATCAACTAAAATAAATTAAATTTTGCCAACATTATATTTGTAGATCTGTGTTAACAACCTCAGTTTCTTTCATTCAAAACATACATCCACTTTGTAAATACACTTAAAAAAAATATTTTAACAAATATATGTATATGTATATATATATTACATTTTGATTAGATATTAACTTAAAACAATTAAGAGTGTAATTAAAACACTAATCGTTTAAAATGCATTATGCTCTTAAAAAGGTGTAAACTTTCTAAATTGGGGGGGGGGGAGGAAGAAGTACTAAAAATTTGTTAGGTACATCTTTCCATACCTTTAGGTATGGAAAGGTTAGGTACTTTTCCATAATGACCGTACACTTTCGATTTCAGACATTTTTTAAAGTATTTCAAAAAATGTTAAACAAATCATTTTGAAACTTCAGAGGTGTGAAAGGAGGACCGGTAAAAAAATTAAAGTAAAATGAAAGGCTTCAACCTGTAATAATTAATGCTTGAAATACGATCTGGTAGTAGCATGTGATTATAGGACTCTTTCTCATTAACTCTAAATTTATATGTCTCTACCGCATATAATCAGGGAGATAAAGGTTTCTTTAAAAAATTGCAACAAATTTTCCTTTTTTTTTTTTAGCTATAACACGAAAAGTATGAAAAGACAGTGCAAAGTTATTTTCAGGAAACTCGACGGACAATAATAAACACTGCATGCTGCAATCACAATGAAAAAAATATTAAATATCTAATGAAATGAGTATTTTTACTAAATTTCTAACTGCGCACGCGTAAATGTTCAGTGACATTTCCTTTTCAAAATTTAACAGTCAAATTTATTGAGCTACTTATGTAAAAACCCCAAACAAAAATCGTGTAAACTCAAAAAGTTCTACGTCATAGAATAAATTGAATTTCTGCTGTTCCCCAACAAAGAAATTGTTAAGAGGGCTTTTCCAATATTTATTTACAATCACAGAAAATTGCATTACTGTTCATTGAATTAAAATAAAAATGTGAGTAAAACTCTTTATACTTTAGCGTTTCTTCGAGAGAAACTGAAGACCAGTTCATTCTTTGGCGTAGAACTTTTTGAGTTTACACAATACTTGTTTGGAGTTTTTATGTAAGTAGGCTGCTAAATTATACAAATGAAATTTAGCTAAAACTTAGTCATACGCAGTTAAAAATTATTTAGTAAAAATGCTAACATTTCATTATATATTTAATATTTTTTTCATTCTAATTGCAGTATGTTGTGTCTAATGTTGTATATTGGGTTTCCCGTATATAGCTTTGTACTGGATTTAATACCTTGCATGTTATAGCAAAAAAAAAAAAAAAGTTCAGCAATTTTTTAAAGAAATCTTTATATCTCCCTGATTACATGCGGTAGAGACTTAAAAATTTATACAGAAAATGAAGATGAGCCCCATAATCATGTGCTACAGGCAGATTGTATTTCGAGCATTACTTTATACTGGGTGATGCCAAATACTCTTATTTTTCTTTAATTTTTTACTGGTCTTCTTTTCACTTTTGGCACAAACAAATAACTGAAGTACATGAGGTACAACATGTTTTTTACACTCCTGAAGTTTCAAGTGTACAGTACTTTTTGAGTTATTTTAAAACGCATCTGAAATCGAAAGTGTCCGGTCATTTATGGAAAGGTAGTGTAGTAAATGAATTTGAGTTTTTAAATACTCACATTGATTTTTATATAAGCTAAAGAAAAGAAATTACTAATTCATTTCCATATAAAGGTCTCTCTAAAAACTATGCATACAATTTTTGTAGTTTATTAAAAAAGCAAATTTGTGCAACATATTAATGCAATGCATAACTTGTCACTTAAATCAAGACTAACAAATTTGATGCAAATTTTATTTCAAACTGTAACAAATTTTGACCATTTTTCAATATTCTGTTTTTAATAAAATTGGTTTCTAAAAGTTATTTTATTGGAAAATAAAAATTCTCATTTCAGATCAGATTTCTAATACGTAATCGTAGAAGTATAGGAACATATTAAAGTTTCAATACCTAAATAATTTTATTTTTTATAATTAATTCATTGCAATGTGTAGAATAATTTCCTTAATTACTTCAGTTTCTGGGATATAAATATTTTTAAATAGACGGCAAGTGGAGAGAAAATGTTCGTACGTATTAAATAGTATATAAAGAAATATACAGCTTTTAATATTTTTAAATATTAATTTAGGGTTCAATGCAGATGAAAATCGGGTACTCTTTTGGTTTTCGTCACTAGTTCCATAAATTCAAATTTTTAAAAAATATAACTTTTTGTTAAAGAAACCATTAGATTATTTTGAATTAAAAATATTTTGACTTTTTTTTTTCTTTACAAAAACAAATTTTAAAACATTTTTCTTCTACAAAATAGGATCTAAAGAAGAAACAAATTCTACGCTTTTACACATGAAAGCAGCATCCTGGTAATTTACTAGAATCATTGCAAAAAGCTCACTAAGAAGAAAAACATCTTTAATGCAAAGAAAACATACAATTAAAAATAATTAAAAAATAAAACATACTGAATTAGATTTAAATTAAACTTTATTTTACTAACATAACACTGAATGTATCTTGTTTTTCTAAATGAGATTAATAAAAGATAAATGGTGAAAAATTCTTTAAGAGGATAAATATTTGGTATTTGTAAATGTCTTTGATGAGGGTATTTTACGGCATTTTCTATTTTCATATTTCTTAGACAACTTGTTTCGTTTCTTATATCAGGATCAATTTCCATTATAACTAGAAAAAAGAAAAATGATGAAAAATTACTATTTTAGGAAAACACTTTAACTATAAATTTTTAAAACAAAATCTGCATCCTATGACATTTTAAGCAAATAATGAAAAGAAAGGATTGTAATTCCATGGCACTAAAAAAAAAATTAAGTATACATAAGCGAATTTTAAAGTGTATCTTATATACTCCATCTGAATAGAATCTAATAAAAAAATCATCTAAAGAAAATAAAAGTAGATATACATGGTATTTTAAATCATTAATACAGGAAAAAATCACTTATATAATGAAATCATACGATATTTAAGCACCATTTTATGAACGCCAGTGTAGCAGGAATATTTTTGAAGTATTTTATATTAAAATCAAGTATGAATTGGATTGGATTCGGGAATAAGGCCGATTAACTGCTGTAGGTCTTAGGCCTACTTTGAAAAGACTTTATCCCCGAGCTTTTAAAAGACTCCCCCCCCCCTTCCTATATGAAATTTTAAAGTTTGCCCCTGTGTTCCCCTCCCCCCCTTCTTTTTTCTTCTTTCTTTAACAAATGTTCGAAACTGGGGGGGACTCGGCCTTAGTTCCAAGCACTCTCATAACTTTATAATACTCCGAATTAAAAACTGTCCAGTTATTAAAATCTTCCCCTTACAAAGAAGGAAAAGAGAAAACACGTTTAAGAAAAATTATTTCTGTCAATGCAAAAACTTGTCTGAAATTTTTTGACAATGCATTATTAAGCAGAATCTATTAGCAGCGCTGCCAGATTTGGGGACTTTTTTATTCAACATTCACCTCTAAATTTTTATTGTAACAGTTGCTTAATCACTTCGAAGAATAATCGACTATTATGTATGTCCTATTCCCCTTCTCAAAATTATTGGTGATAGTTGAATAAAAAAGTCCCCAAGTCTGGCAACACTGTCTATTAGCTATATTTCAGTGAAACTGTATTTTTAAATTGCAGTTGCTTCACAATCGTCTGCGTCCGCCTCCCTACATAAACATGTAACTGCAGTATTAGCATGCTTATGATTATGGTATATTCATCCAGGATAATTCAAAAATACAGATGAATTTTGTACTTAAAAGTAACGTTTTATGTGGATCGGTTATTTTGAGATATAAATTAGTCCGCAACATATAACAGCCTGGATAAAATTTCGTATTAATTTAAACATTTCCTCACTCAATTTAATATACACTCTGTACTTTGAATCCTTATATATGAAACTGTATTCTGAAAAATATTAACTTGTCAGAAAATTTAATTTGTCCCCCAACCCACCCCTCTATTACCATTGCTCGGCAACTGCAACAATAGTTTTCTTTTTCTTACATTGTGGTTTTTTAACTTGTGCATATATATGCATACATATACACACGCAAGCAGATTTTCAAAATTTTCAAAAAGCAAAATAAATAACATTGGACGGTTTAGAATACAAACCGTCCTCCCCTCCCTTAAAAAATAATTAAAAAAATTGTCTGATAAAACTCCCATCAATAAAATCTTTATTTTGTATTTCGATTTTTAAATTTACTTATTTTTTATTATTTAAACTATTAATTAGATGATGTGGAAATGACTTACTTTTTCCTCAATTCCATTTTGATTTAAGGTAATCTATATTATTTTTCAGTCTTTCAGCAAATGCCAGCAAACACTTTTAATGACAGGAAAAGGCTGTAAAAAGAATATATAAGAAAACATATAGAAGTTTCAGACGAAATTAAACTAAAAACTAATAGGATGTGGCCACCACATGACTTTCTTCTATATAATATTACACAAAACTTATACAATAAAAAATAATTATTAAATTATCAAATTCTTTTCAATTTTAAATGCAGAAGATTTTTATCTGATAGAATTATCACTAAATGCCGAAAGATGTCAGTTTTTTTCCAAATCAAAAGAAATGACTTCTTTCCAAGTTTTTTTTCGTTAAAAGAAAAAAAAAAAAAAAAAAAAAAAAAAAAAAGGAAAAAATGGATAACTTTGTTTTAAATTATCACAGATCTATAGTTCAACCATTAGTTTTAAAGGTATTGACGATATCTTTCGAAAGATACCCATATTGAAAATTTACTCCCCTGGGGAGTACTTAACCCCAGGGGGGGGGAGCGATGCCCCCATGCAAATTTTTTCCCCTAGTTAACTACTACTATTATCAATAATTCATATTAATTTTACAATCACACGATTAAAATAACTCTCATTATGTACATTTATACGAAATTTTGTCCTATATTGCCATGTTGAAAATTTAGAAAAATGCGATCACAGCACCACCTGTTGAGTCATTGTTCCATAAATCTAATCAGTACTAGTTAATGTCATGGTCCAACTAAACACCAAGTTTGGTTAAATTTCGTTCATTGGTTCGTGAGATACAGCGTCCACAAAATTTGTGATACACACACACAGAGACAGACATTTTCTAAAAACAGTCTAAACTGTCTAATCCTCAGAACAAAATTTTCTGGTTCTTTAAAATCCCCCCCCCCTCCCCACACACACCTCACAAAGAAAAAAAAAATGTGCTTAACATGATTTTTTTTTTTTTTTTTTTTTTTTGTGTGTGTGTGTGTATGTAAAAAAATAATTGTATATTTTCTGGTCCAGTTTTGATAGGGCAGTATCAATTAGATCTATTTTAGCGAAAAAGTAGTTTTAAATTACAGCCAATTGTCATTTCAGCTATCTTTGCCTTACAGAATAAATTTGTGGACGACATATTGTCATGACTGTAGTTACGGCACAAAAGTACAAAAAACATATGTGCATTAGTTATACTTTTGAAAGTTGTAGTTTTGAATTGGTTCGAAAAATGTAACCTTGATAAAATTTCGCATTCATTTAAACATTTCTTCGTACAACTTAATGTTATGTTTTCAGTCTTTGAATATCAATTTGTACACAGAAAATTAACAAGTTTGAAAGTGTAATTTAACTCCTTCCCCATTCATTCCCGCTGCGGGTAAAGAAACAATTTTATTAGTTTTTCTATGTTGCTTGTTTCTGCTTTGTTACATCAAATATATAAATATTGTACACACAAACAGATTTTCAAACATCTCAGAAAACAAAACTGAAAATATTGTGTTGGTATCCATACAAATCATCCCCCCCCCCCACACACACACGCACACTAAAAAATGTTTAGCATCAAAGATCTATATAATTCGCAATAATATTTCTGGTCTTTATGGTTCTGATTCAAATTTAACCTTATTCCTTTCGGAGAAAAACATTGCTCATTTAATAAACTTTTCTGGCCATTAGACATATGGTCTTCTCAAAAAATAAAGAAAAGAAACGCTTAAGAAACAATGTTTTAATTCATACCAAAATCTTGTCGGAAAGTCTTCGGACTTTGTGTTGATAGGACAGTGTAAGTTTGACTTATTTCAACAAAAAAATATTTTTTTAATTGCAGTTAACCTGTAATCTACGTCTCCGCCCCGCCGTATAAGCGTGTAGGTGTAGTGTCGGCAACGTATGGTTAGGAAACATTTATCTAGAGTAATTCGACAATCCAGTTGTTTTTATACTTCAAAATAATTCCGAATTAAATTGAACTTTTTTAAACTTCGATTTGAATTTATTCACAGAATGTAGCCTGTGTAAAATTTAGTATTAAACATTTCTCTACTCACCTTGATTCATAAACTATACATTTAATCTTTAAACATCAATTTGTGAGTAGATTGTGCTACTAGTTTGAAAATTTAATCTAATCTCCCTCCCCTCCCCCCTTCCAGTATTATCGCTGTGGAAAAAAAATAATTTTATCGTTTTTCTTGCATTGTTTCTTAATTTATATATTAAATGTTAACACTCACAAAAAAAAAAAAAAAAAAAAAAAAAACATTGCTCGGTTGATGTACAAATCCCCTCCCCCGAAAAAATAGTGTTTAACATCAAATACTCATATATAATTTGTAATAATGTTTCTCTGTTTTTATGGATGTGCTAAACTGTGTTTAACAACCTCCCTCCCCCCCCCCCCCACACACTTTTTTCATCCTTTACAATAACTGCTTTCTAACAAATTAATATATCTATGTTTATTTTGTATATCTTCTGCTAAAGCAATTTTCTTCTAAACTCTAGAAGAAAAAGCGGCTCAGATTATAAGAAATAATTTCTATAATTTTGCCCTCCGCCGTAAATACATAAAGTATTATATAACAGAAATACGAAGCTAGATACTTACATACTAGATTCTAAGTATCTTTAAATTGAATAACTCTGCTTATAAGTTTCAGGATTTAAATATAAAAAAAAAATAACCGCTAATATAACTAACATGAACAGCCATTGTTTTTGTTGATTATTAAAATAGGATAAAAGATTATATAAAATTTAACTTACCTAATTATGAATTCCAAATGAAAACATGAATTGCTTTAAGTTCTTCAATACAGACAACAACAACAAACTTTTAATGTGTAGATACGAAGATAAACATTCCGCAGAAACAATCTAACTTTCCCTAACGTTTCCTTTTCCCTCCCCTTTTTACGTAATAGTACACTGCAATGAAACAAGCTATTCAGTATATTTTTGCCTTCAAAACTTCTAGTTATATATATATATATATATATATTTACTTTAATATAAAAATAATTTAAGGTTATGCATTTACATAGTTTTTTATTTAATGTATCAGTCAAAATCCCTACAGGGAAAACGTTGTTTTGAAAAGGGAAATATCTGTAAATTAAGAACTGAGTTTCTTGGTTCAATGCTTTTAACAGAGAACTCATGTAAATTTACGGAGAGTCTCAATACTTTTTCTGTACTTTTACAGAAATTTTTGGCAGTGAACCGAGTTTCTTGATTCACTGCTTTTAACAGTGAACTTATGTACATTTACGGAGATTCTCAATACTTTTTCTGTATTTTTACCGAAATTTTTAACAGTGTATTGTACACTTAATACTATTTTTTAATGTATGGTATGCCCCCAAAATGACAAGTGTATTTGAAAAAACAAAATAGAAAAAATGAGACCTCAACAACACTTGCTGCATTCTATATATGAATGCAATAATTTATTGGTTTAATTTATAATTTTTGAATCACAAATATCATTCGCAAAAATTTAATGTTCACACATCATACTTACAATACGTGTCATTCATATTATATACCATATAAAGAATTATAGAATACATGCATATTTATTGAATATACATAAATCTCAAATTTTAAAATAAAATTCATTTAAAGTTTTCAAAAGAAAAACTGGTAAACTTGACAACATTTCGCATATTGCACAAATTTTGAAAAATATTGATCTTAAAATAATTTATTGCGTTAATAAGTACTAATTTTGTTAATTAATTAATGTGCTAAAATAACTTAAAATATGATTATACATTTACAGAATTTTCTAACACTACTTTATTAGCAAATTACCATGTAATTAGGCCAAAATAATACTCTTTAGTATTTCTATTTACTTTCAGAACTAATCTTATTAGAACTTTCTTTTGACCAAATTATAAGTTTAAAAGTAAGCCTAATTAGCAATAATTTACTCTATATTTTAAGTTTACTCCTGCGCTTTTCACTGCATACATCAGTATATAAAGTATATATGATTATCAACGTCTTTATTGACTACGCTTTGAAATTTGATCCCATCTTTGTCTTTGTGAAACGTTTTCTTTCCAGAAATTTTAATAGACTCCACGTAATCTGACAGTTAACCCTTTAATATTTAATGATTTTGCGCTGAAACACAATGTTTAAGAATTTTTATGCATCAATTCTTCAATATGTTTTCCGTGTTTTAATCGATTCTTATGCTTTCAGTTCTTCTATTTGGTCCTATGCAATACTACTTGTAAATTTAAACAAGAAAGAAAAATCATGCAGTACGCATTGATTAGTAACACTTTCCAACTGTACGCAATTGTATCGAATAACTATTAATATTCTTTGCCTACTTTATCACACAAGAGACAGAACGACTGAAACACATGCAGATAGACTAATTGATTTTAAAATTACTCTTAGGCATTTTGGGAAGTGTTAAAAAGGCTTAACGCAAAAGAAAACACAGCCGTTAGATTATAATTACAGCTTTTAATCTCTCTGAATATTTTAGTGTAGCCCTGTAAATCTGAAAGTTAATCATATCATGTTCTATAAAAAACAATATTTTAGAATATTAATAATGCATGTCAATGTTTCTATGATTTTTAGAGTAGAAATATTTTTAAATATAACTTTTAAAAAATTCTGTCCTAAAACGTAATACATTGTTTGTTTTTTTATTGTTGTTGTTGTTGTCCCTGTAAACAAACTAGTTGTGCAGGACCTATTAATGGCATTTTAAATAGAGAACATTCCATAAGGAACTTGAGTGTATAATTTTTTAAAAATTCGCAAAGTATTCACGGATGATAGGAGCCGTAGACAAACAGATAAGAAGGTAGACAATCGGATAGACAGATGCACAAATTGAAATCATATCCCCACTAAAATTATAAGAAAGTTTTAAAACGCTTATGTAAACAAAAGTGCAATTCCAGCAAATTTTTATTTATAGCAGCTCTTAATGTAACTGATTATTTTTGTGTGGCCCTATAAATCTAATGCTAACCATACTGTATTACAGAGAAGGTACTCTTTTGTGCATACGAATAATATATTTCAATTGCGGAGAAAAAAATTATAAAAATTTGGTTTATAAAAATAACTCTCATGCAACACAATGCTTTGGAATAATTTCAAGTGCCCCTGTACACAAACCAGTAAGAAATGGGCTCTATTTTACATAGGAAACATCCGATAGGGAATTGAATAATATAAATAATATATTAAAATTTCATTGAAGTTTCTATACATTAAAGGTATTAAAATATGGTTTATAGAAACTCCTCCCATAGAACACAATGCTTTCGAATATTTTTGGGTGTCCCTGTACACAAACCAGAAGAGGTATTCACTCCATTTTCAATAGGAAACATCCGATAGTCAACTTGAATAAAATATATCGGTTTAAAGAAATTCCATAAATATTTATGGGAATGTAAAACAGACAGACGGACAGACACAGACAGACGGACAGAAGAACAGTCAGACAGATACAGAGATTGAAATTATATTCACACTAAAAAAATGATAGAAAGTTTCAAAAACGCATAAAGTAAACGAAAGTACAATTCTAGCAATTTTTTATTAATAGCTCTTAATATAACTGAATATTTTTGTGTCACCCTGTAAATCTAATGATAACCATGCTATATTCTATGCAAAGCATTCTTTTGTGCATATAAATAACATATTTTAATTTCCTAAAACTTCGTGGAAAGTAAAGTTATTAAAATTTGATTTATAGAAATATCTCGCATAGAACGCAATGCTTTGGAATACTTTTAAGTGTCCCTGTACATAAATCAGTAGTGGTATTTGCTCCATTTTATACAGGAAATATCCAAAAGGGAATCTGAATAACATATTGAATTTAATTGAGATATGTCTACAGTAAAAGTAAGAAAATATGTTTTATCGAAATACCTCTCATAGAACATAATGTTTTAAAATACTTTCGGGTGTACCTGTACACAAACCAGTAGAGGTACAAACTCCATTTTCAATAGGGAACATCCGATCGTAAACTTCAATAACACATATCAGTTTCAAGAAATTCCATAAATATTTACGGGAGTTAGAGCTCGGACAGACAGACGGACAGGCAGATACACAAAACTGAAATCATATTCACACTTAAAAAATGTTAGAAAGTGTTAAAAACGCTTAACGAAAACGAAAGTACAATTCTAGCAATTGTTTATTAATAGCTCTTAATGTAACTGGATGTTTTTGTGCCACCCTGTAAATCTAATGCTAATCATGCTATATTCTGTGCAAAGCATTCTTTTGTGCATATAAATAACATATTTCAATTTCCAAAAACTTCGTGGAAAGTAAAGTTATTAAAATTTGATTTATAGAAGTATCTCTCATAGAACGCAATTCTTTGGAATACTTTTGAGTATCCCTGTACATAAACCGATGGTGGTAATTCCTCCATTTTATACAGGAAACATCCAATAGTGAACTTGAATAACATATTTCAATTTCATTCAGATATGTCTACAGTAAAGGTATGAAAATATGGTTTATAGAAATACCTCTCATAGAACACAATGCTTTGAAATAATTTCGGGTGTCCCTGTACACAAACTAGTAGAGGTATAAACTCCATTTTCAATAGGGACCGTCCGATACTGAACTTGAATAACATATATCAGTTTCAAGAAATTCCATAAATATTTACGGGAGTTAGAGCGCGGACAGACAGACAGACAGACAAAAAGAAGTCATAAATACTTTTCAACCTTGTTGGAAAGTGTTAAAAATGTTAGATAGTGTTAAAAACGCTTAACGTAAACGAAAGTACACATCTAGCAATTTTTTATTAATAGCTCTTAATTTATCTGGATATTTTTGTGCCACCCTGTAAATATAATGCTTATCATGCTATATTCTATGTAAAGCATTCTTTTGTGCAGAAAAATAACATATTTCAATTCCCTAAAATTTCGTGGAAACTAAAATTATTAAAATTTGATTTATAGAAATATCTCTCATAGTACGCAATGCTTTGGAAAACTTTTGAGTGTCCCTGTGTATAACCCGATGGTGGTATACCCTCCATTTTATACAGGAAACATCCAATAGTGAACATCAATAACGTATTTCAATTTCATTAAGATATGTCTACAGTGAAGGTATTAAAATATGATTTATAGAATTACCTCTCATAGAACACAATGCTTTGAAATACTTTCGGGTGTCCCTGTACACAAACCAGTAGAGGTACAAACTCCATTTTCAATAGGGAACGTCCGATAGTGAACTAGAATAACATATTTCAATTTCATTAAGGTAAGTCTACAGTAAAGGTATGAAAATATGGTTTGTAGAAATACCTCTCATAGAACACAATGCTTTGAAATACTTTCGGGTGTCCCTGTACACAAACCAGTAGAGGTATAAACTCCATTTTCAATAGGGACCGTCCGATAGTGAACTTGAATAACATATATCAGTTTCAAGAAATTCCATAAATATTTACGGGAGTTAGAGCGTGGACAGACAGACAGACAGACAGACGGACAGACAGACAGACAGACAGACAAACCGAAGTCATAAACACTTTTCAACCTTGTTGGAAAGTGTTAAAAACGCTGTTTCAAAAAAAAAAAAAAAAAAGAGAGAGAACAAAATGCAGAAGTCATTTTAAATCTCTAACAGTACGGATCTTCATCAAGTGAAAAAGCTAGGCACAAGTGCATTATTAGAGCAGCAACTACGCACTCGGATTTACTAAGAGATTTAAAGGGTTTTTTTAATTTGGCTTTAAAAGAAAAAGAAAAAAAAACATCGTTTGTTAAATTAAAAACCTGTGGGTGGAATACCCTCCGTGGGGGTCTGTCTAAGTGTCCTAGCGCATATTTACGCGAGTTCAGGAGAAAACCACGAAAAACTGCGAACGGCCAGGTAACAAAAGTGACCTGGGATCGAACTCAGTTCTTTCGATCTACCAGCTTTGAGCACAGAACCGCTCGGCCACTAAAAGAGCGTTAAATTTGGGAGTAGTGTCGAATAATGCCGAACAAAGTATAACAAAAAGCTTAAACATCGATTAAAACACGGAAAACATATTGAAAAAATTGTTGCATAAAAATTGTTGCATAAAAATTGTTAAATGTTAGGACTTAGTACGAAACCAATGCACGTTAAAGGGTTAACTGTCTGTTTAAAATTTCTGTTCTATTAAAATTTCTGAAAAGAGAACTGTCTGCAAATATAAAAATGTTATTAAATTTCATATGTAAAATGTAAATGTATATGTAAAAAGGAAATATCGCAGGAAAATACATTTATAATAGGGTATATACCATAGGTGGGGAACTTGCGGCCCTCTTGAGTTTCTTGTGTGGCCTCTAATAATAATAAAAAAGTAATAACAATTCCTTGATAATAAAAGCAAAATCTGGTATTTTCAAAAAAAAAAAGAGGAAAAAAAGGAAGAGACAGAGAAAAATAAATAATAATAATTAAGTAAAAAACAATAGCCGAACCAACCCTAATACAAAGTAAATATAAATTCATCATTATCTCTCCTATTAAAACTTTGATTAAAATGAAAGCAGACCTAATACAGGCACTAGAGCGCAGTATGTTTTTAACGGACACACACAGGCGCAGTGCCTACTTTTCCACACTCTACTTAGCACCTCTAATTCGCACAAAATGTAATAAATTTACTTAAAACTATTTCTATTGGTAATTTTCTGCTTAATATTATGATATTTCTATTGAGATTCTTTGTCATGTAATAAATTTATTGAAAAATATTTCAACTGAATTACTATTTTTATTTTAGTGGTATGTAAATATCTAGTTATTTATTATGTTATAACAAGCTATTACCACTATAACAGTACATGTATATTTCATAGTGTAACTTTTTATCTTAAATTGTTAAATAATAAATAACTGACTCCTTTTTAATTTTCAATTTATTTATCTTTTGTTATTTCTATATAATGAAAAATACTGATAAAAATACAGAAAATATAACAATTTCACAAAAATCACATGTATGGGTATATCAACTTCTGCGGCCTCCTTTATTACCACCTAATCTAAATGTGGCCTCCTATAGTAAAAAGGTTCTCCACTTCTGGCATATGCTTTAATGATGCTCCTGTGCCAATTTTTCTACTTGATGAAGGGCCGTGTTTTTTTTTTTTTTTTTTTTTTTTTTTTTTTTACCTA
The DNA here is from genome assembly GCA_963930645.1 of Salticus scenicus. Lineage (NCBI taxonomy): Eukaryota > Metazoa > Arthropoda > Arachnida > Araneae > Salticidae > Salticus > Salticus scenicus. Next base: position 210,474,030 of record OZ005655.1, on the reverse strand, counting down.
AAACAGCTGTTTTAAGTTGTCTTTTATTTACTTATTGATTAATTGTTATTATTATTATTATTTTATTATTATGTGCAATCTGCAGTCTTTATTTAGAAAGTTATTTATTAACTAAATTAAGTATAAATCGAATTTGAATTGGTTAACGTACAGTCAGTAACAAAAGTGTCCGAACACTAGCAAAAATTCCTATGTAAAAAAAGTGGAGTTAATACTGTTTTGTTCAATAAATCCTTGTCAAATCCTGTTCTTAGTCAGTCTAAGAACATGATTCGACAAGAATTTATTGAACAAAACAGTATTAACTCTACTTTTT